>LZPO01036032.1:0-19670 GCA_001675575.1 Neotoma lepida | reverse complement strand
AAGAAATTAAATGACAACAAAAGATGAAAGAGAAACCCTTATTACCTGTTGATGTTCCTGCCAACTACAGGGGCCACTTTGGAAATCACTGTGAAGACTCCTCAAAAATTGGTGAATAGAGTTACTATATGACTCAGCTATTCCTCTCCTGGGCATATGTCCAAAAGACTTTATAGCCCATCACCAACATACTTCCTCATCTCTGTTCACTGCAGCTCTATTCACAATAGCTGGGAAATGGAATTAGCCTAGGTGTCCTAGGTGCAATGAATAGATCCTGAAAATGTGGTACACATACACAGTAGAATTTTATTCGGGCAGTAAAGAAAAATTAAACTATGAAACTTCCAGATAAATGGATGGACCTAGAAGACATTATACTGAGTGAGATAACTTCAGGACAGAAAAACAATCACCACATGTTGCTCTGTTTTACATATGTGTCCTAGCTTCAGATTTCTAACTTTGTATATTCAACTTAGAATTCCTGTACAAGTCAGAGAGAGATGCCTTTGGGAGAGGGGTGCCTTAAGGGAGGGTGCATAGTAGTAGATTCTAGGTAGTACGAAAGAAGAGATAGCAAATACTGAGGGTAGAAAAGTTTAAGTAGGGACAGGTGGGAGAAATGGAGGTTAAGAGGTTGAAAGGGAATGGTCAGCCACATTGAAAAAGCCAAATGGAAACTTACAATCCAACCAAACTAAAATAAATGTTGGAAGGGGGGCACCATGCATGGCTGGTAAGAGCTCTTCAAAAGAGCCCTTCCTTGATTCTATGGTTTATTACAAAAATCCCAGTGGTAGGAATGCAATAACTCCTTATGAGTCCTTGGTTAATAGAGCCTTAGAGGCTTACACAAATCTCAAGTCCTTGTCATTGTTCTTTGCTTCCCACAAAACACTATATGAGATGGCCCTATTGTTGGAGGCACTAGAATCCTTGGTTAAATGATACAGAGAAATCAAGGTGGAACTGTGCAGGAAGCCTCCTTCTACCCAACTAGTTTTCACAGTTCCNAAGATATTATGCTAACTGTTAGCAGGGGGACAGAGAAGGCATCAATGGGCATAGCCAGCAGTAAATCCTACAAACTATGATACCAACCTGCCAGACAAAATGTGCCCACTTGTGCAATAGTAGCACAACAGTTATGGGGTCAATCAACAACCTCTTGAATCTGACCCTCTTCACAACTTACTACTACTGTTTACTACTGTAAACCCACTCAAAATTCCATGAAATAGAATTTCATAGTGTTAATGGAGTTTGTAAGCCCCAGGGAGACACCATAGACTCAATCCAATTATAATTAAAAGATTTATTGATTAGCTACTAGCAGGATGATAGCCTCAAAGCCAAATTTCAGGCGTGTTGAAAGGAGAGGTATGGGGAAGGATTTTTTTCTCAGAGGTTAAGGACACTGGCTGTTCTTCAGAGGTCCTGAGTTCAATTCCCAGCAACCACATGGTGGCTCACAATCATCTGTAATGAGATCTGGTATCGTCTTCTGGCCTGCAGGCAGAACACTGTATACATAATAAATAAATCTTTTTAAAAAAAAGTAAAATAAAGGCAAAAACCACAGGAAGACCTTCAACATCCATGCAAGCAAGCAAAACTGGTCTGTTCTGCCAAGGTAAGTGGTTGTACACACATTGCAATCATGAAATCTCAACAACTACAGGTAACTACGTTGGATCTACATAAGAAGGAGATTATCAACAGCCAGGCAAAGATGGAGGAGAGACTCAGAGAACCCTATACCTCACTGTTGAATTATTTCCTGTGGGTAGATTCAGGGAAAGGGAAAGCCAGTGTCTTCAGTTGTGTTTGGACTGGTAACCCCACCAGGCTTCTATGAATACTAACAATTCAGTGGTCACACTGATGGCTGCCTTTACCACATGGGTCATGTGACAAAACCCTATGTTGAAAATCTAGGAAAGGGACAGTAGGATGGACATGGAGTTGATTGAAGTGGGAAAAAGAAAGGATAGTGTAGGGAGAGAGTAACCAGGATGTATTACAAGTATTCATATAATTGATAAGTTTCTTACACCTGGATAAACCTCTCCGCCGAGGCAGTAATCCAAATTAGACAGAATTAGGAAAGACCAGGTTTAATGGGCAAATGTTCCCGGGTGATTCCCCAGCACCTCAGAGAAACTGGGATGAGAGACCTGAGGAAACATGAGTCTAGTTTCCGGGTCGNCACTTAAATAACCAGAGGGAGTGGTCTTGAGCCTCTCTGGGGAGGAGCTAGGTTTGGTAGGCTTTGAAGGGGCAGGTTCAGCAGCATGGAGCCCATTGCAAGGCTGCTGCATGGGCTGCACTTGGGCCAGGAGTCTAGGCAGCTTGAGGTGTGGGTGGTGCTGGGAGCGGAGCCTGAGCAGCACAGGAAGCAGGGATGGTGATAGGGCACTGGGCTGGAGCCTGGCCCAGTGGCTGGGTCTAGAAGTGGACCCCCGGGTAGGATGCGGAGCCACCAGCCAGCAGACATTGTGTGGAGGTGGCTGGGGGCTGCCTGCACCAGGGGTTGAGGTGGAGCTCCCATCAAACAATAATTGTCGAGGATTCCTCTTAATTTTAAAATCCACTGGTAAGCACAAAATATTACAAATAGCCAAAGAAATCTATTGTAAAAAAAGAATTATGCTAAGATATCCCCAAACCTAAGGCCAAGTCAGTAAACATATCCAGAGAGATAAAAATGACACACTGATGACACTGAACAGTCTTGTGGATCAATAGGAAAGAACCAAGGACANGATTATGAACCTGCACAGATGCAGACACCTGACTCTTGACACAAATGCCAAAGAAACTATCTATGGGAGAAAAGACCAACTCTTCAATGAATAGTTCTGGGGATAACAAGAAATCCAATGCAGAATTAAATTCTATCTTTTGTCTGTCACTCAAATCAACTCCAAATGGATCAAATAACTTAATGTAGGATGTGAAACTCTGGAATTGATGGAAGGAAAAGCACAAAAATCATTTAAATGCATAGGTTTCTCATTGCTCAGAAAATAAGGCCAATAATTTAAAAAATGGGACCTCATGAAAGTCAAATGCTTCNGCATATACAGAATGAGAAAAACCTTTCCCAGCTATTCAGCTGAGAGTTCATATCCAGAGTGTACAAAGAACTATACAATTAAACAACAAGAAAAATAAAACCAAAAAAATTAATCAAACAAATTNGATTAAGGAACTAAATAGAGTCTTCAAAAGAAGAAACANATGATTAGCAAGCACTGCAAAGCTGTCCAACATTCTTAGCCATCAGAGAAATTAAAACTACACTGAGGTCCTCCATGCTAGTTGGAATGACTATCACCAAGAAACAAACGACAACAAATGTTGGTAAGGATATGGGTACACACCTGTACACACTGTCGGTGGGGGAGCAAACTGGCCTTGACCTGGAAATCCATGTGGTGGTTCCTTAAAAATATAAAAGTAGAACTACCATAGGACTATGATTTAACCAAAGGACTCTTTCCTCCTACCATGGTGTTGGTTTTGATTTTACTCTTTTGGGGGGCCTGTCACCCAGACCCCAAATAAGTTACACACAGAGGCTTATTCTTTACTTATAAATATCTGGCTTTAGCTTGGTTTGTTTCTTGCCAGCTTTCCTTAACTTAAATAATTCCATCTCTCTTTTTCCTCTGGGCTTTTATCTTTCTCTATTCCTGTATACCTTTCTTTGTTTCTTACTCTGTGGCTTGCTGTGTGGCTGGGTGGCTGGCCCCTGGAGTCCTCTTCCTTCTCTGATTCTGTGGCTACTTCTTTTTTTTCCTCCCAGATTTTTCCCTCTATATATTCTCTCTGCCTGCCAGCCCTGCCTATCCTTTCCCCTGCCTTGCTATTGGCCATTCAGTTTTTTATTAGACTGTCAAGTGTTTTAGATAGGANAAGTAACACAGCTTCACAGAGTTAAACAAATGCAACATAAACAAAAGTAATGCACCTCAAAATAACATTCTATAACACCATGGAGGTCCACCATGTTTATAGTCATTCTTTTCACAACAGCAAGGTAATGGAATAAGCCTGGATATCAATTAATATCTGAACGGTTAATAAAACTAGTACATAGACACAATGGAATTTCATTCATCAGGAAAGAGAAATGAAGAAATGTGCAGGAAAATGAGACTGGAAAATGTTGTATGAAGCCAGGTGACCCAGACTGCAGAAAGACAAGTAGCACACATTCTCTCTCATACTCAGAGTATAGCTCTAGTTTTTTACACAGTGCATTTGTGTGGTGTGAGTGTACATCAGGGCCAAGAAAGCAGAAAGGCGTAAGAGGGAGAGAAGGAGGGTTTAGGGAGGCAGCAGAACGCACTTGGTTTGACAGTGGAAGGAGCAGTTCTAGAGGTAGAGAGCAGAAAGAGGGGAAGTCAGACAGGGGAAATAGGGGAACAGACGGGGGGTTGGAGGTCACACACCATTAAGAATGTGCAAAAAAGTTAATAAGGTAACCTGATATTTTCTAAGCTCATCTAACAATATTGCTTTTTTTTTCCTTTAAGAAAGGGGAAAATTTTGCACATTGGTACCCACATGAAAACTGTTTCCAGTGGTCACAGGTTATTTACTGAAAATCCTAGTGCCAAACCAGCTACTCCCCTACGAGTTGTTGTTGCGGGTGGGGGATAGGTCCAAAATAATATAGGCAGTTGTCACTGCTGTTAGTGACACAAGAGCTAGATGGTAGGACCCTATTGTGGGAGGTGGCATATTCTGTGGTGGCAGGTAATGGAGCAACCCAGGTGGAGCTTAGCTGGAGGCTTCCTCCATGCTAGCTAGCCCTTGGTGTCAGAAGTTGTTCTGCAGCCTGCTGGGGGAGACTGTTACCAATAATCCTACTCCTCTATGGACCTTGAATGTAATGCTACCCAAGCTACCCAAGTGAAATGTGCCAACTGATGCTGTCTTCGTTAGGGTTTCTATTGCTGGAATGAAACACCATGACCAAAAAGCAAGTTGGGGAGGAAAGGGTTTACTAGGCTTACATTTCAGCATTGCTGTTCATCACTGAAGGAAGTCAGGACAGGAACTCAAACAGGGCAGGATCCCNGAGGCAGGAGCTGATGCAGAGGCCATGGAGGGGAGCTGCTTACTGGCTTATTTCCCCTGGCCTGCTCAGCCCACCTTCTTATAGAACCCAGGACCAGCAGCCCAGGGATGGAACCACCCACCATGGGTTGAGCCCTTCCCTATTGATCACTAAATGAGAAAATCTCAAGGATCCAGCTTGGTTAGAATGCTGAGAATAAATGACTGATGAGTGCTTAACCTTAAATGGAGATCTATATCATCCCTTCCATGGCTCAGGGAATACCATAGAAGAGGAGAAAGAATGTAAGAACCCAACGATGGTGCAGTGTCATGGGCTTGTCTTCCAGGGGTGACAAGCCACTGTGCTGATGAATTCTCAGCAACTCTGATTATCTACTCAAGACCCACAAAAANTTGAACTCATCAACACCCTGTTATGGAGGAGGAAGAGGTCAGTAGGCCTCCTTCTTCTCTGAGGACCTATAGGTAGTGAATGGCTTTTGAAGATGTAGTGATGTAGCCACTGACAAGGTTGTNTAGCCTGCTCTCCCATAAACAGCCTCTCAGCCAAGTCCCCCTAAGCAACTAGTGAAACTCATTGGACCAAGACATAAGAGCATGGAAATGAAGAAGGGACAAGCTGGGTAGAGGATGGGGAATCAGCAGGAGTGGGAGGGAAGAAGAGAAGTCATAGGAAGTAGATACGACCCGAATGCATGAGATACAGTGTGAAAATGCCGCAATGCAATCCATTATTCTGTATAATTACCATATGCTAATTTAAAACCATCAAAGGAAAAACCAATGATAAAAATCCAATGGGTGACTACTCACATCAGATTCTGTCATGCTGAATTTTTATTCTGAATTATTGTACAGCTTGGAGTTGAATACAAAGAAAATTCTAGAACCTAAAATGCAGGGCAAAGTGATGGCAAAGCTTAACTCCTCATCAAGCTGTGTAAGGCTGCCTAAGACTAGGACCTAAACATCGGTGTTCAGCATATCCCTAGGATCCCAGTGTGGTGTTGGAAATGCTGGCTGTTTTCTTTCCACAACTGTTTACATTTCCCTAGTGAAACATTATGCATATGTAAAAATATTTATGCATATTTTGCAACGTTATTTTTATTTAACGTGGACACTCAACTATCTTTTAGTCAAATCTATAAATCAAGAAAAAAACAAATCAGGCATTTGCTCAAACAAATCTAATTAACCCCCATCCATTTCCTCCATGAAACGTACATAGAAAGTCAGCATGTTACTTAACTACTATGAAATGCTTGTGGTAAGTCTTAACTTCACCAGCTTTTAATTTATGCTTTGAAGGTCTGAAACTAGCAGTAGCTAGTGAAGAACAAGTAAATAGACCAGAAGATTACAGCTTGAACTCTACTTCAGGTTGCTTAGACAACTTGAGTCTGTTGTAGCCATTACTTACCCAGGACTCNAGGTCTGAACATTTTGTCACTTAGTGATAAATTGCATGAGTGAAAAGTCACACTGCTTGTTAGATTAAATTGAGTGGTAAACATTCCTGCCACCTTGTCAGGATGAACTTTGCTAATGCTTCCACTGGCAACTATTTTTGCATCTTCAGGGAAGTAGTTTTCATTCTTTGAATTTCATTAAGTACAGAAGTTTGAAGTCATATTCCCTTTCTCTCTGAGNTATGAAAAGTGTTTAGAAATAAAAGACTCAACACTGAAGAGGAACACAGAGCTAAGCTTCATCAACTTCCTCCTCCTCTTCCTCATTGCCTGCATTCCTTTATGAGCTGCATGCAATCAGCACTTACTTGAGAAAACTAGGGTGGCACAGCCTGAGGTCGAAGAACAGATCCCTCCTTTGTTGCAGAAATCTGACATCCTTATCAAACTACAAGGAAAGCATGANGTTGTTATAAGTTACTGTCTCTGTTTAGAGCAGCAATGTGACATGCAATTCCTATTTTATACATAGTTATTTTCATATTTCAAAGCAAATTATTTTAATCAGTATAATGCTAATTCAGACATATACAGTTTATTAGCCATATTTTGAGTACATATTTACACATACAAACACACATATACGCATGCACATGTGTGTATGGGTGCTCATACACACATATACAGGGGACTTGGTTTGTCAAGTTTACTCTACAGGATAATACAATCAGTTTTGAATCAAATCAAAGCCTAAGAGCCTGATTTGGGAGTTCCTAAGTTCTGCTCTGTGATTAGTATCACCAAGCAAACATCATTAGGTCTCCTGGACTCATAGCTCTATATGCATAGCATATCCCAAAGCATAAAAATGGAATGGACTGATTATGACAAAAGCAATCAATTTTGTCTCCATCATATCTTAAAACAGGATTTCTAAGAGTTTACTTTNATTAAAGCAGGCTGACTTATTCTATCAATCATACATATTTGGCCTATATTTCCAGCATCTTGTTAAGGTAGTAAGATANACCTGAATTTCACTGAAACCAATTTTACATATTCAGAGATGTGGTTCATGGAGGCAGCATTCTATACATGGCCATGAGCTTGATTCCAATTCATGCTGGAAAAGTCTCTCTCTAACTGAAAACAAAGGAAGGGAGCAGAATGGTGTGACAGGTATGCCTTCACTAGATGGGCAGGTAGAGTCATGTAGCCATTGAGAAGGCACCTAAAGATCTTGCTCTAGTTTGCTTCATTTGCTGTGATAAAACACTGACCAAAAACAATGTGGAAAGGAAAGGGCCTAGTTGGCTTGCAGCTTCTGGGTCACAGCACATTGAAAGGCAAGACAGGAATTCAAAGCAAGAACCTGGAGGCAGGAACTGAAACACAGGTCATAGAGGAAAGATGCTTACTGGACTTGTTCAACCTGGTTTCATATACTACCCATGACCACCCACAGTGTGCTGGGCCCTCCCACATCTATCATTAATCAAGTAAATGTCCCACAAACTTGCCTACAGGCCAATCTCATAGAATCACTTCTGCAAGTGGGGTTCCTCTTCCTAGATAACTCTAGTTTGTATCAAGTTGACAAAAAGTTACAAGAACAGACTTGGATTATTAATTCTGGGAGAACACTAACAGAAGACTTCCATGGTGGTGACTTTACTTTTCTATATTTATCCAGGCTCAAAAATGACACTACTCAGAGCTGCTGAATCAAAGGTCACTCACAGTAATAAAAAGGAAGCATTAGTGCACATGTTTCTAAAAATCTGTAAGCTTGAAAATAATTATATCTTATATTTTAAAATTGCCTCAAAGTTCTGTTTTCTCTAACATTTATTTGAAATCAAGATTTCAGCTCTGGGAAGAGGAAATAGATGAGATCTCCATGAGTAACCTGGGGATGAGGGGTGGGCAATGAAGGGTAGGGGATGGGGGATGAGAACATAAGGGAACGGTCAAGCTGTAACAGGGATGGAGTGGGAAAGTAATGAAAGAAATACCATGATAGAGGGAGACATCATGGGGATAGAGAGAAACCAGGTGCTAGGGAAGTTCCCAGGAGTCCCCAAGGATGACCCCAACTTAGACTACTAGAAATAGTGGAGAGGGTGCCTGAACTGAACTGGCTTACCCCAGTGATCAGATTGGTGAATATCCTAACTGTCATCATAGAGCTTTTCTCCAGTAACAGATGGAAGCAGATGCAGAGATCCACAGCCAAACACCAGGCAGAGCTACAAGAGTCCAGTCAAAGAGAGAGAAGAGAGAGTCTATGAGCAAGGGCATCAAGATTATGATAGGGAATCCTGCAGAGAAAGCCAAACCAAACTATTGAGAACTCATGAAATTTAGACCAACAGCTGTGGAGCCTGCATGGGACTGGGCTAGGCCCTCTGCATATCAAGACAGTTGTGTAGCTTGATTTGCTTAAGGNGTCCCCTGGCAGTAGGATCAGAATCCATCCCTTGTTCATGAGAAGGCTTTTTGGAGCCCACTACCTATGATGGGACACCTCACACAGCCTTGAGGCAGGGGGAGGGGCTTGGCCTTGCCTCTACTAAATGTACCTCCCCATGGGAGGCCTTACCTTCTTGTAGGAGGGAATGGGGGGTGGGTTGGAAGGTGGAGGTGGAGGCTGGAGGGGTGGGAGGAGGGAAGAGGGGGATCTTTGATTGGCTTACAGATTCTGGGTCATAGCACATTGAGGGGCAAGACAGGAATTCAAAGCAGGAACCTGGAGGCAGGAACTGAAGCACAGGTCATAGAGGAAAGATGCTTACTGGACTTGTTCAGCCTGCTTTCATATACTACCCATGTAAAATGAATAAAAAATTTCTTAATTAAAAAAAAGATTTCAGCTTTGGCATGGCAGAATGGCTCCTTCTAAGGCCATTCTATACTGTTTTGTACTATTGCAGTTAAAATATATAATAGTTAAAATATATACTATAATAATAATATGATCAACAAACATTCATGGTAGTTAAATTTGTAATACCCATCTGGCTCTCACAATCTTTCTTCCCCCTCTGTCACAGCATTCCCTGAGCCTTGGGTACAGGGGCTGCATTATGGATGTCCTCTTTGGGGATGGACACTCCACAGTCACTTATATGCATTTTGACCAGTTGTGGGTCTCTACAATAGCCTACATCTGCTGCAGAAAGGAACTTCCCTGATGAGGAGTTGAGAGCTGTGCTAAGATGGCCATAAGGATGAGTATTTAGAAGGCTGCTGTAATTTTATCAATTTAGCAAAATAGTAATTGTAGGTTTTATTCTAGGGTCTATTGTGTCTCCAGCCACAGGTTCCTGGTTAGGCTTGTAATCTGATCTGTGGTCAACTCCTCCAGCCCACTGAATCTTGTTGATCTTNTTAGTTTACTTTATTTTGATTATCTTGTTCTTGAGTAAGTACAGGGACAGATGTTTCAAGAATGTCTCATAGCCTCATAAAGAGATTTTTGAGTTCTTTATGTATGTCACAACCTCCAAGGCATAAGACCTTCAAGTAGATAAGGATATCTCCCTAAAANCGGGAGNAGTAGTAAATTCAGGACTTTCCTGGGAAGCTTGGAAGCAATACTCCTGGGAGAGGCATAAATGATTCATAAGATATTTCCTGTCAATCCAATATCCCAAAATTGTACAAATAATAAAATTCTCCAAGTATGCAAAAGGTTGCGTAGTGACTATCAATTGAATTGTTGTCAAGCAGCTGTGCTGGCTTTATGACTTTTGCCATTCCCATTAGATATGGCTGTGCCAGGTTGGTTATTACTGTAGTTCACTGGATTTATAGCTGAGGAAGATTTAATAAATTTTCTCCCAGCAAGAGATTCAACATCCCCTTCTGGCCTCCAAGGACACCAACACGTGTGCACAAACATCCACACACAATAACAAATAACACAATAGCACACACAAATAACAAAAATAAATTAAATAAATATTACTGATTTTTAGTGATTCCTGTGAAATAAAAAATATATCTTATTTGATATATTATCCTTATTTAATCTACACTTTATATGCCTAGAATCATACCCAGGGGCTGACACATTATGTCAAGAAAGTAGTCTAACATTTAGCTATANCCTAGGCCAATTTAAATCTTTCAAGTCTCCATTTAACTGCTATTCTTTTTTATATCCTAGCATTACTAACTTAAACTCAAGGATTTTATCACAGCCTGGTGTCTTAGCTNTGGTATACATCTAACTGATAAACTGCTAAGGTCAGCTGTGGCAAGGCCTAGACCTCNTCCGTCACTGCAGAACCAAGAAATCAAGTGTGAATATGTTATCTTGGGTTTTGTTCTAGAAATATTTTCTCCCAATTGTTTCAAGGTCTCACTTTTCTCTAATAGTTGTTTGCAAAGGCTTTTTTAAAAATCAGTAGTTTTTGTACTAGTTTCAAGGTTTGCCTCCAGAAAAGAGAATATTTTCAAGGAAATCAGTGAGAAAGGAAGAAACAGCTTTTGTATTTGGCAACAGCAAGAAAATGAGGCAAATTACTCAGGCAAGACGTGGTATAGTAACCTGAAGGGAAAGAAAGTGCTGTTCTGCCTGTGACCCACACTCTAAAGTACCCTAGAGAAAGAAGACACCTGGGTTGGGGATGAGAGAATGGGCATATGGAGTCCTTGGGGCGGGGGGCGCAGGGGGGACTCTCTGCACTGCTAAACTCCAAGTTTCCAAAACTCAGCAGAAAGCAGAGGCCTCCTGGGAGCGGCTAGCTTAGCAAGAGAAGGTGAGACTGAGATAGACATGAGCCTTACATCCCAGCAGATGCAAAGATCTAAGAAATTCCTTGGGTCATTTCTTTCTGCCTGAAACCATCAGGATCTTTCCAGGACTCTAAATGTAGGAAGATAAGCACTTCAACCAGGAGGGCTTAAGAAAGATTCTCCATCTAGGAAGAGTAGAATGACAGCTGAGAAACATACTTGGCTTCTTCTAAAAGAAAGAAAGTAAAGTATAATGTTTCCTGTATAGTCTCAATTTAGATTAGAGTGGGTCGTTGTGCAATCCAGAGAGGTTTATAAATTAGAAGCTGTTAGGCATGCCAACAAAAAAATGTGTTTTCTGAGAGGTAGAACAACAGAGGACACCAGTGATTCCCCTTCCCTGGAGGCACAACATATTAACAGAACTGCTCTTGGCAACATTTTCTCTTTTTTAGTTTAAATATGTAGCCCAGGCTGGCCTTGAACTCGTGATCCTCCCNCCTCTGCTTCCTTCAGCAAATCCTGCTGGCATGCACCACTCTGTGGCTGGCTCATTGCTTAAATGGATACCATAAAATTGTTAATATAATTATTGATTTCTAAAGCTATCACCCTCCCCACATGACTGTTTGTTTCCAGGGGAAACACAATATCTGACTGGCTTTGTGCCAGGGCTCAGAGTTACAATTTAACAATTCACATCTGTTAAATGAAAAAGCCTACTATGTTCTGTGATGTGATATTATTTGCTGATAAGAGTTCCCTATATTAATCCTTTTCAGTGCAATGGAGAATTACATAAAGCTGGCTCATAATGCAAATGTGTAGACTCAATAAAGATAATATATGCAAAAAAATAAGTGTTTTATCTAGACAGTAAGGAAGCTCAGGATCACAGTCTGATGGGGAAGACAATTGCCCTACTGTAAATAACTAACCTCTGGACCTGTGGATGTTACCTTGCATGGCAAAGGACCTTTCAGATGAGATTAAGGATTTGAGAGACTATTTTGGTTTATCCAGATGAGTTCATGAGTTCTTAATGAAGAAAATCTTTCCTTTGTGTATGGGAATAGAGAAAAGATCTGAGAGGTGCCCAGTGGAGGAAAGATTCATCATGAAGATGAATAGGTTATGGATTATATTGTTGAGTCACTGATGGTTTCTTTTGGTTGCCAGTTTGATTGGATCTGAGATCTACTAGGAGACACACCTCTGGGTAGGTCCATAAGAGAATTCCCTGCAAAGATTAACTAAAGGAGAAAGATAATTTCCCCAAAGTGGGCAGCACCTTCCAGGCATGACCCAGATAGGAAGGGAAATTGCTCCTTGCTGTTGCTCCTCCCCTCTCTCCTCCTCCCCACCCCCTCCTCTGCCACTGCTGCTGCTGCTGCTGATGATGATGATGATGGTGATGATGATGCCACCAACACTTTCCACTGACATCAGAACTTGGCTTCTTCAGCCTTCCAATGTGGCCTGAAGAGCTTCAAGAATCCTGTAGGTCTTCACCACCAGGTCAGCACTGCTAAGCACGCAGCCTCAGGAATGAAGCAGCTGCCAGCCTCTGAGCCTTCTAACATACAGACAACCAACCATTGTTGGACTGCCCATCACAGAGCATGTGAGCTGATCTGACAAATCCATGCTATAATATATATTAATTCTAACATATCATTCTATCAGTTCTGTTCCTCTAGAGAACCTTGACCAATTCTGTAACCATGGTGTCTGACAGGAGGAAATGATGGGAGGGAGGATTTACATTGTCTTACAGCTTCAAAGGGTTTTAGTGCATCATGGCAGGGAGGCCACAGCAGAGCTGTTCAGTTCANGTCAGTGGGAGCGTATGACAGGAGCTGCTCACACCTCCCAGGGCTGAAGACAACTTTCAAAGGCCCACCTCTTGGACCTACTATGCTAGCTTAGCCCAACACTGTAAAGGTTCTACATTTCTTAAGACAGTGCCACCGTCTGGGACACAAGCATTCAAAGCATGAGACTGCGGGGAACATTTCGCACCACAATATTCTGCTCCTACCTTCCTAAAACTCATGTCTATTCCCTAATGCAAAATATCCAACATTATTCAAATTTCAAGTTCAAATTCTATACCTGTCAGCCTTTATGAAATAAAAAAATATGCAAATAATAAGTACAAGGAAAAGTAGTTGGATGACTGAATCCAAACAAGAATTAACCCCCAATCAATTCTCAAATGCTTCTAGGATCCAGACAAGGCATATATATGAGTGATGTAGACTGTGTCCCAGGCAATAAGGAGTAGTAAATTGTAGCATCCCGCCATTGCTCACTGCTGTCAAATGAGAGCAGGGTCCACTATTTGCTAGGTTCTTTGAAGTATTTTTTTTAAAAGAAATGATGCCCAGAAAAAAAAAAGAAAAGAAATAAAAAAAAAGAAATAAAAAAATAAAGAAAGTTACATATGTAAACTGAAGGACTCAGAGGTATTTATTTTGTTTTGCAGCTATGAAGGTTCTAGTTCAAGGTTGATTGGTTTATCTGCTTTCCACCAAAACTGCTCACATTACAACCTGGAAGCGAAACAGAGTCAGGTCTCCACAGCCTCCTTCAGTGACGTCACAAAAGGCTCACACTAGGCTCCGCCTCTTCTCCAGAACATCACCCTGGAGATCAACTCCTTCAGGATGGTCTTCAGCACACTTTCCAGATGCCAAATGTAGCCCTTTTGTCAGGAGATGCCCAGCCTTAATTTCTATGTTCTAGTATCTATCTAGTACACAAAGACGACACAAGATGAGTATTTCTGAAAACCCACCTTCCTGACAGCAGTTTTAATGTGTTTCTTTGTGGAGATCTCTCCTGTGAGTGCTTCTACCCTCCTTTTTTCTGTTGCATTTCCTCCCAGGAATTATTAATATCAGCCTGCATGATTTTTTTAAGTGTATTTTCTGCCACAAAGCAGCAAGGATTTTAAAAATATATTATACTTGGAAATCCAATTTTGGTCTGGATGGTGCTGCCTTGAAATGTATGCCTTGCTTCTCGATATTAAAACTTGAAATATTAATATGAGCTGAGGCTCTTGTATGTGTTTTGAAGACACAGACCATCAGACATACTAAAAGCTTCCTTGAGAGGGGAGGAGTATTTTGCCCAGTAGAAGCATCGTCGTTTCTAACTTTGATGCCCACCCTACCCCCAAGCCAACTATCATTCTTGAAGAGCCTCTTTCCAATTCCGCAGTCTTGAGAATAAGTCTGAGGACATTTTAAATGAAATTTGTAAACAAAAGCTGCATGTCTTACGGAGGGTGTGGGTTATGGCTTCAGTTTTAGCCACACGTTTAGCTGATGCTGTAGTATTTTCAGGGCACACAAAGCAGTGACATGGGACGCTAGATAATTGTGCAATAAGCCGATCTGCCAATGAAGGAGGCCCCCTCATCTTCTCTTCCTCCATATAAACTGCATCCTAACTGAGCCAGCTTGCTCAGCCTCTTTTTAAAAATGTAACAAATTTAGATGATTATGTACAAGACAGCAGTGGGAAATCACCAGAGCTCCTTGCCTTATCTGGAATGTAACACCTAATTATCTCAAAAGTCTAACTTTATACAATCAGAGCCAGTTACTAATCATAGATAAGATGCAAAATGACAAAAACTTAGATTGTTGAATTGTAAAGGAGATAGAAAGAAATGTGCTATGGGTTTAACATAACCCTGGAATATCTGTTGTCTCAGGTAGTAGCTATAATTTTTGGCTCAGTATCTTAGTAACACTTACACTGACTACAGGATTTCTTCAATTCATTCCTTAATAATCTGCTTGAAAAAGAATGTGCCTGAGGACACTGTGCTCTGATCTTTCAGGTCCCAAGTTCTAGTCAATAGCTGCTTTCTCTTCTCCAATTCAGCTCTCTGCTTTTGTCAAACTTCCCGTTTGTCCTTTAGAATAACAAACCAGGAAGGAGCTGTCCACCTTTAGGGTCTCATCTGTCAAAGAATTGTTCCAGACAGGATAATAATGAGGATCCTCCAAGACACCAATTCCGACTCCAACACCGGAGCAGACAGAGAAGGTGGAAGCTGTTGGGATTATTATCAGCAACGTGGGTTGCTTATTTGCAGTGTTTGAGCTGAATTTAAACCCTCTCCCATTGTCTGTAATTGACTAAATACCTTTCATACACACCTACTGCATGTCATTCACCTGCTCCACATGCTGGTTTAACTCCTTCCCTTGGAAATACTATTCATATCTCCATTCTACAACCAGAAGAAGTTAACAAGCCCCCAAAGTGCTTGGACCAGAATTTAAAAGCCTGTGTGGCACTAAAGGCCACACTATTCCTTGTATCATGCTGCCTGTCCTTCATCGAGCAGCCCTTGGGGATGAATGCTTCCACATCCCTTTGTAACCCATGTGTTTCTGTACGCTCTTTGACATTTTAGCTGAATACAGTTCAGCATGAGGTATTGACATTTTCATTTCTAAAACCCAAGCTTTTTCTCTCTATTCTTCTCTGAGAAAGCAAACCCCACATGAATCTCAACACCGTGAACACTGTACTTCAACAGTTCACTCTGCCACTTTCTGATTGGGCTCGTCACCTTTATGCCCTCTCTTCATGAGTCTTATGCCCCAAATTCAACATCATTCCCCATGTCACACCTCTTGGTGGACAAATATTTAAAATAGCCATGTAAGGGGAAGATCTCCACCCTATACCCAAACTTAAATCCATGTACAACTTCTCTGGGTGGGGGGAGGGGGTCTCTCTTTTCCCATAAACCAATAGAACTACATTCTCTTTCACACAGGTTCCTCTTAGCCATAGCTCCACTTGTCTATGCTCCCAAACCAAAGAGCTACCAGATGATCTATTAACTGCCTCTACTTTCTCTCTCTCTCCCTTTGATGTCCATTCCTGCTGCTGAATTGAGACTTATAGACTTGATATGGCTGATCTCCCTGTTGCTGTGTACAGGACACATTTCTCACTCACTGTGTGCTTTCTATAACAGCAAATAGAAGGGTGTGTGCAGTCTTCCAGCTGAGACCCAGAAGAAGTTCATCTCCATCTTTCCTCTTGATTCCATTGGCTAATATTTTCTGTATCTTTAAATCTACCAAAAGCCCAAACATTGGGGTATGATAATACTCAGGGCTCAGAATTGGAATGTTCATTAGTTGATTTCAGTTTCTATACTGCCATTCTCAGTAAATTGATCCTTTATCCCTGTGTGTATAAACACCATTTTTATGTATACAATTCCCAGTTTTTCCTTTTGCTACCAGATAACTTCTCTCTAGACTTCTGTATCATGTTGCCAACTTGATGTTCTTGCCACAATACTCCACCAAAAATGAAGGAAGGAGTAAGTTTTACTGGCCATTTTACCTAATGAGTCAAAGGAGAGTTAGTAGTCATGTCATAGCCAGGCTGATTCCAGACCGCCTGGATTTTAGCCTTAGTCTTGCGTTTTGAATGTTCACAGTGAGGGTCTGCTACACAACCTTGAAATTGTATAACTCTCTAGCCACTGGGTAGTTTAACCTTTCGCTATGTCTAACAAGCCCACTTTATTTTTAGACTATTTTTTCTTCTCACAGTCTGTTTTTAATATATAAGCCAATGTTATCCTTTGCAACACCTGCTTAAATCCTGCAATGACTTCCCATCTGAGAGTTAAAAACCACAAACTTTTCAAGATGTCCTTTACAGTAGTGTTTCTATATCCCTGTGGCCAGTTCTACACATTTACCCCATTGAAAACTCTGGTATAGCCACAGTGGTCTCCTCTTGTCTAGCCTGAGAAAGGCCAGGTATGCTCTTGATTCATCTTCTGTCTTTACTCTTCCCTGGCCTGAGTGTTCTCCCCTAAGGTGGCTCCATTGTTTGGCCTCACATCTTTTATTATCAATGACCACTTTCTCAGATCACTGATATATTGATATCAATATATATATACATATATATTTTTCCCTGGGTTTCCTATCCACTTTCAGTTTAATTTTCCTTATCTAGCACACTCTGTATTTCACTTATTTATCTTGTTTATTTCCTGAAAATAAGATGTCAGTGAATAATTTGTTAAAATGTATGTCCTGTCTCCTAGCACAGACTAGAATTCTGTTTAGTGTGCCATTCCAGAACACAGACATATACATTTTAGCCTTTCCACATGTCAGAATTTATAAATAACAATAAATTCACAAGCTGTGTCAATGTCATTGGCCGCAATTTGTCAAGTAGTCCTAGTTTGATAGCTGGCCATTGGCGAACACAGATTCTTTTATTGTAATTTTCACTATTCCTATTAATTATCAGATTGGGGATTATACACTATACAGTCATTATAGCTATGTTCTTGGGTCACTGAGTGGCTGTAAAGGGGTTAAAGAAGATGTAGCATAGTTTAAGGAATCCATAAGGCCTTTGTTGAGGCAGAAGAAAGAAAGAGTCTCTGTGTTAGGTAAGATTAGACAAGGAACTCTGTTGGCATTACCACTACAGAACCAAGCCGCAGGATCACAGCCTTGACCTGTCTCAGGTTCAAGTCAAGCTAGAGAGGCAAGATGTGGGAACATGGAGGCCATAGCCACAAAGTNCAAGATTGGCACAGCCATATCTGATGGGAATGGCAAAAGTCATAAGGCCAGCACAGCTGCTTGACAAAGATTCAGCAAAGCTAAGCTACATGATGGCCACCATGTCACCTTTGGTTTTCATCTCCACCTGTTGCATACTTGGGGGACTTTTAATATTTGTACAATTTGGGGATATTGGATTGATAGAAATTTTTATGAATCATTTATGCCTTCTCACAGGTGTATTGCTTCTAAGTTTCTCTAGGAAAGTCTTGAACATACTACCCCTCCCACTTTTAGGGAGCTATCATTATCTATTTGAAGGCCTTCCTTGCACCTTAGAGGTTATGACACACATAAAGAAGCCAGAGGCCTCTTTATGAGGCTATGAGACATTCTTGAAACATCTGTTCCTGTACTCACTCAGGAACAAGATGATCAAAACAAAGTAAACTTAAAATGGTCAACAAGATTCCATGGACTGGAGGAGTTGGCCACAGATCAGATTGCAAGCCTCTTCCCACTATATACTCAGGCAATTGTATGGCACATATAGCAACAAAGTTAGATTAGCTGAAGTTACCTCTGCCCTACACAGAGACTTATATTGGTGAGCAAAGAATGGAGTGGAAAGATGATAAAAAAGTGATATGTCAGGACTTTCTTTTCTGAGAAAAATTAGCACATGCAGAGCCACTGTGGTGTCATATGACCAAGGAACAACAATGCCAGGATTAGACATATAAATAAATACTATGAAAATATAAAATATAAACATTGTATTTGAATATAATTTGAACAACAACTGCAGCAGCTTTAGCCTGAGGAATTTTCTTGGGCACTCAGACCATTAAGAGTTAATAATANACTGCTTGGAACATGGCGATATGCCTGGACTGGCTTGAAGATTATGTTTTGGTCTAGCATCCTTGAAGCAACCAGAGCTACCAGCCTGAAAACAGGCTGTCATATGCCTCTAGATTCTTAAAAATTGGGTTATGGGGTTAATGAGTAAAAATGATAACTCTGTTTATCAATGATGTCAAAACTTGAGGGAAAATGACTGAAAAAAGATAACTCTGTTCTGTCATAGTTTATCAATGATGACTAAAAGATGATCAAGAGGAAGTGAAACACATGTCCAAAAACAAAAATGGTATGATCTATGTTTTAGAACAACATGAACCTATCCTTGCCTACTAAATTCTGTATAAATAAAGAAGTACTCTGGCTGTCAGGCTGTAAGATTCTGCTGACCACCATGACCTGGCTTACCTCCTTCCCTTGCCAACTCCTTGCATCCTCTGCTGGGACCTGTCCACCACCTGGGATGGGTCTTGACACAAGGTCAGCAGAAGAATTGACAGTGATTCAAGCAGGCTGTGTCAGCAGCAGGGACTGAGCTGAACTAGAGTCCCTAAGCCAGTTGGGGCTTCTCTACCTGTCAGTCCGTCATTGCACAAAGCAGGTAGTCAGATGATAGGCTGATGGGGGCCATTGCCCTTGCAGTGCAAAATGTCTTCCTCTTTATGGTGTCTACATGAGGATGCTCCACTACTGTCATTATTCTGGTGTGTTTGATAAGTCTTTGGATTTGGTTTCTATGTTATGATTTTTTTAATATGTGTACATGCTCATAGATGGCTCTGACCTTCCTCGATACATTTATAGATGGTGCAGTTTTTACATTATCAGCCTGTGCTTTGTGTGTGGTGCTGGACATGGAGTACTGTCCACATGCATAACAAAGTACCCAATCATTCTGATCCTGTATTTGCACTAGAACTGTAGCCAAAACCTGCTTGTAAATTCAAGTCTCTTAACCTAGGCACAGCCTAAG
>LZPO01036031.1:0-20273 GCA_001675575.1 Neotoma lepida | reverse complement strand
TGACAGGGCGGGAGGAGGGAGGAGAGGGGGATCTGAGGTTGGTATGTAAAAGGAGTGGAAGATCTTTTTAATGTAAGAATAAATAAATAAACTAAAAAAAAAAAGAATCATTATGCTTCTTATTTACTGGTGCATTTACACATCACTATGTCTGTTTCTTCTACTGCACAAACAACTCTAGGTTAAGATGGCTTTACTAGTAAAATAAGTAGGATATATTACAAGGTAGTATTACCAACATCATAGAGAATATTACAGAATTTTTAAAGGAAGACATACTTTACAATGTTCCATGAAGTCAGAAAAAATCAAGGGAAACATATAATTTATGGAAATGTAATAATTAATAGCATTTTAAGGAGTGAAATGCTATCTTCCCAGAAAAACCTTACACTTATATTCACCGTTTGATGGAGAGTCTGTCAGGTATATTAAAACAAAAGCCAAGAAATGAGTCTGTGTTGGGACAAAAGGACAGGGGAAGATTGGAAATGGCAGTGGGGTAGAGGCAGGGAAGAAAGGTGGNAGAAAAATTAAAACTAAATGAAACAAAAGCTTATTTTGTGTTAACATGATTTCTTACAAAAATTCTTATTCAGTTCACAAAAGCCCTGAAAATAAAGAATAAACATTAATTACAAAACTCCACTGTTGCATTATTTACTAACAATTCATTATTAGTAGTTGAAATAAAAAATAGAATAGTAAAAAATGTAGACTATCTAATTCTTCTAAAGCATAAATTTGAAAAAATGCCATGACTTATTTAGTTTTTTAATTCTCATTATTATGTTTTATAATTTGTTCATGTTCATTTAATTTTGAGATCATAATATAATTGCAACAGCTACCTCTTCTTTTTTTACCCCCAAATCCTCCTATATATCCTGTTTTTTCTCTTTCAATTTCATGACCTCTTTTTTCATTAATTGTTGTTACATGCATATATGCACATATATATATATATACGTATATATATATATATATATATATTTCTAAACAAGACCTGTCTATATGTTATTTGTTTGTATGTTTTCAGAGCTGATCATTTGATACTAGTAAACCAATCAGTGTGCTCCTTCCAGGAGAAGACTATGTCTCCCTCTCTCAGCATTCCTTACTTACCCACAGTTCTTTGAACAGGGTTGAGGCCTCATAGTCTTTCCCCTCATCCAATTTAGTATGTCTAAATTTTGCAGCTCATATTTAGGCAGTTTCTAGTTTTTAATGTTAGGCCTTATATCCCTGCCTTTCAATTTGCTCTACATAATTTCATTTTTGCAATCTAATAGTATTTTATTATATGTGTAATATAATGTATAACAAAAATTAAAGTCTAATTATTAAGTGCATGTGGTAATTGAAAATGTGACTTATAATAAAGTGTATATTTTAANTCCAAATAACATATAATATTCTACAATCACATTTATTTATCTATTGTTCTTGATACTTACCATGCTACCTGCTTTACAGACACTGTTTCATCAAAATTCCTCAGCATTTTCTCAAAGATGATGATTTTTCCTCATCTCATTCAGAAGTCTTGATGTACAAGATAAATTGCTTTTTGTCAAACTGCTTGTGTATCTGAATATCAATGTGTGTATAATTGTTGCTTTCTCTAACATCTGACCTAATGAAGCTCTATAATTGACAGATGATGTAACAACAATTATTACTAAATTCACAAATTACCAGAAACAGACTGGCACAGGTCACTCAACCCATCAGCAGAAGTACAGTTTCATCAGGGGTGTGAATTGGTGGAAACTAGCCCAGGCTCCAACGCTTCACCCAAAGATTGACGCTTAGATGTGGATCACTTTACTTACCATCTTCATCCAGACTCGGGGTTAAATTCCTCATACCTTTTCCCACTTTTCTCTCTGTATCTTAGAGATGTAAGCTGCCATCTTAGNGAAATTTTAATTTCCCAACACCACAGACTGTGACTGGCTCTGTCTGAAACATTCATATGAAGACATGCTGAAAAGAACAAAATATTAACTNTTGTACACACTTTCCAGGTTTCTCANTTNAGAAAACACTCATCCAAATCCTATTCTTCTTTAGAATGAAAACAGAGTAATTCATAGAATTCACAGATTCTCCCATAAGGCTTTGAAGGGGTGANTAAGACAACTAGAATTCCAGTTTCTTAGTCCCTGCTGAGATTGATAACATCTGTCCATCCTGGATGGTTTGGAGTTGTTCCTCCCCTCATCGGTAGNTTCAAATTTCCTGAAAGAATGAGCACAGTGTGAACCAAGCTGACCAGGGAAGTATGCATGCATGTCAGTTGTACACAAGTCCTTTCTAGTTATCTCCTCTTCCAAGTAGCACTTCCATTGCCTTCATATAGANGCTTTACAGAGACTTAAAGAAACCATCACTTGTTTTCTGTAAGATCTGGACTAACTTCACTGATTATCAGAGTTCAAGTAATTAACGTANATAGTTCAGTTATTTCTTCTCACCTTATCTAGTCTAATTTAAGGTGTTATATCTGAAAATAAAACATTTCCTAAATTTTCATGAACTAATATAAGCTAGCTGAATTATATGTGTTTCTATATTTTAATGTTGTATATATTTCCAATTATATCTAGGTAATTTGAGAAAAATCAAAAACTATTGTTTTTTTCTTGAAAAGTTTTAGTTTCCATTCTAAATGACATTCCTCTTGCAACATTCATCACAGCCACATATCTTTCAAATAATGAAGTAGAAAGGTACACAGTGAATATTGGAACAAAAATAGGGACTCTTACTGTGCTAAGTGATGGCTTTCTGCATATAACATACATGAGGCTCATGTTTTTGTTACACAAAAGAAGCAATTTAACTAAGGGAAAAAGTCTTAGTAGAAATAAAATATAAACACAGCATAATAAAAATAAAAAAGTAATTGAGCATGAAAGATATTTAAATAGAAATAGATAGTGTCTCACCTTCTCTAGTGTATTCACAACCGGTTCTCTAGCCACAGGTTTCACGGCTATGGATGCTATCACTCTCAGATATAAAGTATGCTAGGAAATAATTACACTTGGGCCTGGGGAGATGACTTAATCAGACTTATTGCAAGAGAATGAGGTCCTGGTTCCAGATCCCCAGCACACAGCAAAAAGGCCAGGAACATCCCTGCGTGCTTTTCATCGCAGCATGGAGGCAGAGAAAGGAGGATTCCCAAGATTTGCTAGCAGCCAGTATGGCTAATCAGCATGCTACAGATTTCATGAGAGGTCTCAATAAGAAGTTAGACAGTGATTGAGGAAGAAACTCAGCATTGACTTCTGCCATGTGTACACATGGACACACCCATGCACAGACCGAACAAAATTACATCCATATTGACTATAAATAAATTTTTTCCTGCTTTTCTTTTTCTTTATCAATATAGTATAACAAGAATTTTATATTAGAAATGATAAATCATTCGTGTAAAAAAATCAGGAAAACATTAGTAAATGGACAGATAGTTTTGTCTCTAATTGTCAAAACAATCAAAGAATATGTGGAAATTTCTCAAAAAATAAAAATATTCTAAGTATCATCTATCAAAACTCTGGTGACATTTTCCTTATAGAAANATAAANTCACCCTCAAATTCCTGTGGAACCACCAGTGATACTTTTTTCACTTGCTTTCCTTGCAACTGTATTCAATTCACTCAAGCAATGAAGAAAAATCTCTCAAAACATTATTTAGTTTTTAGTTTTTCAGTAATTTCATACATGAGTATCATATTCACACTATTTCCAACCATCCCTTCCTCTGCCCCTGTCCAGTTCCTCCCATGTCCCCAATACATTTTTTCCTTTGTAAGTTAAAATGGAGATTCTTTTATTATTATTAATATTATCATCATTAATTAATTAATTAATTAAATTTACTTACATTTACATTTATTTTACATCCCAACTGCAGTTTCACCTCCCTCCTCTCCTCAAATTCCCTCTCTCTACCTTCCCAGTTTTGCCTCCCAAATCCACACCTCCCCTATTTCTGTTTAAAAATGAGAAGTCCTCCCATGGGTGTCAACAAAGCATGGCATATCAATTTGAGTAGGACTAAGTGCCTTCCATTATATTAAGACTGGGCAAAGCAACACAGTGTGAGGAAGAGGTTCCTGGAAGCCAAACAAAGCATTAGGGACAGGTCCTGCTTCCACCAGCAGGAGTTCCAAAAGTATATCAAGCTACACAACTGTCACACATATATAAAGGTACTAGATNAATTCCCTCTCCCTACCTGCCCAGTTCTGCCTCCCAAATCCACACCTCCCTTATTTCTATTTAGAAATGAGAAGTCCTCCCATGGGTGTCAACAAAGCATGGCATATCAATTTGAGTAGGACTAAATGCCTTCCATTATATTAAGACTGGGCAAAGCAACACAGTGTGAGGAAGAGGTTCCTGGAAGCCAAACAAAGCATTAGGGACAGGTCCTGCTTCCACCAGCAGGCGTTCCAAAAGTATATCAAGCTACACAACTGTCACACATATATAAAGGTACTAGATCAGTCCCCTGCAGGGACTAGACAGTCCCTAGCTGTCAGTCCAGAGTCTGTGAACTCCTATGAGCCCAGATTAGTTGTTTTTGTGAGTTCCATTGTGATGACCTGGATACCTCTAGTGTATACAATCCTTCTTTTTTCTTTTCTACAGGATTCCCTGAGCTTGGCTCAGTGTCTGGCTATGGATATCTGCATCCGTTTCCATCAGTCACTGGATGAAGGCTCTCTGAGGACAATTGAGGTGGTTACCAATCTGATTACAGGAGATGGCCACTTCAGGCTACCTACCCACTATTGCTAGGAGTCTTAGCTTGGGTCATCCTTGAAGATTCATGGGAGTTTCCCTTGTACCAGCTTTCTACCTGACCCCAAAATGCCCCCTCAAATAAAGATGTCCCTTTCATTACTCGTCCCTTCCATTCACCTCCCCAACACAATCCCTCATGTTCCCATCCCCACCTGCCCATAGTCTACCCAGGAGATATCTTCTATTTCTGCTTCAAAGGGAAATCAATGGGTCCCCTTCCCCCTTTCGGTCCTACGTGTTATCTAGCCTCTCTGGGGTTGTGGATTGTAACATGGTTCTCCTTTACTTTACAGCTAATATCCACTTATGAGCGAGTACATTCCATGTTTGTCTTTCTGGGTCTAGATTACCTCACTCGGGATGATTTTTTCTAGTTCTATCCATTTATCTTCAAATTTCCTTATGTCATTGTTTTTAACAGCTACTTAATACTCCATTGTATTAATGTACCACATTTTCCTTATCCATTCTTTGTTGAGGGCCATCTACATTGTTTTCAGGTTCTGGCTATTACTAAAAATACTGTTATGAACATGGTTATGTAAGTATCTTTGTGGAATGGTTGAGCATCCTTTGGGTATATGCTTGAGAGCNGTATATCTGGGTCTTTGAGATAGACTGATTCCCAATTTTCTTAGAAACCTCCGCATTGATTTCCAAAGTAGCTGTACAAGCTTTCACTCCTACCAGCAGTACTCACTCATAAGTGGATACTAGATGTAAAGCAAAGGATAACCAGACTGCAATCCACAGCTCCATGGAGAACCCTAGGAAGGAGCATAGACTGCCCAGTGAGGGANAACNGGATGAAATCCACATGGGCAGACTGGGGGTGAGGGGGAGGAATAGAGAGCAACAAGATNGAGGATGTGAGCATAGGGGAACGGGAGGTTCGAATAGGAACAGGGACACAGTAAGATAGCAAGGAAAGAGATACCATGATAAATGAAGACATCATGGGAATAGGGAGAAACAGAATGCTAGGGAGGTTCCCAGGAATACGCAAGGATGACCCCACCTTAGACTATGGGAAGTAATAGAGAGGGAGCCTGTACTGACATACTCCAATGAGTGTTCACATGGATGAATNCCCTATCTGTCAACGAAGTGTTCCCCTTAATCCCCATCCTCTTCAGCATNAGCTGTCATCAGTGTTTTTGATTTTAGCCGTTCAGAATGGTGTAAAACGGACTCTCAGAGTAATTTTGGNTTGCAATTCCATGATAGCTAAAGATGTTGAACATTTCTTTAAGTGTTTCTCTGCCATTTGAGATTCTTCTGTTGAGAATTCTCTGATGTCTAGTTTCTTGAGTATTTTATATAGTTTGGAGATCAGTCCTCTGTCAGATGTGGGGTTGGTGAAGATCTTTTCCCATTCTGTATGCTGCTGCTGTTTTGTCTTCCTGACAGTGTCCTTTGCCTTACAGAAGTTTTCAGTTTCATTAGGACCTATTTATTAACTGCTGATCTCAATGTCTGTGCTAATGGTGTTCTATTCAGGAAATATTTCCTGTATAAATTCAGCTTCTTTGTCAAAAANTAAGATGTCCATAGGCATGTAGAATTATGTCAGGGTCTTTGAGTCATTTCTGTTGATCCATCTGTCTTTNCTTATGCCAATACCATGCTGTTTTTAATACTATAGTGCTGTAGCGGAGCTGGAAATCAGGCATGATGATACCTCTGGAAGTTCCTTTATTGTACAAGATTTTTTCAGCAATCTTGAGTTTTTTTGTTTTTCCATATGAAGTTGAGTATTGTTCTTTCCAGGTCTGTAAAGTATTATGTTGGAGTTTTGATTGGGATTGCATTGAATCTGTAGATTGCATCTGGTAAGATAGTTATTTTTACTGTCTTAATCNTATTGATCCATGAGTATGGGAGATTTTTCTATCTTCCAATTTCAAATAAATTCAATTTCTTTCTTCAAAGTTGAAGTTCTATTCATATAGGTCTTTCACTTGTTTGGTTAGAGTTAGCCAAGGTATTTTATATTATTTGTGGCTATTGTGAAGGGTATTGTTTTCTTGGTTTCTTTCTCAGTCAGTTTATGTTTGTATATAGGAGGGCTACTTATTTTTTTTAGGTAATTTTATATTCAGCCACTTCACTGAAGGTGTTTATCAACAATAGGAGTTCCCTGGTAGAATTTTTGGGATCACTTATGAATACTATCATATCATCTATGAATAATGATACATTNACTTCTTCCTTTACAATTTGTATCCCTTTGATGGCCTTTTGTCTTATTGCTCTAGCTAGAATTTCAAATACTTTATTGAATAGATATGAGGAGAGTGGACAGCCTTGTCNTCTTCCTGATTTTAGTGGAANTGGTTTGAGTTTCTGTCCATTTANTTTGATGTTGCCTGTCAGCTTGCTGTGNATTGCTTTTATTATGTTTAGGTATGTTNCTTGTATCCCTGATTTCTTCAACAGTTTTATCAAAAAGNGTTGTTGAATTTTGTAAAAGGCTTTTTCAGCACCTAANGAGTTAATANTTTTTCTTTCATCTTGTTTATATGATGGATTACATTGATAGATTTTNNTATGTTGAACCATCTCTGCATCTCTGGAATGAAGCCCACTTGATCAGGGTGGATGATATTTTTGAAGTGTTCTCAGATTCAGTTTATGAGTATTTTATTGAGTATTTTTGCATCAAAGTTCATGAGNGAAGTTGGTCTGTAATTCTCTTCCTCTGTTGAGTCATTGTGTGGTTTTTGTANAAGGATGACTGAGGCCTCATAAACAAGTTTGGCAACATTTGTTCTTTTTTCTATTATATGAAATAATTTGAGGAGTATTGGTAATAGCTCTTCTTTGAAAGTCTGGTAGAATTCTGCACTGAAATTTTCTGGCCCTTGACTTTTATTGGTTGGGAGACTTTTAATGATTTCTTCTATTTCCTTTGGGGTTATAGTTCTATTTAATTGTTTATATGGGTTTTATTTAATTTTGGGATGTAGTACCCATCAATAAATTTGTCTGTTTCTTTTAGATTTTTCAATTTTTGTGGAGTACAGGTTTTTGAAATATGACCTAATCATGCTCTGGATTCCCTCAGTGTCTGTTGTTAATGTGCCCCCCTTTTCTTTCTGATTTTGTTAATTTGGATATTCTCTCTCTGCCTTTTAGTCCGCTTGAATAAGAATTTGTCTATCTTGTTTATTTTCTCAAATAACCTTCTCTGTTTCATTGATTTTTTAAAATTGTTCTCTTTGTTTCCATTTCATTGATTTCAGCACTCAGTTTGATTATTTCCTATCATCTACTCCTCTTGTGTGTGCTTGTTTCATTTCTTCTAGAGCTTTCAGGTGTGCTGTTAGGCCCTATTATGAGATTTCTCCAAATTCTTTAGGCAGGCATTTAGTTCTATGAACTTTCCTCTTAGCACTGCTTTCATTGTGTCCCATAAGTTTTGATATGTTGTGCATTAATTTTCAATGAATTTTAGGAAGTCTTTAATTTCTTCCTTGACCCATCAGTAATTCAGTTGATATTTGTTCAGTTTCCATCACTTTGTAGGCTTAATGTAGTTTGTGTTGTTGTTTAATTTCCACTTGAACCTATGGTGATCCAATAAGATACAAGAGGCTATTCCAAGTTTTTTTCTTGTATCTGTTGAGATTTGCTTTGTAAGCGAGTATTTGGTCAGTTTTAGAGAAGATTCCATGAGGTGCTGAAAGAATGGTGTATTCTTTTGTGTTTAGGTGAAATTTCTGTAGATGGCTAGTAGTTCCATTTGTGTCATGACATTTGTTCCCTTATTTCTTTGTTTATTTTCTGTATGAAAGACCTGCCCATTGGTGAAATTCAGGTGTTGAATTCTTCCACTATTAATATGTAGGCTTTGATGTGTTATTTAAACTTTAGTAATGTTTCTTTTACAAATGTGNATGGCCTCGTATTTGGGGCATAGATGTTCAGAATTGAGACTTCATCTTGATGGATTTTTTTTCTTTGATGAATATGAAATATCCCTCTCCATTTCTTCTGATTAATTTATTTTTACATTTATTTTGTTCCCTCTTTTTCTGTTTCCTCTCTTGTCTTCTTGCCTAAGTAGCCAAGTGTTCTGGTAACTGGCAAGACTTCAGGTACAGTAGGATGTCTGCTGATGTTTGTGGGGCCTTGGGTACCTAGATCCAGCCTAGCTTCCTATAAAACCTAAGCCTCCTTCTAAAGTTGTGGATCAGACTATGGAGCCTAGTTGAGGGGATGCTGTTCTTCTGACTGGGGTGAGATGTATCTGTGCCTATGGAGTCTTCTGGAGTTGCTGGAAANTGAATCACTGTCCTCAGAAAGAGCAGCTAGTGCTTTTAACTGCTGAACCCTTTGTCTAGCCTGATCACTTCCTGTAGTAGAACAAATGCACCGAACTTAACATAAGATTGACAAACAATAATGTGAAAGATCGAAAAGAAATTAAATTCAAATTGAATTATTTCATTTTTTTAGCTGTACTCTTCAAAGGCTTATGTAATGATGGGAGAAGCAGCTCAACCACTCTGTAAGCACAGAAAAATATTGTGGACAAAGGGACTCAACAGGCTTCCCAGAGAAGTATTGGTGAGGGAAATGGAAGGAAGTTGGGTTAAATCATTTTGGGACTGTGTACTTTTCTGTGGATGGCAGATTATTTATTTATTTATTTATTTATTTATTTATTTATTTATTTATCTATTTTTAAAAAAAAACTCAAATGGGAAGAGAATTCCATTAATGAATTTAATTCATAATAATGTTTTTAATTTGGTGACCTTTTATTCCACTAAATTTCTAAGTGAATAACTTGACCAAAAAGCACTTTAAACCACTGTTTTAAATATGTAANTTGGTTGCTGCTGATTATAACATTTTAATGTTTCTACTCAAGTAGTTTTGTAGCAGTGAAGGAGACATCTTTGGTACAGTTTACTATTTATTAATCACCACTAGAGGGCAGAGTTATTTCTCAATTTTACTAAAAGTTGATTCATTAACTATGATTCTAATGATGTAATGGAATTATAGTTACAAATTTGTTAACATTTTGCTAAAGCAATTTCCACATATTACTATTTCAGATTCATCTTAATGTAGTTATTTCTCAAATATCTTTATATTTAATTCACAGTTTTCATCCTACTCAATGTACTATCTTATTCAATGTACTATCTCATAAATTAAGGACATTCATAGACCATATACAGTTCCTACTCTGAGCTTTAATCTTCTCTTATTAATATTTACTGTATTATAAATACTTATTAAATCAATAAAAACAACAAATAATACAACAGTTAAAGTATAACAGATATCATTCCTAAGATATTACTTTTGATTCAATATCTCATCAAGCATTTCTTTTAATAGTCTTTTAGTTAAAACCATTATTTTCTTTCCCAAATTGATTATTTCATTTTTATCTATTACTTAAATCTTAAAACTTCCCACTTCTTCTGGGCCTATTTCTATCTCAAAATGTGGGTTATGCTCAAATAGCTCTTGTATGTTTTCATCTTCCTTGACTTGTTAGCTTCTTGGACACTGATTAGGGATTGTGACAACACATTACAGGAGACACTGAATAAAGGTTCTGTAAAATANAGACAAAATCAAGAGAGATTAATTGCTATGTTATAATATTGGCAGAAAATAAAACAATTATTTATTTAGCAGGGTAATATCTGTTATATATCATTTTACCATATTTAATTACCTATCAATATAATCCTGGTCTGAAAACACATATTTAGCAAATAATCACAAAGAGCATATTTTCAATTAAGTTCAAGTCATAAAACATTTTTAATATGTTCATTGCATTGAGCTTAGTAAAAGACAAAANTGTAAAAAACCCTTAAAAGACCAATGAAATTAAACACATACAAAATCAAACATTTTATTTTATTTTAAATTATACTAAAATATGTGTGTCTGTGCATGGATGTATGCACATTAGTGCATATGATTGGAGGTCAGAGGCACCAGATCTAGATCTACAGTAGCTGACTGATATGGTTGCTGGGAACAGAACTTAGGTCCTCTGTAATAACAGCAAGTTCTCTAAATTGCTAAGTTGTCATTCCAGATCCCAAAACAAATATTAACATTTTTCCCATGGTTCCTTCTTTTTGCCTCAAAAGGTGACATTTATTCAAAGACAGCAAGAGAGAGAGAGACACACAGAGAGAGAAACAAAAACAAAATGTCCATCCCTTGGATCCCTTCCTTCCACCCTCCAACTGTTCTTCAGCCCCACTCCCAAGAATTGAACCCTGGATAGGGTCAGTTAGTAGGCTAGGCCCTCAAATGAGGTCATCAACATTGAGGGTCATCTCTTCAACAGANGTGTTGTAGAATGTCTCAATGTCTCATAAGAGTTCAGCCAGTCTCCTTAGTCATTAATTCCAACCTTCCCACCAACAGGAAAAACTACATCCAGAGAAGTGGTTGCAGTAGTCAATTTGTCTTTAGGGGAATAGCTATAAACATGGTGACAGAAGACAAGAGGACCTTTCGAGAAATGGATATTTTTGTAATTAAAAGTTTTGTATTGCTGTGTTTAGACTAAAGGTCAGCTTAAAAAAAACACCCCCCCCAAAAAAACACACCCTTATTTTGGGGAAAGTGTAGATAAAAGGGAAATTTTGCATCATGCTGGTAAAATTAAAGTTAGTGTAGCCATTATGTAATAGTGTAGAAGGCTCACAAAGAAATGAAAAACAAGACTGCAGTTGGANTCAGAAATCTCATTGTAGGTACACATGCAAGAAAAAGAAAGTGAACTCTACTTTAAGGTTCATCAAGTGTGTTTAAAAACTAATTCATAGCTTCCATTAATTTGTTTATCATTAGACTTATACAAATTTACAAAAAGTTTAGGTGGTATATTAATCATATCTGTTCCTTAATCTGGTTATAATTAGTACATAATTACAGTTTCCCGTTTCCTTCCTTCCTTCTAAATCCTCCTATGCCCTCCCACACTCTCTCAAATTCTCTTCTTTTCTTTAATCCATGGCCTCCTTTTCTTTAATTTTATACACACACAATGGTCACTGTTTATGTATGAAATCAGGATTTACTTCTTGGTATTGGATAACTATGATATCTAATTGGGGTCTGTTTCCTCAGGAAAACTCTGAGCATTTTACAGTTGACTTCAGTATTTTGACTAGTGTTGAGGTTCCTTAAACTTTCCTCATTCCCAGTTATCATGTCCACTATTTTCTATTTTTTCAAGCTTGGTTTGAGTACCCACGTTAATGAGAAGTCATAGGTACACACGTTAATGAGAAGTCATAGGTACAGTCTCTGATATTTTTAGTAGACAAAAATCTCATGGCAAATTTCTTGGTCCTTTGGCTCTTAAAGTCTTTCCAGCTCCTATTCCAGAATGATCCCTAAGCATTAGGAGCAGGAATTGTGTTGTACATATATCACTTATGACTCGTNACCACATGATCTCTTTTCTCTGCTTTTTGATCAGTTGTGGTTTTCTATAATGGTCTCTGTTGCAAAGATAAGTTGCTTTTATGGAGGTGAGAACTACACTTATCTGTTGGTATAAAGATAAATGTTTAGAATCTAGTTAGGGACTCTGATAGCTTANTTAAGAGTTTACTCAAGCAACAACTGTAGTTTCTTCTTCAGTATCATAATTTTATTAGNTCTGTGTAGTTGGCGAGCTTTCCAATACAAGACATAGTTTCCTTCTTGTTGTATGGGCCATAAAACCAGTTAGAGAGATATTGGTTACTGCCAAGGTATTCATGCCGTTATTGTCCCCTGAGAGTCACTGTATTTTGCTGACGGTGGCTGTGGTTCATAGGTACCATACATGAGTTATTAGTCAGGATTGTCCAGGAGAATCCCAAAACATTATAGGCTATTACTCTTGACCTTGGTTGACTCCTAGAAGTAAAAGATAAGTCCTATGGCAGAAGATACCATGCACTTCAAATACAAGACNCAGAGGCAACTGAGCTGAAATTCATATGAATGTCTTNTCCCTAATATCTAGCTTTCATGGTACCTGAAAGTACCATGTGAGCTTCCAAAGGGGTAAGGAAATACTTATGAACCATATTAATGCATCATTATCATCAATATCAATTAAAACTATCCCTTGATTTGTTCATTAAATAGCAAAGATGTATGCATATGTGTACATATATGTCTAACTATAAAAATATTAATATATATTTAGTTGTATGTATATGTATGACAAGACTTGACTTGACAGAACACCCAGTTTTGTTTTATTTAACAAAGAAAATATCTACTGGCCTAGAAAAAGTGACTATTCTTATTATTTGTGAACATTGAGAGTGATTGCTAATGTCCTTGAGTTCATTTACTAACACAGGAATGTAAACATTTAGAGGTATGCATAGGGATTTCATCTGTGATTCCCATTATTGTAAAGAAATATAAATATTTACAGTGTATTCATCCCATGATGTCTGTTGTGGACCTGGTATAATGAAACCTTAGTGAATATTTTTTTTTAAATTCTTATCTGCAGCCTTCAGCATATTCAAGTTTTTGACAACACAATAGAGAACACATTATGGCTTTCTACTCTCAGACTTCAGAAACACATAATCAGGCTAAATATAACCCACATTCCTGAGAGACAGACAAACTTAAAATTAGAGCTATGAGTAATTTATAAGTGGCTTAAAGAAATATGAATATTAAAAAAGCATAAGAAGAAAAATAGAGTAGTTAATTATAATTCTCTTCCTAATTCCATTTGCATAGAAAGGCTGGATGGTATATTTAACTGATTTTTTTTCACACAATATGTTGCATACTTGGCTAGTGAAGAAATACAAGTAAATTAACCTTAAATAATTTTTTCTGGAGATGTATCAGAAACTAAATATAAGTTACTGCAGCATACTTTCTGTTTGTGTGGTGAGAAATTATGTCATTTTGGTTTCTCTCTTTGTTTTCTTCCCAGTACTAATTTTTGAGGATTAAAATCATATAATCTGTCACACACACACACACATACACACACACACACACACACACACACACACACACACACACACATATATTCCTTAGAGACTAGCTTAGGATTTTGACATTCTCTTTGGTGTGAACTAGGCTTTTTAAAAATAATATTTCTGCATCTCCAATTAGACTTTATTTGTATTATTCCATTGGATTAAGGAAATACTCCTGCAATAGAAGTATTGATGTTGGGACTATGCTCCATAGAAAGGTTTCTGCCTGCTCTTCTTAGTCCAGGGAAGACTATAGGAGCCCGATTGAAACAAATGGCTACACTNTTGACTGCTAAAGTCTCAGAGTGTGCACCTCACTGCTGTAGACTTTCAAGAAGTTAAAAACTCTGGTCTATTGTATAGACATAAATATTTAGAAGGTGGTTTGACAGCTAGACCACTTAGTAGAATTAGCAATATCAGATTCTACACTAGGTCTATGATATCCTAATTCATGGGATTTTAAGCATGATTACAAAATCAGGCATGAAGTTCNTTCATGTAGAACAAATCTCAAATCCAGTAAGACAAAAATGCTGTTAGATAATCCATAATGGTAGCTTATATTTGCAGTGAAAAGAATTCAATGGAGAGACACATAACTTGTCAAAATGCTGAGACTAAAACATTGCCTGCTCAGCCCTAGTTGGTACAACTTTTTTAAGTCCTGCACCACTAACGTTCAAAGGCATATAGTGAAAGAGAAGGAAGCAAGAGTGTAAGAGTTGGAATATGAATAGTGATGCGGAATCTTTTCTTCTAGACAGTGCATGGCTATCCCAGCCACAACTCACCGAAACAGTGGTACCTGTACAAGATTAAGTCAGACCAAATCCAAATATTAGACAGAGTAGAGGCTCTCTAGTCCCANTCCTTTACTGTCTATTGACAACTGATAGTTCCCAGGAAGAGAAAATCATTTGATTTTGTGGCTGTGGCCACTAGTATGATTCCCATGTTCAGTGGATGAGCCTGTACCCATGCATATATACTTGGCACTAACAGGACTTAGTGGATTATCAAAAAAGAAAAAATGACTTGAAGATTGGAAGGGGTTTGTTATATGAAGGGGCATGTGGAGGAAGTTGGAGGTANGAAATGAGGATATGCATTAACATCTTTCACTGTGTTCATATATGAAATTCCTAAAAATAAATCTTTCAAGATTTATCATTAAGATATATTTACCATTTTGACTAAAAACTTGATAAATGGCAGATGAAATAAGTCTGTGCTGTCCTTCTTGTAGTTCCTTGAAAACATAGAGTGGTACACAAAAAGCTACAGACAACTAANAAATAGTGAGACCAGGAGAAGTAGTTTTTTTCATGGAAAAATACACTAATTGACTATCCAACATCAAGTTGTCAGCCCTAGATACAAACATCCAAGTAACAATGTGCAGACCAAGAAGGTTATATTTGGGAATATGTATGTACATGCACATAGATATATATGTATATATCAACAATTAATGAATAAAGAGGTTATGTATTTGAAAGAGAGCAAGGAGGAGCATATGGGAGGTTTTGGAGGGAGTCAATGGGAGGGACTGTGTTGTAATAATATAATCTCTAGGAGATTTTAAGAGGCAGAACATGCAGTTCTCATGTGAATGATGTACTTCCTATACTAAAAAGATAATAGGTCCCTCTCTGCATAGAGGAGAAGTCAAATTTGAGAGACTGCTATACATGCTATGTTAAATGTAGCTTATTTTAAGCCTCAAAATTCAGTTCTTCATTAGAACTAACTCTTTTTGTCCAATATAACATGTATGAATCTGACTTCAATTATATTTTGGGGCTTTATTGAATAAGGAGACTTCCCTTGCAATGGAAGCCATGCATTTTTATTTTCTCTTGTTAAATTTTAATACATCTATTTACTTTTCTGGCAAAACTAGGATCCTAAGACAATGAAGAAAATTTCTTTACCCTGGCATCCTCATTGACATGTATTATAGTCAGTCATCTATATAGCAGTGTTACTCAACAGATAGTTTACTCATGAATGTAGGAAATGTTTCTTAAATCTGCAATACCTTGTTATTTTTTACAGGGAACTTTTCTTAACAAATAATTGCCTACTTGTATTCACAGCCATACCAGGATATGTGTTAAAAATGGTTTAGTTAAGAACCTACATGGTTTATGAAAATTAATATTCTTTCAGGTTACCCTAATTCCTAATATAATCTAGGTTTATGTATTCAATAATCACATACAACACATTTGCACAATTGTTTCTCATGATATTTCAATATAAATAATGTTTTAGGAAACATTCATTTTAGTTTGCCAGTGAAGGATCTGTGGCATGGAATGAGTATATAGACATATATACATTTGGGGTGTTGACCTGAAGAAAACCATAGTTTCTGCAAAGAAATAAATAGGAAGTATGTTTTTTAAAAAATCATCAGCATTTGAAGGAAATATTGGATATATTCACTTAACAATGATACACTCATACACATGCATGGGAAAATACATTTAACATTGGGAAAAAGTAATTTCGAGACTAAAGGCTCTAAAGCAGCATTAGCTGGGAAAAGAAAGCATGTAGGCAAGCATGAGGAAGAGACATTCTGAATAACCAGGTGCACTTTTTCAGACTTCGTTTGCCTAAACAGGACACTGAGACTTGTTAAAGTAATTGTTTTCTCTAGAGAAAGAACAAGGATAGAAAATTTATTATGACAGAAAAGTAAAATAAACAATACTCTATCAGATTATTGGGGAGATATCAAAAAGATACTAAACTCAGCTTATAGAGCACATGCTGATGAGATCTGGACAATAAGGGCATCAAAATAAATAAATGTGTTATAATGGAACATATGACAGAATAAAATAACACAATTGTATCTAAACATGTAAATATTAAACAAAATTCTAAATGTTTGATTAGAAATGGGATATCTATTTAGTTTGTCTTCATTTGATAACAACACTATGACCTGTAACAGAACAATCTGTGTCCCAGATGATGTAGGTACGTCAATTTCACAATTAAGTCCCAACCAGAACTACATGATGAGAATGTAGTTGTAAGAAAATATCAGGCAATACTAAATCAAGGGCACTTTGCAAGCTAACTAGCCTTTCATCTTCAAAAGCATCAACGTCATAAAATGAACACTGAAAGAAAAAACATTCCAGACTGAAGGATATCAGAGAATAAATCGAGGCAATCTGGAACTGATTGCCTTATTGGAAAATGTATGAAAGGTTATTATTTTGGGGTTTTAGGATGAGGGATGTATTGACATAATTTGAGTAAATTTTTTGATGATTAAATTATTATAGCTCTCCATTTCTACATTTGAAAGAATCCCCACTCTAGGGAAAGATCACAATAATGGTGATTTTATGTTACTCCCAGATCCTCTGGATAGCAATAGACAGAATTCAGAGGAGATGGTCATTTCTATTCTATAATATATGAAGACTTCCATAGAAAAGTTTTGATTTCTGAGAGCCTGAATCTCCCACAACCTATCAAACTACATGCCTAGTGTTTTCTATGGTCTACTNACGTGGAACACTCACTCTCTATGCTTACACATGAATTGCCTCAGAGCAAGACTACTATGTTCCAATGCTGGGTGTCCGAAGAGAATAAGACTGCATTTCTATTATCCTTTAAAATGTATTCCGAAAAGTGACAAAGCCATTTAGCTTCAAGAACAGGGTATCAATTCCTTCCTGTCTTACTTTCCCCAGACCAAGCTCAGATATTTGCTATGAAAAGTATGAACCGCACTTAGTAAGAAGCTATGAAGTAGAAAATTTGAGATGCAGCCATCTCACTGTGAGAAAATATAATCTGCCTCTTGTGTAATTATAATTAACTGGCTTTGATAGATGTGCTATGGTTTTATAAGATTATAAGTAAATCTGGTACTTAAATATTCATGGTGGGGGGGCATTATGTTGCCAAGAAGTCCCTTTAAATATGGAAATGACCCATCCTTATGATTTTTCCTCACAGTTTTAATTGCTTCAAAATAAACAGTAAAGAATCTAAATAAATAGCTAACAAAATCAATGATGGTTTCAAAAGTAATTAATCTTGTGAAATAAGAATTAAGGACATTTAAGATTGTACCCATCTGTTCAACTGCAATATCAAAATTATGAATATAATGATTTATTCAGATATGAATCAGATGTCTATGTCAATCACAGACATCCTTGTTGTCTATCATGCTTTCAGCTATCAGGGTATATAGAAATTCATGAAGAAAAATTAGNTCACAAAGTTAAGCACTATATGAGTGAATTTGGATAGGAAATGTAATGGCAAATATCCAGATGGGGAACTGGCTAAGTGAGCGTTCACTGTTCTGATAACGAAGCCTTCAAAACAACATAGTTGATAAAATAAGTGAATTAACTGGGAATATTACTTGAGTATTTTTGAAACAATAGAATAGTATTTCACAAAGAAATGGAAAGAAAGGTTATATTAACATTGCATAATTAATCATTACCAATAAAAATATAATTAGAAGTTATGACTTTACTATTAAATATTACAAATAGAGTTGGTACTTCAGATATCATTTCTTTGCCACGATTATACTGAATAATAAGACATAGTTGTTAAGGGCATGGTCTCTAGGACTAGGCTATTCTCTTACTTGAGTTTGTGACCTTGAGTGAAGAAGACAAATTCTTCAAGCTGTGGTCTGTTTTATTTTAGCAACATGGACACCTTATAAAATACTGTAAAATAACAGGACTAAAAATTAGATATATGCTCTTAAATATTCAATACATGGTTAGTGTGGGATCCCACAAGTGACTCAGTTTCCCAGTTTGAATCTGGTCTACTCTGTTTCAATAGAGTTCAATTTTGTTTGCTCCAGGGTTGTGAAAAAGTCCTGATTAGCCCNTAGAGTCTCCTAGAGGGCTGTGAGAAAGTCTTGATTAGCCCATGGGAAGGAACATACTATCTAGCTATATGCAGGCTGATAACGCCAGTTGGAGGAACATTGAGATAGAAAATGAAACTGCCTGCTCCTTGACCCAAGGACAGGATAGATAGTGGCTGAATGCCTGTGCTGTGCATTGCTTAATTTCTGTCCTTCAAGTTTGTATATAAGCTGGCTGTGAAATAAACTCAGACACTGTCCACCATTGAGTGGATGTCCTCTCGACTCTGTTACGTCTTCATTTTCTCTACAATCTGCATGCCTCCACCCAGCTACCCAGTTAACTCATCGGCAGGTTCTGACAAGTTAGCATTGTTACTGATGAAAATGTGAATGATAGTGGTCGCAATAATATGAATACCAGCTATAAGGTTTCTTCCATGGCATCCACAAGTGGAATTTTGCTAATGCTTTAGGGAAGTATTATAGTTTCCCTGAGTGACAGAAATGGGGTCAGCTCCTACTTGAAGTAGAAAATAACTTATCCTTAAAATAAAAGTTTAAAACATTCTTTATTTGTCTGTTTGCAGAGAACACAGTGACTTTTAGAGATAAGACAAATACAGCTAATATGGAAGAAAATACTCTGCAGTTTCCAAAGACAGAATTCAAGAGTCACACACCAAAGCTATGGTCTTAACTCTGGTGCTCAAGTATTGCTTTGAATTCCCAAGTGGAAGATAAATACTAATTAAAATCCAAATCCACTTCTTAATTTCCAAAGCAGAACTGTCCAGTGGAATTACAATGAGAGTTTATTTGTGTAATACTAAAGTTAACAGAAGCCATACTACAGAAGAGGAAAAAGAGCCAGTCATGATGCTGTACAAATATCATCGTAGCTCTTCAAGAGACCAAGAGACTAAGAAAGGAAAACTTCCCCCACTTCTAGATTTTGTTGACTACAGACTCAACATAAGGAAATTCTGTCCTTCCCCAAAAAAATGAAAATGAAAACAGTGAAATGATTAACACTGCTTTATCTGACACAGATGATTAAAATAGTTCAATATGCTATAAATATTTTAAATTATTAATTCTTCTATATTACTTCTTAGGGGATATGTCAAACCCCCAATGTGAATTTGGATATAAAAAAAAATCTTAGCTCAGATAAAATTAAAAATTTCCCAAAAACTGTGTAGCAGTTAAAAGAGGGCATCTTTTTAATTTGTGTGTCCATGATACCCACCAGACAACTCTCCTCTTAAGAATGAGTGTAATATATGCCCATTTTATTATATTTAGAAGTACTTTATTTTTGAGATTATAACTACATTTCTCTCTTCCCTTTTGTCCCTCTAAACCCTCCAATATAACCTTCCCTGTTCTTTTCCAAATNCATGGCCTCTTTTATTCCTGATTTTTATTGCATATATATCTGTTTATTGTAAGAAGAACTTCTAACCAGTCTTATTAATAAACACGCGGAACAAGAAATAAGGGTGAAAATCTGACAGAGATCAGAGGAATTAGGAGCAAGCCACCACTCACCAA
>LZPO01036029.1:0-15546 GCA_001675575.1 Neotoma lepida | reverse complement strand
CCAGGATCAAATTGAAGCTGCCTGGCTTGGCTGCCGGTTTTGATTCAAACACATTCTAAGCATGTATGAATATTGAATAAAATATTAAAAATAAATTTCTTGGTGTGTGTGTGTGTGTGTGTGTGTGTGTGTGTGCACAAGATTCTGGTGGTAGGACTATGCTCTCTATTCATAATTAGCCACTGAAATAAATTTGTTAGAAATGTTTCATTGAGGAAAGTGAAAAACTTGGTCCAAAATGGGCACTGACTTATACGGAGGCAATGATTAGCCAAGATCACAGTGAGAGCTAGAATAAGGCCTCTCATTTGCAGAAACAACTGCTCCTCATGGAGCAGAAAGGTAAATGTTTTCAAGGCTGCAGCAATATTTAATGTGGTCAGGTCTTGTGACTCAGGGCACCACTGTTCTATATAAGTATTCTAGCTATAATTGCTATTTGCGTGTTATTTCCAACAAANTCCATGGGGGAAATATCAATGTCTGCTTGAGGCACTTCCCATAGTGTTCTTTTTTGTAGACCATACCATAGGGCTACATGTGAATGCTTTGTTTAAATAGTTAACTAGTGTCTCACTCTTTCATATTAAATGTCATATGTTTGTGAATAAAATTTCCTTTTGTTCCTTAATTTGTAGTTAACTCAGAGCAACATATCTGATTCACTGCATGCAATATAATTTGGAAACTGAATATGGAATGGTAGTAAGAAATGCCACACTTAAAAACAGAAACTCCATCTTTAACAACACTTGAGTAAACCAGTTAATGTCTCCACATTCATTTTTCTCATCTGTAAAAACATGATTGCAATAGCTAGCTAACAGATTCTTCTTAGCCCCGCTCCTCCAGAAGGGTACTGTGCTGTGAGCAGGGAGACAGCTTCATTCAAAAAAGAACCTGNGCCCAGTCTCAGGGAGTTTAAACTCCCTAATCATTAAGTTGCAGAGCTCAAATAAAGCTGTTTATTCATTGACTTTTTATTGAGTATTTACTATGTGCTAAGTACTGCTCTATTCACTAGTGACATCATAAGGAACATAATTGAGCTCGTCTTCATAAGGTTTATATTTTAATAAGAAAGGTAGGCAAGCAGGTAGGTTGGTAGGTAGGTAGATAGATGATCAACAAACTGGAAAATACATTAGTCTATAAAATATGGTAACAATTAATTAAAGCCTCTCTTGTCAAGAGATAAAAATTCTCTTCTCATCCTTTGTGATTCTATATTNAAGAATATAGTGGAAAGGTCCTTGAGATTTGAAAGTATCCACTTAATGTAGGAGAGAACCAGCTTTATCTCACTGTCTTAGAAGATGGCCCTGAGTCAGTCTCAATGGCAGCCACTCCAGCAATTGGAGAATGAGAAGCCTCATGAGGGGGGAGGAATGTGCTCCAGCTGACAGTGGAACAGAAGTGAGGTCATCTTTGGTGTAGTTTNCTAATTGGAGAATGTATCTTCTTAAATGAATTTAGGCAAACCAACATAGCAATCAGGCCCTGCCACCCAATGAAATTGAACAACAGCAGCTGCTGCTTGAGTCACTCATTTTTTATACAACTTTTTAGACTTAACTGTAAAGTAAGGACTCAAATGCTCTCTGAAGGAGAAATAAAGCAGGGTAATGAGCCCAAAGGAGTCTGAGGGAGTGGTGGAAAATTGATTTTTTCTTACACAAGTGGATAAAGAATTCTTACAGAGAAGAACTATCTTGTTTTTTTCATTTGTTGAAAATAGATTTTAATAAGCCAGAAATACACACTGGGTTAAAAATAAAAAGCATCTNCAACAAATGGTGCTGGTCAAACTGGATGTCTGTATGTAGATGAATGCAAATAGGTCCATACTTATCACCCTGCACAAAACTCAACTCCAAATGGATCAAAGACCTCAACATAAGGCTAGATACATTGAACCTGGTGGAAGTACGAGTTTGGGATAGCCTTGAACTCATTGGAATAGGAGAAGACTGTCCCAACAGAACACTGTTAACACAAGCACTGAGGTCAACGATCAGAAAATGCGCTCTCACGAAACCTAAAAGCAAGGCAAAGAATACCATCATTCATACAAATCAGCAGACTACAGGATGGGAAAAGTTTCTTACCAAATAAATATACAATAGAAAGCTAATATCCAAAATATATTAGGAACTCAAGAAACTAGATATCAAAAAATCAAATAACCCAATTAAAATTGTAGTACAGATATAAACAGAGAATTCTCAATAGAAGAAACTGAAATGGCTGAGAAATATTTCAAGAAATATTCAACATCTTTAACCATCAGGGAAGTGAAATGAAAACTACTTTGATATTCTATCTCACATCTGTCAGGATGGCTAATATCAATAACACCAATGACAGCTCATATTGGCGAAGATGTGAAAAAAAGGGGAACATTCATCCATTGCTGGTTGGATAGGCAACTTGTACAGCCACATGAAAAATCAATATGGTGGTTCCTCAGAAATANGGAAGTCAATCTACCTCAAGATTCTGCTATACCACTCTTGGGCATATACCCAAAGGATGCTCCATCCTTCCCTCAAGGATGCTTGTTCAACCATGTTCATTGCTGTTTTATTCATAATAGCCAGAAACTTAAAACAATCTAGATATTCTTCAACAGAATGGATAATGAAAATGTGGTACATTTATCCAATGGATACTTACTTTTACTTAGCTGTTAAAAAAATGACATCATGAAATTTGCAAGTGAATGAATGGAACTAGAAAAGATCATTCTGAGTGAGGTAACCTAGACCCATAAAGATAAATATGGTCTGTACTTACTTATATGTGAATATTAGTCATTAAATAAATGACAAACAAGCTATAATTCATCATCCCAGAAAGGATAGGTGTAAAGAAAAGGAATATAATCAATAAAGAAAAGCAAAAAACAAATAGGGAAATATGGAAATGAAAAATTTAGGGATAGTAACATCACAGGCAAGTCTCACCAAGAGAATACAAGAGATGGAAGAGAAACTCTCAGGCATGGAAGATATGATAAAAGAAGGGCTACATCAGTCAAAAAATATTAAATTAAGAAAAAAGTCCTGGCAAAACATCCAGGAAATCTGGTACACTATGAGAAGACCAAATCTAAGAATAATAGGAATAGAGGAAGGAGAAGAAATACAGGTTAAAGGCCCAGAAAAATTTTTCAACAAAATCTTAGAGAAAATCTCCNTAACCTAAAATAGAAGATCCCTATAAAGGCAAAAAAGCATATAGAACATCAAATAGACTGGAACAGAACAGGAAACCTCCTCAGCACATAATAAACACTAAATGTAAAGAACAAGGAAAGAATACTAAAAGCTTCAAGGGAAAAAGAGTAAGTAATATATANAGGGAAACCTAATATAATAACACCTGACATCTCAGACTCTAAAGGTCAGAAGGGCCAGGAAAGATGTTCCACAGACTGAGAGACCACAGATGCCAGCCCAGACTACTATAGCAAACAAAACTTTCAATCATNATAGGTGAAGAAAATAAGACATTCCATGATAAAAACACATTTAAGCAGTGTCTATCTACAATTCCTGCCCCACAGAAGGCACTAGAAGGAAAACTCCAATAAAAAAAGACTGACCTCAGTCAAGAAAACACAATGAATAAATAATCCCAGACTAGAAAATCAAGAGGAGAAACACACACACACACACACACACACACACACACACACACACACACACCTGTCTCTTATACACATCTAGATGTGTATAAGAGACCTCACACATGCAGCACATACACATACCACCACCACCACCACCACAGCAACAACAAAGTAACAGCTATAAACAAAAACTGCTCTTTGATACCTCTCAACATCAATGTTCTCAAACTCCAGTAAAAAGACACAGACTAACAGAAATGGTTGTAAAATAGGGCCCATCCATCCTTCTGTTGCATTCAAGAAACACATCCTAACTGCTGCTCCACTCAAGGAATGCAGCAAGAAAATGCCTCCTAATGACATTCTTCTATATTCTTAGGTCAATACCTTGCTCATTACCTTGCTTCCTCCTGCAGCAGATGGGAATAAATACAGAGACCAACAAANGGACCATGTGGAGAGAGTGAGTGACCTTGAAACAGGTCACTGTTTAAGGATGTCTTAAATAGGATGTCTCCATCAAATTCCTGCCCTCAGAGCTCAGAGAACCCTAGAGAAGAGGAGGCAGAAAGAGTGTAAGAGCCNGAGGTAACGGACAACACCAAGAAAACAGAGCCCCCTCAATCAACAGGATCCATGCACACAGGAAGTCACATAGAGTAAGGAAGCATTCACAGAGTCTACATAGGTCTGCACCAGCTCAGATTCTAGAGATGAAAGGAGATAGGAACACATGCCCCCATTCCTAATCCAGAAGCAAACTGCAATTGATAACCACTTGCAAATGAGAACTGATTCCTCCAAAGGAGTCTCCCTGGAAAATAAAGTACTTTTAATGTGTAGTGGGTAACCTGCATGCCCAGCAGAGGATGGCATACAGAAAATGAGCTCAAAAGCATCTTTTGAGGNTCCTTGCCTCATAATGTCATATCAGGACTCCCTTAAAAAAATCAATAGTGTTTTATTTTTACTATATTTTATTTGTATATTATTTCTTCTTTCTTTTTATCCTACAATCCAGTCTATTTGATGTTCTATATGCTTTTTTGCCTTGATAGGTATCTTCTATTTTAGGTTATGGAGATTTTCTCTAAGATTTTGTTGAAAAATTTTTCTGGGCCTTTAACCTGTGTTTCTTCTCCTTCCTCTATTCCTATTATTCTTAGATTTGGTCTTCTCATAGTGTACCAGATTTCCTGGATATTTTGCCGGACTTTTTTCTTAATTTAATATTTTTTGACTGATATAGGCCTTCTTATATCTTATCTTCCATGCCTGAGAGTTTCTCTTCCATCTCTTGTATTCTCTTGGTGAGACTTGCCTGTGATGTTACTATCCCTAAATTTTTCATTTCCAGATTTCCCTAAATTTTTGCTTTTCTTTATTGATTATATTTCCATTTTCAGTTCTTGAACATTTTTAAATTACCCCCTTTTTGCTTATGTTTTTATAGACTTTTTGAAGGATTTATTCATTTCTTTTTTAAGGACATCTGTAATATCTATAATGGCTATTTTAAGGTCTNTGTCTTGTGCTTCAGCTATGTTGTAATTCTCAAGGCCTACTTTGTTATGGTTGTTGTGTTCTAGTGGAGACATACTGTCTGTGCTGATATATGGTCTTGTTTTTATTGGGTAAGTATTTTGTTCCTTGGTTTATGTTGTCTTCTTTGGCTTTTAGGAGAGTGTGGTAGCTGTGTGTTGCCTGGTAGGAAATTCTTTTGAGATCTTGACAGGTGTGGCCAATGGGGTTTTGGATAAAATATTTTCCTAGGTATTGGGAGTTGACTCATAGTGATGGGATTGATTAGGAGAAGAGGATTGAAGGGGTAAATAGGAAGGGTGAAAACAGCTGTGTAAGATCCTGTAGATTAGTGGTTCTCAACCTTTCTGATGCTGGGACCCTTTAATACAGTTCCTTATGTTGTGGTGAGCCCCAATTATAAAATTATTTTTGTTGCCATTTCATAACTAATTTTGCAACTATTATGAACTGTAATGTAAATATTTTTTAAGANAGAGGTTTGCCAAACGGGTTGAGGGCCACAGGTTGAGAAACACTGCTNTAAAGCATTGTGAGGGTGCTGGTTTCTATTTTTCCCAAATGAACTTGGAAGCCATTGGAGTGTTTATCAAGTATCTACTTGAGCATGTATCAAGAAGTTCATGCTCAAATACCCTTGTCACATGATATCTCTTAGTGTCTTGATGTTTATTTCACTGGCTATCTTTCTAGTATCCTGTTCAACACATAAGCCACATAGTATTTGTCTATGGATCCATTCATGAGCACTTAGGTGGATTTCATATTTGATTCTTGTGAGTAAAACTTCATTGTATTTGAGCAGATGCAGTCATTTTNTGACATTCCCAGCTTCCTTTCTGTTGGACGTATACCTAATAATGGGATTCGTGGATCATATGGTAATTCTATTTTTAAATTTTTGAAGAAATTTCATACTGTTTTCTATAATGACAGAATTAACTTAAATATCCTCCCAAAAGTATGCAAGGAAAGTTTCTTTCTTCCATCTATTTACTCATATCTGTTGCACACTGTCTTTTTATTATCTTACAAGCATTAATATGGGAAAATTTCATATGAAATTTAGATTTCCAGGTGCTCTGCTGCATCATTATAGAGCTAGCATTACTGTAAGGAAACTCCCTAATCATCAAATATCTCTTAGTCAAGCTCAGTCTAAAGTGATATAGGCAGCCNCTGTGGATGCTAGCCAATGCTTGCAGGTTTTATATTGACTTTGGAAGATGTTTTCTCCTTAAAAGTGGAAACTCTGGTGCATGACAACATTTTAAGAATCATAGGCGGTGGGTAGCATAGAAATATCTGTATTAAAGAAGTTCCTCATTATTAATAATTTTGTTTTTTTTATTTTTAGTTTATGTTTTAAACAGGGAACAATCAGGGGTGCTTGAAAGAACACATATTCCAAGAAATAGTCGAGCCTCATAAGAAACAAAGAGTAGGGACTGGAAAGATAGTGTTCTAGTTTGCTTGATGTTACTGTGAAAAAAAAAAAACACACTGACCAAAAGCAAGTTGAAAAAGGAAACATTTGTTTCACCTTATACTTGCAGCTAACAATTCATTAGTTAGGGAAACCAGAGAGGGAACTCTAGGCCAGAATCTGGAGGTAGAGAGAGACCATGGTGGAATGGTGCTTACTGGCCTTTTCTCTATGATTTGCTCAGCCTGCTTTCTGATATAACCCTGGACCATCTGTCTAAGGGCAGCNGTAGGCTGGGTTCTCCTATATCAAATATTAATAATTAAATACCCCACAGACATTCTCACAAGCCAATCCAATAGTGTCAATTACTCTTCTCAGTCAATTCAAGTTTATGTCAAGAATAGCTAACCAGCATAATTAGGGTCTGCAGTTGGTCTTTGGAACGCCTTGGGTAGAGCATTTGCTTGGGAATGCATTTTCTCTGTCAATCGCCTTACCCATCCCCAGTAACTTGTCAGCAACAACNGAAGTATTCTGGGTTTATAGCCCCAAGAACATTGAATGTTCTGTCTTGATTAGAGACTTGCCAGACAAAGGTTAAGGCAGCTAGAAGCCTTAAGTTGTAAGGGATGGATCCTCACAGTCTAATTTTTTTAAAAAGGCGAACCAAGAAGGGAGATGGGTACAGGAAAGAGATAACTGACATTCTTTGCACTACACAGCAATTTTAATACTTATAAAAAGAATGTACATGATGTAATGTTCAGAGCTAGATTTTCTTTCAAATTAAGCAAATTAGAAAGTAGCCTACAGTGTTCTTCTTCAGTCATTGTGGTCTCCGGGACTTCTGGAGGCTGGTAAAATGTGGTTGGAACATCTGAGAATTCAAGACNTTTTTTCCTCTTTAATTCCACTNATAGATGAATTTTACCATCTGTGTACAGGGTNGGGGAGGGGATAAGAGCACAGTCAAGGAAGCAGAACTTTGTTTTTGTCTGGATACCATCACTAGGTCTTATCTGGATACTGAGAACAGAGTCAGCTGTGGGGTGGTTTTGCCCGTGTGTGATAGTCTTTTGTTGATGGGATTCTGACTTTTATATGATTTTATTGTATATCTCAGTCTCAGATCTATAGCAAACCACATGAGATAAGAAAGAACCAGGGTCAGCTCTACCATACACGTTCCCTTTCTTCTCCANAGCAGAGTGATATGAGGAGGGGGCTGTCAGCTGCTCTGATTACTAAAGGTTTTCATTTTAACTAGATGAACAGTAAATTTTGCTCACTATTTTGAAAGCAGATAAATATATAAAGAAAGCCATGTAATTGAGAAAATCTGGCTCACATTCTACACCTATTAATACTGAGATAAAATGACTTCTTAATAATCATCTATAATCAAGATTATTTTATATTTATTATTAGAAAATAGCAGGTAGCATCTTTTATTTGAAAAAAATAATCATAAGGTCTTTTACTTCATGCATGCCTGTGATTTTTAAATGGACTCTTCATTTGGCAAAATATATCCACAAATGTCAATGTAAAATTTAACAAGCTATAAAAATATGTGATACACCCATCAGGAAACCCAATAGTATAATTCCATCCCTGGGAGTCTCAGACAGACAAGGGCAGTCGTATAAACATCCTAGGAATGAGTAAGGGAGATATCATTTGCACGCATGGTGACAATGCCAAATTTAACCCGAATTATTTCAAAATACTCTAGAAAAGCTGTGATCTAATAGCCCAAAGCCTATTTTCATGTGCACTTATTATTTTCCCCATCCAGTGTTCATTATTTTAGGAGTGTATTTATACCAGATTTTTATTTAAATTTGAAGTAAAATAAATGAAGGAAGATTTTAACTCATAGTATGAACTTCTCAANAGCAGCTAGGCACTCCAGTTTCTGATCCTAGCTTAGAAGGATTGATGGCCATCATTTATTAAGACATTAAACAATTCCAGAAGTGACATGAGCTTGAGCGTCCTAACAGCAGTGGACCTTAAATCTCCAATGGAGACACCACTATCATACGGGAAAGACGACTGAAACATTGCCTCCACTTGCTAAGAGAAAGTTTCTTTTACCAGTGAAGCTCAAGGCCAACTTGGGGTCCATCAGAAACATGTCTTTTTTAAATTGATAAATTCTTTCTAGGAAGATACATAAATCAGTAAGACGGAGGGAGCTTCAACAAAATTTTAGTTCACTCTCAGCAGCTTTTCTAAAGCCTTTCTGGCTTTATCCTCTTTAGTAAATTAAAGGAAAATTAACAAGTTGCAGGGGGGCTGGAGAAGTGAAANTGACTTCTGCCAGTCTCTAACATTTCATCAGGATGTGCTGTGAGAAGGATATAAAATTTCTCCCATGCCTATAAACTCCCTGCTCTAAACATTCATATTACTAGATACAGTGACATAAAACCTGATGGTCAAAGTAAGTTTAGTGGGAAATTGTCACACTTAANAAAAGGATTTCCAATTAAAGCCTTGGCTTTTTATTAGTTACTTACATGCATTAGCCCAAAGTGATCTCAGTTGACATGTCAATGACATGTATATCAATAAACATAACTATGATTCTTAAAAAGCATGCATCTTATACTATGTACCCCTCGCTGGCCTGAAACTCACTGTGAAGACCAGGCTGGTCTCAATCTCATAGAAATCAGCTTGCCTCTGCCTCTCCAAGACCTAAGGTGAAATTTTNATGAAAATTCTACTTCTTCTACTACAAGCGCTAACATCTTTGCAATGATGATGAATCTACATTGGATATCATATANCTGGACCCATTGCCTTAACTTTCCTCTAGGAACTGGCTATTTGCTCTTGAGAAATATTATTCAATCTTACAAACGTCTTGATGTGATGTGGATCGATAAGAAGACACAGTCCAAGCCCTTTCATTTCTTCATTCTGGTCTCTCCTCATCTCACTGTGAATGTAATTTCTGTGTTGACCATAGTACAACAGAAGAAGAATAGTTACATGAAGTTCCTACTTCCCTGCTGGCTCCCCACCCTTACAATTAACTCCCTGAGTCTTTTTCCTGAGTACATGGCTACTCTTGATAGCTGCTGTTTATTTAAATGGCCTTTTCACTTCCAGACATTGAACTCAGACAGAGAATGAAACTATGCTTATGTATATCCTTAAAGCCTGACACATAGTGTATGTATCCTAAAACTACATTGTTTGCCAGGCCGGATGAAAAGGGTATGAGTGATAGAAGCATTATATTATAAATGGAGGTATTTTGAGACACCTACTCTGATTCCTATGTAGAATTACCTGTTCTGTGGTGGGACAGTGGCCCTCATTCCTCTCTATGCATGTTAAATAACAGATTGATTAATTGAATTTAATTTTATTTAATACTGATATTAAGATATCAGGGACTTGGATACCACTCAGTGAGTAAAGTCTTTGGTAGAAAGCATGATACCCTGCATTTGTATCTCCAACACCCATGTAAATGCCAGGCACACCACACAGGTCAGAGGCAAGTGGGTTGCTGGCTAGTCTAGACAAAATAGTGAGGTTCAAGTTCAGGGGAAGAAAGCCTATCATAACAAACAAGGCAATACATTTCACTCATAGCTTAGGAAGTTGAAAGTACAGATATCACAGCTCCAACTTTTGTGGCTGCATCACATCAGGATGAGTGACATCACAGTGGGAGAGCATGAGTGAAAGCGCCTGTGAAGATGCTCCTTGGGNGAAAAGATTTTTATCTACCAGCAGTGTGAGTCTGTAGCAGGGGTCCTGTGTTGTTGTTCCCTTTATGGGGGAGGGGCCAAGTAGGCACGAAGTCAAGACACACAGACTCTGGGAGAATGTCGAAACAAGAAGCTCAGTTTACTCAGGAAGAGGCAAGCCTTATATATCCTCCACCCCACCCTGGAGGAAGGTCTGATGATATGCATCTGCTGGTGTGACATGGCTGCCTTTCATTTGTCCAGGTCGTCTCCAGCTCATGTTTCAGCTGCTGTTGCTAAGGCCCCTAGGCAGACCCAGGCCGGCTCTCAGAATGTATCTTTTTTACTTGTTTCGGCAGGCTGGCCCTCAAGCCTCTCGGGGATGAGTCATCCCACATGAGTCATTTCACATGGACTTATAGTTGGAACCTCCTGGGGGAAGAACTCTCTCATCTTCAGTGCTCTGGATTCTTCCTAGTAAAATGGATTTAAGACATATGAGGTGGGGGTGCGTGTTTAAAAACCATAGATGGTAGATGGCTACAATGGAGCAGTGTCTTCTTGACAGAGCAGTAGAGCTGCACATATGAACCTACAACACTTGTGACCGCATGCACAAAACCTGTGTAAGCCTAAGCCTTGCTAAATCCTAGCATGAAGAGGGAGGTTGGGCTTGCAATTTCACCCTTAGCCAAGGAGCTGTAGTGGTTGTTAGGTGCTTGGAGAAGGGGAGTCAGTTTTCAATAAGAGTATAGTCCCTGGTAAGTCAACCATGCTCCAGCGTAAGGCTACACATTACANATCAAAGAATATTTGAGTAATATAAGCTGATCTTCATGGAGGAAAAAAGTCACAAAGTTGGGTGGACAAGCAAGGCAGCATGGATAAGGAGGCAGCATGAATACAATNAAAACACATTGTGCAAACTTCTCAAGGAATTAGTAAAAATTTAGAGAGAATAAGTGCATTTAAGAAGAGTCAGACAAGCAAACAGAAGAAAAAGAAACACATATAGACGCAGAGACACACACACTTACATGCACAGAAATCCCATAAATATACAAAATGCAAAAGATTGAGNAAGAGCATGGGTTTTTGTGGGTGGGGAGGTGGGGAGGATCTGGTAGGAGATGGGGGAGGGAAATATATTGTATGAAAAAAACTACTTTCAATAAAAAACAGAAAAATAAGAAGAGGCAGGCATTTAATTTATTTTTCCCCCGAGACAAGGTTTCTCTGTGTGGCTTTGCACCTTTCCTGGAACTCACTTGGTAGCCTGGGCTGGCCTCGAACTCACAGAGATCCGTCTGCTTCTGCCTCCCNAGTGCTGGGATTAAAGGCGTGCGCCACCACCGCCCAGCGACATTTAATTTTTGTAATCTTGTTTTGTAATCTTGTAATGCACACTAAAAGCATTAGAACTATGTCATTTTAAGAATGCAACTATTGAAATACAAAGCAAAAGTAGATTATATACATTTTATAGATTATTATAGATCATCATCATTATTATTATTATTTCTGAATTTGTGCTACTGTAGATCAATTTGTATTTCCCAAGTTTAATTCATGTACTATTCTGGGTTACCAAAAAAGTACTTAACTTCCTGTGTAAAATTTTCACATATGACAATTCATGTTACAGAATAACCCTGTTAGATTTTGNAGGGGCTCACTGCTGGTTATNTTGAACTGTAAGTGAAGTCAGTATGAAGTCATATGGGTAAGGAAAACTGAAGTCGGAGTTGGAAAGCCCTCTGAAGTTGAAGACTCTGTGGTCATAAGAATCCTTCAGTTATAAACAAGAGAACAGTTGTCATTTTATTGAGTTAAATTGCTGTGCAAAAGAGTCACTGCAGATTCAGAGTATAAACAAATCCTAATAGTTAAAAGTAAAACATCTCCCCAGTGCTTCATCCAAAGGGCTGGTTTCCCAGCCTGTCTTTTCTCCACACCCACAAAGAAAAAAAAATTGAGATTTGATGACTATGAATCTCATGTCATTTAATCCTTGATTAAAGCCATTCATCCAAGTTACAGTTAAAAGCTTATTTTCAATGACTTAACTACTTCTATGGTGAGGCGATATTTCAGTTTGAAACTGATACGAATGTCAATTTGCAGTCAGACAAGTTCACTATGCATCCGTTTATGCAATCTAAACAAAGTCCATTCACAAGAAAGACTATTTTGGAATATGTAAATACTTTTCAATAGCCCCTTAGTAGGTACTCACCTTATGATCATACTACTAGCCTAGTGGGATACAGGTTCAGGAAAAGTAACAGCACTAAATAAAAGTGATACATTTATCTATGTTTAACAATTGGCATCTTTATCTTCACTATTTGCTTTTGTATACAGAGCAATGGTGGGAAAGTTAGAGTTTTGCGTTTTTAGGGAAGGGAATTTATAAATGGTGACTCATCCTGTTACCAAGGTTTCATAGAAGGTTTTGGATGGAATGTAGGGAAATTCTGATAGGATGTGGTTTTCTAACTTACCAGTTGTGTTACTTTACTTTTCTGGCAAGCCTAATGCAGTTTATACGGAGCCCTGCCAAATGCTACTATTTTACAGGACTTGAGACAGTTAGATCAATGCCTCAATGGCTCCAACACCCTTCCTTGCACCTGTTGCAANGCATGCTTTATTTCCTAGAGTTTTGTTCAAACAACTAACACAGACTGCTTGCTTCTTTAGTATTGTTTTGCAGAGAGTTAAAAGCACCATTTTAAAAAAAATATTTTCACTATGTTTTCCAATAATGGGAACAGAGTATAGCTGGGATGTTATATAGTTCCTTTATGATTGCTAACACCTCAAGTTNACGTGTTTATCATACCCTACTTGTGATGACTTATTCATAAAAGTATTTTGCTGAGTTAAGAATATGGTAAGCAAAATATGAATCCATCAGATATCCCGTCAGTAAAAAGATGGTAACAGATGTTTCTCATCCCAAGATAGCCTTAGGGAAGCTAACTGGAGTTTTTTTCCATGATTCCCAGATGCTGTGTGCTCTGTCTGGGTTCCCAGGATTCACCCAAATGAAGACACACTANGGTCAGCAAATAAGAACTCCCTAGATGAAATGCTTAATGTAGGAATAGGGATAATCAAGAAAGGCAATGAACATCTGGAATTCAAAGACATCAAGAGGAACTCTGTATTTGAATATGGGTCACTTTTCCAAAAACTTCTTTTTGTATTCAATAAAGGAGCCAGAAAAGCTCTATCAGCTACTCTTAATTTTCTTCTTTTCTTTAAAGTTTTCTTTACTATTTTGGAAAAAAATGTAGTAAAGGGAGGTAATGGCTGTGAGAACATGGAATGCGTTATAAAGTTAAGGGGCTGAATTATTCAAGATTTCTTGGACTTTCTCAATGATGCTGTATCTCCACCCATGTTTAATAACTGTCATATTGTCTTACACACAGATTAGAAACATAAATACTCATCTCATTGGGTGATCTTCACAAGTGCATAGCCCCATCTGTACGATGAGACANCACACAGAAATATACTATATGGACCACTTGTTTTAAGAGTAAACTATTAAACATTCACAAAAGCTTTACAATAATGACACTGTTATTGTTTCATGACATGAAGGAAGAAANTGGACCATGGAGATTAAGTGATTTTTTTCTTTTTTACATGGCTAAGAAGTGTAGTATTCAGCATTGATACTAAGTATTCTGGCTTCAGAGACTGAGCTTGGAAGCTCTATGGCTCACTGCCAGTTTCTGGATTAAAAATGCATCTCCACAGATGATTGTGTTTCNAGTGCAACTGGATCCAAATAGGATCATTGCTTGCAAGTCCAAGAATGACTTTTTAAGACTTGCAATCTCCTCCTCATTCCACCACTTGTGGGGTTTGTCATCTTAGCAAAATAACAATGCTTTTCTGAGTATTCGGTTCTTCAAAATCGGGGCATGGTGTATACCTTAGAAAAGTCTAGATGTCTTCTCCTCTTCTTTGGATTCCAGGATTCTTGAGTTGTGTATTGTTTACCACATACATATGTGTAGGCTGGTGATTTTTCACAAACATCTTCTAATTACCCCATGAAGAACACAGCTGGAACATAACAGTGCAGTAGGAGACTAGCATGCATGAGACTGGTTGNTTTTTTCATTTTTTGGTTCAGTATTTACATCATAATTTTCACACACAAGAACTCTAAATAAATAAAAAGAAAGAAAATTAGCATGAAAAGTCATTACATCAACTGTCAAGTAAATTAGTACCATTGATGTAATTTTTCTTAAGGCTAAGCCTAGGTTGTCATGGAGATGGCATCAACCAAACAATCCCTTCTTAGCTAATGCTGACAGAGGCTGTATGTCTGGATTTATCACATTTGAGGGTCTTGGTTGGAATCCAAAGAACTGTTGAGAGAGATTATTGTCTAGTGGAACATTTAGGGTTGACTTCCTCAAGATGTTTAGATTCAAATATGTAAAATATACTCCTGTATTAGATATAGCACATTTGATGTATTTTAATATCTCCAAGTGCCTCCTAGGAGCAGGGAGAAATAGGAAAATGAAGTTATAGATAGGTAATGCTGTTCTATAATTAAAATAATTCAAAAAAATCTATGTGTGGAAGAGAATGTAGCTTTGGATTGCCAATTTCTTCTTAACAGAATAACAAGTATTCTGTTCATATATATATATATATATATATATATATAAATTCATATATGCATACAATGCACTTTTCATTTTTGGTACAAACACTCCAATCCAAGTCCCCCTGAATTTTTCCTCACATCCTCCTCCAAACTTCATGTCCTTCTTTAACCTACTGAGTCCAGATAGCGCTGCCTATATATTGATGAATGTGTGGTCATTCACCAGAGCATGGTCAACCTTCCAGGGACCATACCCCTAAGGAAAACTGACTCTCCCTTTCCTAGTGACCATCAATTGTCAATAACTACTCTGCTAGGGCTGGAAACTAGTTAGTGCAACCCTCCTCCCTGTATCTTAACATGATAACTGTATTGATCTTGTGCAGGTCGTGTGAGTCAACCATAGTGNTTTGAATTAATTTGTGTAAATAATGTCCTGTCACGTCTAGAAGACACTGTTTCACCCACGTCCTTCCATACCTCTTCTTCTTACATTCTTTCTGGTCTCTCTTATTCACGGTTTCCCAAGTGCCTTTGTTAGGAGGGATGCAATATAGGTGTACTGTTTATGGCTGAGCACTCCACA
>LZPO01036024.1:0-17157 GCA_001675575.1 Neotoma lepida | reverse complement strand
GGTTACAATATGTTTAAAAATGCGCATAGGCTTAAGAAAGAAAAGGAAAGGGATATAGACAGTCATATAAAATAAGAAAATAGTTTAATAATAATAATAAAGTCTTTAAAGAAAGAGTAAAGTAATATACAGGAGAAAAGTCACATAAAGATGAAAAATACACAGGGAGGCCATATCNTGTATGGTATTGTGTTGACTTTGAGTTGCTGATGAGCAAAACAGAGCTGCTGAGAGACATGGGAATGAAAAAGGGACTGCTGAATTAAACCAAGTTAGATACTTTAGGGATGTCAAAAAGAGAATTCAAAAAANGTATTGCATTTGAGAAGAGATTATGCTTTTATATCCACAGGAAATGAACAGCTGTGGATTCTTTCAAGGTTAATAGAGATCAGGTTTGATCAGGGGAGACCTCCAGAAAATCCTGGCTNTAGGCAAAAAGACATAAACCTAGAAAAACTACAAAACAGATGACATATATTTTACCTGTTCAAATATAAAACAAAAAAATCATCTTTGTCTAGCTTGTGTACAACCCACAGTCCATCCTTGTGTTAATGCAGATATGTATGTTACCTTTGAAATTTTGTGTGTTTTAGAGCAAGTGGACCAGACACCAAAGAAAACAGGTGGCCCAGGTGATCCAGACTCTCAGAGTCCCTTTGTTACAATTTCCTCAGAGTTCTACATCCAGTTTCAAGGCTGCTGGCTGAGATGGNCCAACCTCACAGACTGTTCTATCCAGAACTGCAGATAAGCTTTGTGTTTTCCTACTGCACAGAGACTGAATAACAAATGTTATGGCTAGTTTTCCCAGGACTTGACTATTACCTCAATTTTCTCAAGTTCCCTAAAGATGCTGTCACCCACAAACAATAGGAAGCAATCAAGGAATACAATGNCCACATTCCCAAGAGGTTGGGTAAGTGGTTTTTGGTCATTTTATGGGTTATGGATGTTTATCAACATTTAGGGGAGGTTTATAGGATAAAAAACAACTATTAACCTCAAATATTTTTCATTGGTATGTATTTTTATATATTGATACAAATTTAAAGTTATTTTTGTTATACTGAATGTATGTTTCTACTCTTGGTTGAGGTATTGTGTTTATGCAGCTCATTTAAAATGTAATGTACAATTAAGAAATGCAGATTAGTAGTTTGTCATCTATAATAATCAAACTTATAGTCACATTATGCATGTTTTCAAGATTAAACCAATATATTTAGATAGGTAGGTGATCCAAACACTTCAAAGACCTACAGAATATGGCACTTAAGATATTTAGTAACCTAAGGCTTTTCAGGACAGTGAGAAACGTCTGCTTTGGCAACACCAATCTACTTCATAAAAGAATGATGGGCATTGAAGAACCTCCATATGGAGTTTGCTTTCATTGAGGCAAAGCTGCTTTTGTCTTGACTGCTAATTAAGCAGGACTCATAGGGGATCACAAAGACTGAAGTGACACTCACAAACACAGTATGGGTCTGAGCTAGGTCCTCTGCACATATGTTATGGTTCTGTATCTTGGTGCTCTTATGGGATTCCAGAGAGTGGGAGTGTGTGTGTGTGTGTGTGTGTGTGTGTGTGTGTGTGTGTGTGTGTGTCTGTGTGTGTGTAGGGTGTATCTCTGACTCTTTTGCCTGTATTTGGTAACCTTTTCCTCCTACTAGAGTGCTTTGTCCAGCCTTGATATGAGTGTTTGTGCTAGCCTTATTGTGATTTTTTATGCCATGTTCAATTGATGTCCCTAGGAGACCTGTTTTTCATTTTTTTGTTTGATTATTTGTTTAAGGGTAATGGAAGAGGAGTGGAGGAGTGGAACTGTTGGAGAGGGGAGGGGTGGACTCAGAGGAGTGGAGGTAGGGAAAACTGCAATCAGAATGTAATATATGGAAAGAATAAAAAAATTTAAAAATTATAAAAAGACATCATCTATAAAATGGGAGGAAGATGGGTATATGTCAGAATAATATTCCAATAGAATCTCAAGAGACTTTTCAAAAATGTAGGTTATTGTACTAAACTTTCCACTTCTGCCATTGCTAATANCAGTTTTATAATAAGCTTACTCAGTTTGAGATTTTTAGTATTTTAAGCACAGATTTAAAAAATAATCTGTTTAAATTATGTTGTTAACAAGTAGACTTAGGAATGGCAAAAGTCTGTGGCTACTCACAGGGTTCTTTCAGATTAGGCCTTGTGCTTACATGGACCCAGGAATGAAGGCTGGCCCAAAGCCCACTGCATTGCATTCCATGGTTTAAAAAGTAGATATTGTAATCACTAGTCAGCTTTTTGTTGTTGTTGTTGTTGTTTTATTGTTTCATCATATCTAGTTAAGCCCATTCACATCTCTTCATTATGCATGAGTATAAAAAAGGGAAAAATGATTTGCACATGTAAAACAACCCATGATTTATACAGAGAACATTGCACACGATCAGACTAGTCATCTAACAACAATGTTGTGGAAAGATTAATGGAGAAAATAGGCTCAAAGGTTAGAGCTTTGATATGTCACTCAGCCAAGTGTAGACTGAGCTTAATTTCAAGGCTAGCCTTTCTCAGTTAGGTGTCCATTGATGAGTGGCACACCTTTGCATAACTCTACATAAAACTTAGAAGAATTCCTTATCACCTTAAGGACTCCCTGAATAATGTATCCTAGTGTTCTGAAGAAATAGGGGGAGAAATAAATATGCATGTCTTAGTGGGGAACTACTTATTTTTAAATTTGATATAAGCCCAGAGAAACAGAGAATAGTCATAGTACTGAGGCCAATATTTTGAAATTAAAGATCAGGATTTTATCAGTCATTTACTGTACTCCCAAAATATATACATTTGACAAAGTGTCTGGTAACTTATGGTGTCAATAGGCATGCACATATTGTGATGCACAAAACNAAATCATCACCATCATCACAGTTAAAAGGCAGTGGGCAAGTTCACAATGAGTACTGTTTGGTTTCTTCCTAAGTTTCTTTGTTTCCAGTGTCTCTTGCTCTTTTCAACTCNGTAGATAAGAATTAAATTTCATTACAGTGTTGGATGCCTGTTAATATCAGTTTACTTTGGTATTAAAAGGTATTGCCATAAAGTTTCTTTTACTTTATAAAATGGTTTCTTTTACAGGGAAAAAAAAGTTATCTACTTCAACTAATCTATTTTTCTTCTCTTTGCCTTTTAAATTCCAATGTTTTAGAAGTGACTTTTGATAAATGTGAAATAGAAGTTAAGATTCACTGAGTTTTCATGGTTTCTTATTTTACATTTTCTTTGATCATATGCTTTATAATGTTTTNCCTTTTAACCTCAAACTTCCCTCAGCTCTGTAAAAATCTGTAAAGTTTAAGGCTAAAAGGACAATTTCATCAAAATACCCTTCTTTTCACTATTACCTCAAAGTATTTCTATTTTCCCCATCTCATTATTGCCAAATATACTGACCATGTAGTTTGTGTCTCCTCACTGCTTCATCCCACTAACGCTGCTCTTTAAGTTCTAGCTTCATACATAATAGTTAATGAGACCATGGTTTCTTCTATGTCCTTTCCATTATGATATTATCAATAATCAAACAGGCAGACTAATTAGCTAATATCTTCCTAGCTCATCCAATTTCTGTCCTTTTCAAAAATCTTACTTATTAGATATTGACACCATCCTATTATATATCTCAAGACTATCCATTTCGGGTTGCCTTTCTCAAATACATTGACACTGAAAGACAAGCCTTGCCTACCTCGAATGAAAATTTAAGTTTCTAACCTAATGTTTCAGTCATTTGATAATATTTGAAAAAAGAAAGATATTTGAAGTTCAAACTGTTTGTAATGTTAAGGACACATTGTACACAGTGTCATAAACATCAGATAAATATTGTGTATATATGTTGGAACAACACACAAGCTTCTAAATAGCTGTCCTTTTATTATGGAAGGTATAAAACAAATTCTAGTATTGTTGCTTCTCTATCAAGTTTTAAGTGTAGCATTAAAGTTAAATAATAAGATGTTATATTTAATAACTATTATCTAGTATACTTAATATAGTTAGACTGACACATTAAAAAAGCCAAGTTAAAACTTAAACAATGTGATTCAATATTTCTAAATATGATTTGTTCATTTTTGCTTTCTATTTCTAACATAAAACATCTATTTTTTTCAGAACATTTTATAATTCTGTTCTAGAACCACCCAACTTGCCCAAATAGTGGTCACTCTCACTATGTGTATTTCTAATGATGTTCTAAAACTNGAGAAATGANGCCTGTCACAGGACCACGACCTTCGTAAANGAAGATACTTTAATTTTTAAAATGTATTATTTCATTTTACTTTATTTTACCCATTTTGGTATTTTGCCTATGTACCATCTCTGCGCCCANTGCTCCTGAGGACAGAGGAGGGCTTCAAAGCCCTGGAACAGGAGCAACAGAGGAGTGAGCTGCTGTAGAGTGTTGGGAATCCAATCCTTGTCCTCTGGAAGAAAAAACAGCATTCTTAAACAGTGAGCCATTTCTCCAGTCACAGAAATGAGGATCTTGACTTTTATTCTGTCTGTCTTGTATCTTACACATTCCTCTACAATACTTGCTCTCCCTCTACAAACCCTTTCATACTAGTTTCAGTTTGTAACATAATTTAGCATCATATGTGGCTGGATACAAGGTACAGTTTCTGTTGAGATGGCATATCAATTGGACAGCCTAATGCTTATCAACTGAATTATAAGCCATAATTTTAATACAATTCAAATGAAATTGTAATTTCTTGTCTGATTTAATTTATAGAAGAAACAAATTTGGAGTGTTTGCATATTGTTTTCAATGCAGCATTTTCTAAGTCTCAGAAAAGTATCATAAATTATAATGAGAATATATGAAAGTTAGGAATCTAATGAGTAAAACCTAGTTATGCCAAGCTATAACAAAGAATACAATTTTCTGTGGTACAATACTATTCTAGAAAATATATAAATTTCTGAAGTGGTTAGTATATTGCCTTCCTTTTNTATGCAATCCATCAAATAATGCATGCTNTAAACAGTATTGGTTACCTGGGGTGTGGCATCAGCTGCCTTACTCTGAACATAGGCCATTACTTCATATAGATTGCAGAGTAGCTCAGTTTTCAATCCAGGTAGTCTCTGCTCTGAATTTACTGTTATTAGCCATTGTTTTGTACAAAAGCTCAACACGTTTTTCTATACTCTAGCATTAATAGAAAATATTATGTTTCTGAAAGATTGTTCTTGAGTCATGTCCACTTTTATTCAATATCTCCATCTGGATCTTNAAAAATTATTATTCTCTTTTAGTGTCACATATTACAATAACCAAACTACAAAGTCAGAAAAACTGTTAAAAGCACTCTAAGGTTTANCATAATACTGGTTCTTTATGAAATAAAACAAGTTGGCCAAGAAAAACTCAAAACTGTAAAAAGGCATGGGTAGGTTAAAGAAAAGAAAATCTGGAAGACATTGGCATTAATGAAGCACACTTTTTAAAAAATGTATTCCTTGACTCTAGCCAGGGAAGCAGGTAGACTAACTGCAGAACTTCACCTCTCCTTCCCAAATCCAGTTAACCAGTCTCTATCCCAACTCTGTAGCCAGCTATCTACTGTGGCCACCACTTCCCCCTTGGCCATATATCCAGTGAATCACACAGCTTTCTCTTCAACTTTTTTTCCCCCAGCTCAACTATTCATCATAGCTCCTAACTCTACCAGGAATTCCCTGGGAGCATACAGGCCATTCTTGCCAGGAAAGCAGATAGCCTAAGTGCAGATCTTCATCTCCCCCTCCTCTCCTCCAAATCCAATCCTCCAGTCTCATCTTTAGCTCTGTAGCAGACCACATGCTGTGCTCATCACTTCCTCTCAGCCCCCATCTCCAGTTAAAAACTCAGATCTCTTCTAACCTTCCTCATCAATCATCCTTTTGTCTCAGCTACTACATCTAGCAAGCATTCCCTGGAAAACCACTAGTAAAGTCCTCCAGAAAATAGTNGTCCAGAGAAGCAAGTAGGCCAACAAAGCCAGCAGGCAATCTTCAGATCATCAGGTGATGGGAATGTCTTTCTGAAAATGTGTTGCTCTGATTGGTTGATAAATAAAGCTGTTTGGCCAATGGTGAGGCAGAATAAGGTTAGGCAGGAGATTCGAATGAGAAGAAAAAAAGCAGAGTAGGGGGACATCATTTTGCCATCTAGAGAGCAGCATGTAACGGCACACAGGTAAAGCTACAGAAAACTTGGCCACATAGATTTATAAAGATGGGTTGATTTGGGATGTGGGAGCTAGCTAGCAAGAAGCCTGCCATGGCCATGGTTTGAAGATAATATAAGCCTAGGAGTGTTTACTTGGGTCAAAGCAGCTGTGGGAGCCGGGCGGAACCAGACAAACTTTCAACTACAATCAGGTTCCCTCCACTCCTCCAAATCTAGCATCNCAGNCTCATGCCCAGCTCTATGGCAGTCTATCTGCTGTGGCCTCTCCTCACTATCTGCCCCACTCCCATTCCAGGACACTAAGCAGATTCTGGTGGAATAACCATCCTTTTCTCCATACTGTGGACCACCTCAGGTTCCACAGTCCTTAGTCTATCCCCATCCCTAAGTATCATCTCACAATACATTGACACATTTTACCTGGAACCCCCAGTGGCCACAATAGGCAGGATTCAAAAGGAATTCTTTTCAAGGCAACACACAGCNCCAAAACTCGAGGGAAACAGAAACCAAAGATCAAAACACTCAAAACAGTGAGACCANCAAAGACAAGACTATGTATCAGCATGTAGAATTATAATTTCCCCAAATCCAGATGCCTAGATACCACTGTAAAAACACAATCAGTACAGGCCAAGAACCATGTCTCCACTAGAGTCTAAAATCCTACCACACAATAGGCTCTGAAAAAAGCAACCTAGTTGAAACATAAGACAAGGACCTAGTGATAGAGACCCTTAAAGAGGAAATGAGTGAGTCCATTAAAGAAAGATTTAACAGTTCAAGATCTGAAACTAGAAATAAAATCAATTAAGAAAACCCAAACTGAAAATCTGGAAATGAAAAACTTAGAAACTGGAACAGAAACCTCAGAGGCAAGTATCACCAACAGAATACAAAAGATGGAAGAGAGACTTTCAGACACTGAATGCATATCGGTATCACTGGGTTCTTTAGTCAAAGAAAATGTTAAATGTAAAAAATCTTGGCAAAAAACAACCAGAAAATCTGGGACACTATGCAAAGACCAAACCTAAGATTAATAGGAATAGAGGAATAAAAAGAAANCAAGGTCAAAGGCACAGAAAATATTTTCAACAAAATAAAGAAGAAAATATCCCTAATCTAAGGATGGAGATGCCTGTAAAGATTCAAGAAGCATACAGAACAACAAATAGACTGGACAAGAAAAAAAATTCCCATAATAATTAAGAAACTCAAAGGAAGAATATTAAAAGATTTAAAGGAAAAGAACAAGCAACATATAAAGGCAGACCTATTAGAATTGCACCTGATTTGTCAGTGGAGACTCTTAAAGCCTTAAAGCCTGGAAAGATATTCTATAGACTCTAATAGACCCACAGATGCCGTCCCATACTATTATATCTCACAAAACTTTCAATCACAGTAGATGCAGAAAATAAGAAATTTNATGATAAAAAACAAATTTAACCAATATCTATCTAAATATCCAGCCCTACAGAAGGTGCTTGAAGGAAAACTCCAACCAAAAGAGGTTAACCATACCCCAGAAAACACTAGGGATAAATAATTCCAGGCCAACAAATCAAAAGAGGGGAAACGCAANCACAGACACGCACACCACAACAACAATATAACAAGAATCAACAAATACTGTTCATTTATATCTCTTAACATTAATGGCCTCACTTCCCCAATAAGAAGACACAGACTAAAAGAATGGTTGCAAAATAGATTCCATCCTGCTTCATCTAAGAAACTTGCCTTAACATCAGTGATAGACATCACCTCAGAGTAAAAGGATGGGAAAATATGTCCAAGAAAATGAGCCTAAAATGCAAGCTGGTGTAGCTATTTTAATATCTGACAAAGTAGACCTCAAACCAAAACTAATCAGAAGAAATAAGGAAGGATACTACATGCTCATCAAAAGAAACAAAAATCCATCAAGAGACATTGGAATTCTTAATATTTATGCCCCAAACACAAAGATACCTTTGCTCATAAAAGAATCCCTACTATAGCTTAAAACACATATTGACCCTCAAACACTGATAGTGGAAGACTTCAAAACCCCTCTCTCTCCAATTGACAGGTCATTCAGACAAAAATTCAACAGATAAATGCTGAAGCAAACTGGCTCTATAAGTCAAATCAACCTAAAAGATGTTTACAGAATGCTTTGTTCAAGCACAAAAGAATATACCTTGTTCTCAGCACCTCATGAAACTTTCTCCAAAGGTGATCATTCTGATATGAAACAAGTTTTAACAGATATAAGAACACTGAAATAACATCATGCATCCTATCTGATCATCATAGATTAAAGCTGGATATCAACAACAGAAGCTTACAAACTCATGGTAACTGAACAACTCCCTACTGAATGAAAAATAGTCAAAGCATAAATTACAAAAGAAATTTTGAAAGAAGCTTCCTAGAATTCAAGTAAACAACATACCTACACCTACAGGACACAAAGAAGGCTGTTTCAAGAAGCAAGTTCATAGCACTAAATGCCTACATAAAAACAAAAGCAAACAAACAAACAAAAACTCGAGAGAGTTCTCAGACTAGCAACTTAACAGCACACTTGGAAGCTCTAGTACAAAAAAGAAGAAATNACACAAAAGGAGTAGACAGGAGGAAATAATCAAACTCAAGACTGAAATCAACAAAATAGAAAGAAAAAATGCCAAAAAAATCAATGGAACAAAGACTTTATTCTTTGAGGAAAGCAATAATATTGACAAACTCTTCTGCAAGTTAGGTAAAGGTGGAGAGAGAATATTTTGAATTNCAAATTAACAAAGTTGAAAGGAGGTTGGAGAGGCATATAACAACAGACAATGTAGAAATCCACATTGTTATAAAGACATACTTTAAAAAACTATACTTCATTCAATTGTAAAATCTAAAATAAATGGTAATTTTGTCCATATATAACACTTACCAAAGTTACTCAAGATTAGATAATCAAATTAAGCAGACATCTAACCCCTAGTAAAATAGAAGCAGTAATTTACCCCACCCTTGAAAAAAAAAAAAAAGCCCAGAGCCAATTGGCTTTAGCACAGAATTCTACCAGATGTTCAAAGAAGACTTGATGTCAGTACTACTCAAGTTATTCCATAAAATAAATGAACAGTGCCCAATTCCTGTCACAATTACACTGATACCCAAACCACATAAAAACTCATCAAAGAAAATTGCAGACCAATTTCCCTTATGAACATAGGTTCAAAAATTCTCAATAAAATAGTTGCAAACAAAAATCAAGATGATATAAAGAAGACCAACATAATCAAGTAGGCTTTACTCCAGAGATGCAGAGATGATTCCACCACGTACACAAACTGCAAGACAAAACCACATGATTATTTCATTAGATGCAGAAAAGCCCTTTGACAAATCCAACATCTTTTNATGATAAATGTCTGGAGAGATTAAAGATAAAAAGGACATACCTCCACATAATAAAGGTAGTTTACAGCAAGCCCATAGCAATCACAATGGAGAGAAACTAAAATAATTCACAATTCCACTAAATTCAGGGACAATACAAGGTTATCCACTCTTTCCTTACCTATNACATGTATTTCTTGTAGTCTTAACTAGAGGAATAAGACAACTGAAGGATATCAAGGAGATACACATTGGAAAAGAAGTAAAAATATCTTTATTTGCAGAATATCTAATAATATATATAGGCTGGCCTGAAAATTCCTCCAGGAAACTCCTACAACCAAAAAAATAAAAATTTTCAGCAAAATAGTAGAATACAAAATTAACTCACAAAAATATGTTGACCTCCCATATATAACAGACAAGCAGACTTNGAAAAAAATCAAGGAGACATACTTTTACACAATAGCCTCAAAAACATATATAATATCCTGGGGTAACTATAACAAAGGAAGTGAAACATCTGTATGATAAAAACTTCAAGACATTGAAGAAATAAATTGAAGAAGATATCAGAAGATGGAAGGATCTCCCATTTTCATGCTCATAGATCAGTAGGATTAATATAATACAAATGGCCACCCTACCAAAAGCAATCTACACATTCATTGTTGTAGTTGGAATTTGCTCTGCCCATGACCTGGCCTGATACAGGNGGTGCTTCTTATCTGCTTACATGACTGCTTAAAAAGGAGGAGAAAGAAGGACACCCTTGCTTGGNGGAATGAAGACCAGATCAAGCAGTTTATGATCAGCCCCCAGCTTCCCAAGGACTCTGCAACTGGATCTATCTTATCCTGTATCAGTCAGTCTGTTTTCCTCATAGAATCCCTTAATAAAACTGATATATATACCATTGAGGTTCTTGTTACCATTGGCAATCACCATTGGGCATTGATCCACAGAGACCTGATAAAGCTTAAAAAGGATTCTTAACAAGAGAAANTGAGCTGTACTGGGCTTCCTGGTCTCACAGTCTCATGCCAGCAGCAGCACAGAGATATGTCTCCCTGTAAGATGGAGCTAAGTAGCATAGCAGGCTCCTGTAGTCTCTCACACAGGTCTTGGTAAGAAAGGCTTCTCTCAGCCCCTGCCACTTCTTGTGGAAGTGAGAGCACAGCTGAGGGCTTAAGAACACAGCTGAACCCTACTTAATACTGCTTCCCGGAGTTGGTGAGGTAAGTTTGACTCATTGTTGCCCCATGTTGAAAAGCTGAATGTGGCAGAGCCAGCAGCCAAAGCCACTTTTTCTAGCCAAGCAACTTAGCAGTTTAAAATCTCTCCTGATCAGAAAAGGAGTACAGATAAACAATAAGACAGATTCAGATGGAAAAAAACTCTAAACATCTAACATCTAGAGATATTTAAAAATATATGTAGGCTTGAGAGAGAAAAGAAAAAGAGTAGAGAAAGTCCTTAAAAAAGAAATAGAGTTTAAAAAAAAGCCATGTAAAGATGGAAAATACACGGAGTCTGAATACTTTATATTATTGTATTATCTTTAGGATTTTTTTAACTGCAGAGAGACATTTGATTGTGGGGGCTGCTAAGCTAAACCAACATATATATTTAAAGATATCTTGACTTCAAAATTTGGGTCTAAGGATATGTTGCTTTGGAAAAAAAAGGTTCTGCTTTTGTTTCCACAGATGANGAGAAGCTGTAGATTCCTTCAAGGTTAATATGGTTCCATCAAGGAAAACCCCCTGAAATGATCCAACATCCAAAACAGCTTCAAGGCAACTGACTAAGATGATGCAACCTCACAGACTACTACAGCCAAGATTTAACTATAATTCTAAATTTTCTCATTATCTCCATTAGATTACCAGTGCCCCAAATCAGCAGGAAGTAGTATGGAAAACTACATCCAAATTCCCCNAATATTGTTTGTTGCATGAATTCTAAAATTGGTCTTTTAATAAAAAACCCAGAGCCAGATATTGGGTTAAATGTTGAAAGATCAGAGAGATAAGCCACCTGCTGCATCTTACCTCTAGGACTCCTCAGCCTGAAAAGCCTTCCTCAGGCAAAAATCCTTTAGTTCCTGTTTCCTCAAGCCTTCTATACCTTTCTCTGCTCAATCATCACTTTCTTCTAACTAGTGCTGGAATTAATGGTGTGTGTGCTTCCCAAATACTGGGATTAAAGATGTGAGATCTCAAGTGCTAGGATTAAAGGCATGTGACTCCCAAATATTGGGATGAAAGGTGTGTGCCACCACTGCCTGGCTCTATTTCTCTCCTAGACTGAGTCAATCTCATGTAGTCCAGGGTGGCTTTGAACTCACAGAGATCCAAATGGATCTCTGTCTTTCAAGTGAGTGCTAAGATTAAAAGTGTGTACCACCACTGCCTGGCCTCTATGTTTAATTTAGTGGCTTGTTCTGCTCTCTTATCTTCAGGCAAATTCAGGGTACACAATATATCACCACAATTGTTTATGAATGTTTGTTTTTATTTAAAGGGGGTTGATTATAACTGCAATCTCTTTCTAAAGGGAAAAGGGGGATATGATACAGAAATGATAAAAAAGATAGATTATTGAATCTACTTTTATCCAAAGAAACAACTGTTAATCTCAAAATACTTTACATTGGTATGGATTTTGGTTTATTGATGCAAATTTAAAGTTAATTTTGTTATGTTGCATCTGTTTCTACTCTTGTTTGGGATATTATGCTTATGCATCTCATTTTAAAATGTAATATATTATTAAGATATATAGATTAATAGTCATCTGTAATAGCAAACTTANAGTGACGTTTGGAGGGTTTTCTAGGTATACAGAGATATATTTGAGATAAATAGGCAATCTTCAAACACATCAAAGACCTACAGAATATGGCATTTAAGATGATTTAATAATATAAGANTTTTTTNAATTTTTGTGACAATGAGACATGCCTGCTCCTGGCAGCACCAATCTACTTTGTAGAAGATGATGGGCACTGAAGAAACTCCATACGGAGTTTACTTTCTTTGTGGCAAAAGTATGACATTGGGCAATAAAGTGTTCTTGCCTTGACTGCTGACAGTATGCTGTCCAAATTCAACAAGCAAGACACAAAAGAAAGGACTGCCAAACTTTGCCAAGACAAGGTAGGACAGCCCTTTAAAATATCCTGCTTACAGAAAAGTCTGAGAGATATGGCTAGGCCTGTAGGCTGAGGATGGATGCCACAAAGTTACAAAAAACACTTTGGGTGACTGTCCAGGTGGCCAGATATCTTTGTCATTTCTAGAATTTTGGAAGTTGTTTATAATGTACTTCCTATTTACTTAGAAAATAGTATATCCTTATGGGGTTTTGATAGAGTTGAAGACTAGATAGTTATAGTTTTCCTTAGTTATGATAAAAAATAAATTAGATATAAAACTTTAGACTCATAAAATTAGGATACATGATACAGTATTTTCTTTAATTTTACAAAATACAAATAGATATTGTAACTGTATTTCTTGCTTGATAACTGTTTTGTTATATGTAATTTTACTATTAAAATGAAAACCTTCCTTTTTGATTAGACAGAAAAGGGGAAGTGCTATGGGAAGTCCTTCCTGTATGCTGTGAATATGTGTGCTACCATTGGCTGATAAAGAAGTTGCTATGGCCTATGGCAAGGCAGAATAGAGCCAAGAGGGGAAACCAAGCCAAGAGACAAGGCGAAGAAAGGCAGAGTCGGGAGAAACTGAGTGCTGCCAGGGGAGCAAGATGTAATAGAATACAGGTAAAGCCAAGAGACACATGGTGATACACAGATTAATAGAAATGGGTTAATTTAAGATGTAATAGTTAGATAGCAATAAGCCAGAGTCATACACCAAACAGTTTGTAATTAATATTAAGCCTCTGNCTGGTTATTTGGTACCAGTGAGCAGAAGAAGTTTATCTGACTACGCATTACAATTCCCATCAAAATTCCAACACAGTTCTTCACAGATCTTGAACGGACAACTTTAAGCTTCATGTGGAAGCACAAAACCCCACAATAGTTAAAACATCCTGACTGCAGAACTGCAGGCAGTATCTCTATTTGATTTCAAATTGTACTAGAGAGCTATTGTAATAAAAACAGCGCAATATTGGCACAAAAACAGATGTGTTGATCAATAGAACTGAACTGAACTGAACTGAACTGAACTGAACTTAAATCCTCACGCCTATTGACACCTTGTTTTTGATAAAGAAACCAGAAATGCACATTGGAAACAAGACTACATTTAAACAAATGGTGCTGGCCATACTGGACAGCTTCAAACTGATCCATATTTATCACACTGCACAAAACTCAACTCCAAATGGATCAAAGATCTCAACATAAAACCAGACTACAGTGAACTTGATAGAAGAGAAAGTAGGACTCATTGACAGGAAATGATTTTTCTGAACAGAACCCTAATATCTCAAACACTAAGATCAACAATTAATAATTGAGACATCATGAAACTGAAAAGCTTCTGCACAGCTAAGGACACTATCACTTAGACAAAGCAGCAGCCTACAGAATGGGAAAATATTTTTTATAAGGAACACATTCAATAAACAGCTATATCCAAAACATATAAAGAACTCAAAAACTTGGATATCAAGGAAAAAATAGCACAATTTAAAAATGGGGTAGAGATCTAAACAGAATTCTAAAAAGAGGAAATTCAGATGGCTGAGAAACACTTAACAAAATGTTCAACATCCTTAGGCAACAGGTCAATGTAAATCAAAACTACATTGATATTTCATCTTACACCAGTCATAATGGCCAGGATCAATAAAAATATGATAGCTCATGCTGGTGACTATGTGGAGTAAGGGGAACATTCATCCATCACTGGAGGGAATGAAAACTCATGTAGCCACTATGGAAATCAAAGTGCCAGTGTCTCAGGAAGATNGGAATTGATAAAATCAAAAAATCCAGTTTTACCATTCTTGGACATATATTCAAGGGATGCTTCATTCTTACCACACAGACATTTTCTCAAACTTTTTCATTGCTGCTCTATTCATAATAGCCAGAGTTTGGAAGCAATTTAGATGATCCTCAAAAGATGAGTAGATGAAGAAAATGTGGTACATTTACAAAATAAAATTGCATATGAAAGGATGAGCTAGAAAAATTATCATCCAGAGTGAGATGACTTAGACTCAAAAAGACAGATATGGTATGTGTTTGCTTATGTGAGGATATTAGCTGCTGCAGCAATAACCAAGCTACAATATAAAAATAGAGGTTGGCTTTAGAGTCAGGTACTGGTAGCAGGGGCAACAGAATAAAAAGTTATGGATGGACAGGATGGGATACTGTAACAGGTGTATCAAATGGGGAGAAGGAAAGAGTTGGATGACACAGGGTATAGGGGGAGAGACAGCTAAAATTAAGGTCCACTGAGGGGTAATATGGAAAACTAATACAGTAGAAACTTCAAAAATATATACATATATGAATGTGATCTAAATGAAATTGCCAAGTAAAGGGAGAGATAGCCCCAAATGGACATCTCTTGTCATCAAATGAAGTTTCCTGTACTGTGAANGGGTTACATCTAAGTGAGTTGTTGGCCAAAGGGGTCTTTTTCCTAGGAGCCACAATCTTGTTTCACTCCATGTTCCTCTGGCTCTTGGAGATAAGTCGCATATTCTCTCTCTTCTGAGGCTCCTATCTCCAAATATTCAGATGTGAGTACATAACCTGTAGTAGCTGCAGAAACCAGGTAAGTCAATAGTGACTATGTGGGTTGGGTGGGTTGATGGATGAGCAATAGAGAAGGGAATAACAGGGGTACAGGTGATCTGAAACCTACTTCTAAAATACAAAAAATGGGATTCACTTTAGACACCGATTCTCCACGTGGTATACATAACACAATGTTCTTAAAACTCAACTAGAATCTGCAGTTATGAGCAAATCCTAACCAATGCTTCCTCTTTTGCAAGGAAATTAATGGAATAAGGAATAATAGGACTTGGGTAAATTAGAGCCCGTCTAACTTTTTGAACAATGAAGACTTTATCTTCTAAATTTGGGGTCTCTTCTAATATGGAAGATCACTTTTCAAATCCTGATCCACAGTACAGATATTTAAGCTGTTATCTTCACTGACTTTTTGAAGATGGTAAGTCAGAATGAATCATCTATAATAATGCATATGAAATTGGATTTAAAGGTTATGTTACNTGAATGGGACCAGACTTCCTTACCAGAAGCCTCATTTTTGAGCTTGGTCACCAGATTGATTTTAATTATTTATTTTATTTGTCATTAACCATTTTAATTATTTTCTTGTTATTAACTTTAAAAATTTTAGCTAATTTCTTTCAATTCTAAATAATAACTTGTCCTAAGCATTTTATTGTGGGTAGAGACAGAGAATACATAAATATGAATTCAGATCTAAGAATCAANAAAACAAAGGGAAGTCAGTAGGGAACCACTAGCCTTTAGAGTAACAGACTTTGAAAGTATACTCTGAAGCCCTNTTTTTAAATCAATCACTTTCTATGTGATGGTGTTTGGTCAACTTAGCAANAAGACATTTTTANATCATCTTAGACTTGAGTTTTATCAGATATAAAATGCTGCAGCCTATCTCATATTCTTCAGAGGATGTAAAATGAAATCAGAGGAGCTGAGCTGCAAGCCCATGTCATATTTCTCAGAGAATCTAAGATGGAATCAAGAGAGCTTTGCTTTAATGACAGCTTTCTTTTTGTGTGCTATGAAATTTTGTTTTAAGTAGAGCCATCTCGCTGCTTCTCAGTGCCTCCATCTATCAGAGGGGGCAAATGTGCTCCATCATCTACTTAAAAGTACACAGGATCAATAAAATATGGTTAGTTCCCTATAAACTTGGGTAGGATTATGACTTTAGAGCACTTCTGTTCATGCACAGTCTCTCAGGAAGTGGTAAGTTATTGCTTTTCCAAAGTGCATACTTCTATAGCCCCACTCTCTTCATCCCAAACTCCTCCTGCTTTTCCTTTCCAAGTACTGTGTTAATATCGCTTTATTTTTATGTAGCTTAAGCCAGCACTGAGCTCTTCCCTTCTTAGTTCCTGTGAGTTTCATTACTTCCACCTCATCATCACCACTGTATTTTGAGTACTTACTGTGTGGAAGCCATTTCCAAATGACAGAATAAAATGGGATTGCAGGGGATTCCACACTTCTCCCACAAGTTCATAAGTATGATTTAGCAATGCTTCATCAAAATTAATCTACTATGTAAAAAATAACAAGAACAAGAAAAAAACATGGTTGACCTTCCTTTCCTGTGATCAAGTAGAAAGAATATCACAATTTCTTCATGCTTACTTCATCTGACAAGTCTATTCCTGCCTGAGAGGCNCATCACATATGCCTCTTAAGTACTGAGTGTTAGAAGTATCCATATCTTTTGTTCCTTTATCTCCTTGCATCAAGTTCTTATAAAGTAAAAGGATATAACTTGTTTTATCAGATT
>LZPO01036023.1:0-29089 GCA_001675575.1 Neotoma lepida | reverse complement strand
AAGCCTTGGTGTAAGAGAGCTAAACTTCATGAATTACAACAAAGCAGATACATCACACCCATGATAAAAACAGAATGTTCTCTCTGCACATTCCAGGGTCAGTTAATATAAATGTTGGATATCAGGGAAAGAATGTCTTAAAGAACATGTGACCTATGAAAGAAGTATTAAATGGGTACANAAATAGGTTTCCAGATGAAGAAATTATATATTGACATGTGATTCTGTTGAGAGTTTGCAACTATTTAGCTCTGAACACCTGTGCACCATCATGTGAAAATGATAGAATAAACAAAAAGGAAGACTGCAAGAATGCAGAAAGAGAAGCTATAGAGTTGAACTTGGCAAGACTGGGAATGTTCTGAAGTAATTTGAGATTTTTATGACAGGACTTTGAACCCACAATGCCTTGGCTCTGCAAGACAGCATGTATAATGACATTGTGCTCCTCTTGGATGTCATGTGGTCTGCAATAAGTAGACATGGAAACACAGTATGTGACAAATATCCCCAATATAATAAAATCCGAAAAAGCATGTTTCATTTGATCGGTTTAAACAAGGAACATTTCTTTCACTAGGTATTAGAAAAAGCATGTTTGTTTGATGGTACTCATTGACAGTAGTTGGATATAGAACTTTGTAAACTATTGTGTACATGCTAAATGAAGCCAGCGTAGTCAGGTTTTATAGATGCAAGATATTTTTACCTCTTCATCTGCTATAAAAAATCACAGTGTTCCAACCTGAGATGCCTTCCACAATGGTCCAGATGTTGTGAGTGCTACCAGAATCAGCTTTCAAAGAACTGGAACCTGACATCTCTATCACACAGAGGCTGCTTCTCCTTCAGAAGCTGAGCACAGATTTTGGAGCTCCACAGGCCAAAAATGAAGCCCAGGTGGGGCAATTACTTCCCACCGAGCACCTCTAGAATGTTCCTTAGCATCTCCACAGTGCTTTTCCAATTGTAAAGTAGAAGCGATGCTCTTGCATTGATGTGTTGAAGTTTCTAATATACAGCAGTAACAACTAATATGTATAAGCAAAATTGATTACTGGTATCTGTTAGCAAAGCATCCTACTATTTAAATATTTATCTACATGTATGGAGACGTGGCTCAGAGGTTAAGAGCACTGACTGCTTTCCCAGATGATCCAGGTTTTATTCCCAGGCATCCACATGGTGGCTCACAACTGTCTGTAACTCCATTTCTAAAAGAATTTGGTGCCCTCTTTTGGTCTCTGAGGTCACTGCACACAGAAGGTACACAGACATACATGCAGGCAAAATACCCGCCCAGATAAATAAATAAATCTTAAAAAATTTAACTTAAATATTATATACAATGCCCTTTTTGTAAATATATACCACCAGAATAACCACTGATGACACACCAAAAGGGAAATATTTTAAAAATAAACATAAGCAGATCTATATTGAAAGACAGATAATGTACCTAAATGAAAAGCATGAATTAATAAATGTAATGCATGGCACATACCTCGCTTGATCAAAAGGGGGATGTAGACTTTGGATAATTTATAGTATTTAATTAATTCATTCCCTCTCACCATAGTTGTAAACAGCACAATTGCCAAACTTCATTTTATGTCATTCCAAATGATAAGTTTTAATCAGTATGATTTTAAGAAAATACAGATTAAATTATTATTAAATACAGATTAAAAAATACAGACTGTATTTTCCCCTTTCATTTCTTTCTACTTTCTTTCTACATCTCTCCTTGCTTTTCTTCACACTGTCTTCAGAGTACAGATATGAGCAANGGGACAAAAGCTGTGCTTAGCAGCAGAGCTAACAACTTTAAACAAATGATCAATTATTCAAATTATTAATTTCAAACAAGATTCTACACAAATCAAATACATTTTCCTGTGAGAAATATTCTGTCCATAAGATTGAAGAACTGTGATTTTTAATATCCCATTGAAGGAATACTGCTTGGCAGGACATACAAGCATGGCATTTTATTGAGCCCTTTTATTTTAAATAAATATTTATTTAGAAAGCCTCAAACATTTACAAAAAAATAGGAGAATGTCNTGACAGACATACTTGCAGGCAACACCAGCTCTGGCATTGCAATTCAAGGCCAAGTTCATTTTACATCTTCCCTTATCCCAGGTCCTTTCTTTAGCTTTGATGCTTTGAAGCAAATCCAAGACCTCAAGCTATTTCACCAAGATCATGTGACTTGATAACAGTTCCTGGATTGGAGTTCACAATAGAGCAAGAAGGAAGACAGAAGAAGAGGCTTACAAAGAGAGACGTTTGCCTGTTTTCACTTTGTTAAAGCCTCTGCCAAGAAGAGATAGATAATATGTTCATGTAGACCAGGTTAGCCTTCAATTCCTAAGGCTGTTTTTTTGGAAATAGGCTATTGATAGAGTTCTAAATAATGTCTCTTAAGTCTTTTCACTATTATTAAATTCAACGCAGCAGCACAAGAGAAAAGGATTTCTGAGACAGGACCCTTTCCCACAAAGTTGTACTGGACCAGAATCTGTAAATGGTTCAAGGAAATGTCTATAACCAAAAGTTTTTTTTTTAAAAAAAAATCAAATACAAAGCATAAAAAAACAAAAACAAACAAACAGAAACTTCTCAGTCCTGGAAACTGAACATGTGTTCAATGACTTAATGAAATTCTATAAAGAACAATTTAGTCCTGGACTGAGAAGGGTTAAAAATATCTTTCTTAAATTGAGCGAATTTACTAGCTATTTGGAAAGTACAGTGTGTTGGCTTCCATTCAAAAGCGCAACACTTAATGTTACCAACACTGCCAAGTCCCTTCTTTGCTCTCTCCTGCTTTCAGAGAAAGTGATTAAGACCAATTCCCCTGCCAGCTGGATGCTGGAGAACATCAAAGGTTCTCCNTCAGGATGCAGAACTTGATGTGGATTGGAAAGCACAATGCTGATAGATAACCCCTTGGCATCATAATCAAAGCTTGTGACCACACTAAAACCCTATCAGCTCCACTGCCTTGTGGTTTACAGAGAACTGCCAGCCTACCTCTGAGAAATGGCTAGCATAATACTAATGCTGGTATCCGGGATGTGTAGCTACTTTTCAGAACTGAGAACTATTCACCTATTACAACAATCAAGTTGCTTTGCTTCTGTTGTGTCCATTGATTTTATTTAATTGTTGCCTTAGAGGAAAGGAAGAATAGGTTCCATGAGTTGAGTTCAAAACCATATATATACTTCTTAACTCTGAAGAGATCCTGCCATCTGCATGGTGTGGTGTGAGTATAAGGGGAACTCTTCTTGTATGTGTGGTTAGTGTATAAGGGGAGTTCTTCTTGTATGTGTGGTTAGTGATGGGGGATGAGGACAGTTCCTGCCACATGTGTGGTATANTGTTGAGGATAAGGAGGCCTCCTGGGTTACTCAAAGCCANGGGTCTTCTTCAGATTACAAATACAGCTTAAAAATCTTAATAACTAGACCCCTGCAATGTAAGACTTTTTCTACTGAAATGCACCTTAGAAAATACATATTAAGTCTTGACAGACTATACACCCATCAATGAACAAATGCATAGACTTCAATAAAATGAATTTGTTGTTATTATGTAAAATGTCTTAATTATCTTATATAGACCATTTTATCTGAAATATATGGTAAGCAATTCTACACACTTTTCTTCAGAACTCTCTTGTAGATTTTTCCTTGTAATTGAAAAATAATTCTGGAAAGTGCTATGCATGCCACAGGAGAGGAAAGTAATCATCAATCACTCAGCTTTGAAGCCAGCAAATCTACAACGATGACTGAGTGGCTTGAAAAGACATGTCATTGGTGGAAGAGTGGCATGAACATATTGGACAAAACCCATCACTTTCTGATTGGATTTAAGGCCCACTCCACAACATGAAACCCATAACTGGCAACACTATTGAGCCAAGAGCCTATGGCTAGACAGGGAATAAGTACTAGGCAAGAATCTGCTACTATTATTTTGCTAAATGGGCATAGCATCAAACCGACCCCTAATGGCTTATGATTGCACCCATAGATTAGTGCATATCTCAGCCCTCATCAGAGAAGTTTCTATTTGCAGTAGGTGGTGATTACCACAGAGATTCACAATTGGCCAAGATACAAAGAATAAGATACTACAGAATATACAGTCCTANGTGGAATACACATACCACTCTCTTCCTCCAAAAGGCCAGGGATCATTGCAGAAGAAGGTACAGAAAGAGTAAGAACCAGAAATGATGGGTGACTACAAGGACACAGCATCTTCTTGATACAGCAAGGTAACTGCATATATGAATTCATAGTGATTGCAACAGAATGCACTGTAAGCCTGAGTCAGACAAAACCCCAGCATGAAGATGGTATTAGGCACACAATACCACCCCCAAGCTTAGAGACACTGGGAATTGTTAGTGTCCAGGAGAAAGAGAGTCTGTTTTCTCTAAAAGTGTAGTCCTTGGTGAGCTAACCATGCCCCAGCAGAAGACAACACAGATAGGAATATGTAGCAGTATAAACTGCTCTTGGTATTTTAAGAGAAACGAGAAAAACCACTGGGAAGATCTGGGAAGAGTTGTGGGATGGGACTGAATATGATCAAAACATGTACAAACTTTAATAACTAAAAACAAATAAATTATTTTAAAGAGTCTGAATTTTAAAAGCTAACACCTGCTTATAAGAGAAAATGTGCAATATTTAATTTTCTGGGCCTGGATTACCTCACTCAGGGTGATTTTTTTCTAGTTTCATCCATTTACCTGTGAATTTCATGATTTTATTTTTCTTAACAGCTAGATAATATTCCATTTTGTAAATGTACCACATTTCCTTTATCCTTTCCTCAGTTGGTAGACATAAAGGCTCTTTCTAATTCCTTGCTATTATGGATAGAGCATCATTGAACATGGATGAAGAAATGTTGTTGGGGTAGGGCAAAGTATCCTTTGGGTATATGCCTAATAGCAGCATAGCTGGATATCAAACACTCATATCTAAGGCGGATTGATTCTCATCTTCCTGGCTAACTGCACATTGAATCCATAGTGGTTGCACAAGATTGCACTGGTACCCTCAATGAATGAGTGCTCCCCTTATTCCACATTCTCACCAATCTGAGCTGTCTCTTGTTATATTCGATCTTGGCCATTCTGGTTGGGTGTAAGATGACATCTCAACGTACTTTTGATTTACATTTCCCTGATGACTAGGGATGTTGAACATTTCTTTAAGTGCTTCTCAGCCATTTGTGTTTCTTCCTTTGAGATCTCTGTTTAGTGTTATACCTCACTTTAATTGGGCTACTTGATTTCTGGATGTTCAGTTCCTTAATTCTTTATGTATTCAAGATACTAACCCTCTATCAGACGTGTATTGCTAAAGAAATTTTTCTGTAGGTTGACAATTTTCTTGAATAATGTCATCCTTTGCCACACTGAAGATGGTCAGTTTCATGAGGTCCTAGTTGTTATTTGTTGGTCTTTGTGCCTCTGCTCCTGGTGTTCTGCTCAGAAAGTCCTTCCCTGCACCAATGCATTCAATGCTAGTCCTCATTTTCTCTTCTGTCAGATTCAGGATATTCAGCCTTATGTTGAAGTCCTTAATCCATTTGGGGTTGAGAGTTGTGCAGGGTGATAAGTAGGGAATCTATTTGCATTCTTCTACGTGCAGCCATCCAGTTTGACCAGCACCATTTGTTGAAGATGCTGTCTTCCAGTGTGTATTTCTGGCTTCTTTATAAAAATCAGGTATCCACATGTGTGTGGATTTATGTCTGTGTCTTCATTTCTATTCCACTGATCAACATGTCTGTTTTTGTGCCAATACTGTGCTCTTTTTTATTATTATAGCTCTGTAGTACAACTTGCTATCTGGGACAGTGATATACCTCCAGCAGATTTTTTTTGTTTTTGTTTTTGTTTTTTTTAATCATTCAGCATTGCAGCATTGTTTTAGCTTTTAAACTTTAGATATAAGTGTTTCAATCCGAATAACAACATAGGTTATGTAGCCAGGAACACAAGGACACAGATGACTGACACAGACCATACTGTCACCATTCTGATACACTTTTAAAAACAAAATATTAATTCTTACTCCATAGAGTAATTGAATTATAAAAAGCAGTATATTTACAATAAGTTCATTAATAGGCTTATATGCAAAAATTATACAAAATCAAAATAAATTCTGAATTATTCTGAACTAATTAGGTTGGTTAAAAACAATTATCTGGAGATTTTTAAAGGCACTCTATTGTTCTGTCATTAATATATTGTTTAAGCTAATATGCCATGTGGCATGCCTAGCAATGGAACAGTTCTGAGCATCACCACAGAGGATACTCCACCACTGTTCAGTTCTATGCTGGGGATCCATTTTCCCAACTCATTAGACAATCCATTATCCCTGCAGTCTTAGTTTCATGCTGTTGCTATGATATAACGATGACCAAAAGAAACTCAGGAGAAAATATTTGGCTTAGCAGTTGCAGTCCATCAACAAGGGAAGCCAGCACAGGGACTCCAGGCAGGAACCCGGAGGCAGGCACTGAAGCACAGACTATAGAGGTCTCTGACTACTGACTTGTATCCCCTGGCTTGCTTGGCTACCTTCCTTTTATACCCCAGGCCCACCTGCCTAGGGGTGGCACTACCTAATGTAGACTGGCCCCTTTCATATCAACTAGCAATCCAGTAAAATTCCCCATGAACATCCCCATGGGACAATCTGATGGAGGCAATTTCTTCATGGGGGGGGCTCCCTATTCCCAGGTGGGTCAAGTCAACAATTAAACTCAAATATGGCACCTTCATTCCTGAAGAAGAAATCAACTTAAGAGCTTTGAAATCATGTTTTAAGGACTCTACCAAATCAGAACATAAGCATTTAAACAATATCTAAATGTTATAAATTGATGACCTNTGTACTGTTGAGCAGTTTACCCAGAGAACAAGGTGCTTTGGTGTACAGGAGGGACTCACTTTAAAAGGAGACATCCCAATCGCCTTCCCAAAGGACTCGTAATCAGCTTTTACTTATTGGTGATTCCACGTCCTCATACATAAATCATTTATTGTAACCAACAGCATGCATTTCAAAGGAGACTTCTTAATGTATAATAAAAACAGCAAATGTGTTGGCCTACAGAAATAAATACTCAGGGAACCATTTCTAAATCTACTGGCAAGATTGTGTGGCATAGTGGGTATTTATTTGGACTTTTTGCATATGTGTGGTTCTGGCAGAACTGTCCTCTGTGAAAGCATGTACTACAGTACACATGCATGGGCCGCCCTTCTCACCAAAGGTCATAGTGTGTTACTTAATGACTAACAGTCAAGTCCAGTGCATAGAATGGCNGAGTTGTGTTCATTTTGTTAAAGAGAATGTATCACTTATAAGGGAAGACTTTTCTCTTCCTTCCTTTGATTAAAAGCATGAAAAACATTGAATAAACTATCTTGAATTAATATAAGGCAAGTGGCTGAAAATGCACAAAATTCATGCAGAATGGTTGAAAGAGAAACAGATTGGGAAAAAAGTTGAAAATGAAATGTGTTTTTAAATTGCACAGTGATGAAGTGGCTATAAATGAGGATTTCATGGTGCTGTGTACAAAGACCATGAGACATCTTCAACCTGTTTACCCAACAATATTTGCTAAAGAAGTAAGAATAGAGCAATTGGTTGGTGTTTCAGTTGTCACAAACACTGAAAAACAATATGACTTGCATGTAAACTTCAAAAGCATGCCTCAGCTCTTCAGATCTAGCAGCCCTGGGACCTAGTGCATGGCCACTGAAGAGGACATTCTTGCCTTGAATGTCCTCTGCTTCATCACCAAATGACACCATGGCTCAGAACTACCACAAACCACAAAATGCAACCTGAAGGCTGGAGGAAAAGTATACCTTCCCATTCACCAATTAACACATTTTGTGGGGAATAGAATTTATAGGTACATTTGGTAAGGATGGATGTCTATATTGACACAACTGATGTAAATATATTTACAGAGAACTATAATATACTATATATAGGAAGCCATGTGTTTTTTAAATCCAAAGTTTAGGTAAGAGTTACTCTGCTCAACACATGCGTCATTAAAAACTGTACACTTCTACTGAATGGTTCACAGAGTCTGCATTGCACAGCCTTCACTGGCCTGAAAAGGCAGAGTAAAGGGCTGAGACCTTGGCAGACTACATATAACTCATTGTATCTCCTGNAGGTGACTGAAACAGTGATTGTCATTTGTAAGGTGACAGATAGTAGGAAGTAGCAAGATGAATTCCCTTTGTGCTAGAGCTCCACTAAAGAGAAGTTTCTTTTGTTTGTTTGTTTGTTTTGTTATTCTCTTCCTAAAAATGGACTCCCTGGCACTTTGAAGACATCATAGCATCAGCTGAACTTTGACCTTGTTCTTCATTAACAACCACAAGAACCAGCATTACTGACGGGCATGTTTGAAGTGCCAGGTTTTAGCACTTCAAGATATTTGATAACTGTTACTTCACTATTCTCTTTCTATGAGATGCTTTGAGGAATGTGCTGTGATAAAAATAGAATAGATCGTCACATTGTCCTATTAGGTGTTTTCTTAGGTATTCAGTTCATACACTTTGATAAGAAGGGGGTGTGTGTTTGCGGGATAGAGTTCTGTTTTTCTAATGGGTTACAGATAGCATCAAGAATAATTTGAAATATATATCTTCCTATGGATTTACTTCTAATAAAAACATGCACCCCCAGGTTGGCCCCATCTGCTGGTCCCCAAGGCTACTGGTATCAGTTTATGAGCAAATCAATACCAGAGGCTGGAGAAGTCACAGAACACTGAGAGCAATATTCAACATTTTAATGAAGATGCAATTTCCTGTAAATAAATAATAAATCATCCCCAAAACTTGTATAATCTAAAAGTTCAATAATTGGAGAATTCCTATAGTTACAAAATTAACATTAAAAAGTAAAGCAGATAAAATGTGCTTCAAGTGTCAAAAAATGGTTTTGAAAATTGGTGAGTATCACTGAGAAGTTTTGAGGGTCAAGAATTCTCTAAAATATTATAAAGCCCAGGATACATCATACATCATACATCATACATCATACATCATACAATGGATGAGGTCTGAAGCCTGAAAGTAAGCAAGGACCACACCAAACTCAGCACAGTAGGCACCCTCCCCACAAGCCTGGAGCTCTGCACTGTCAGAGTCTCCTGGAAGCTGAACATGATCCCAATACTTNAATCGACCATACCACTTATTAAATTGCTCATTAGGAAAGGAATTGCCAAGATATATCACCAGAATGTGAGTGACGATCAAATCCTTCAGGCTGAAAATGGTGCTGCCTGCCACGCGTCAGTCATTTGTTACTTCAAACACAAACGTTTTAGTTTCTGTAATTTGAGATTGTGTCTAATGCTGCTGTTCAAACTTCTAAAAGAAACATCACGAGTAAAGGGTGGAGATTAATTCACTGCTCCATGATAAAATTCCCATCACCTTAGTCAAAAATAGAAAGTTATTCTACTATGGTGTGACAAAAATCCATTACTTTTGTGTTCTCAGATTCATAACAAGAATAATATGTTATTAACATGTATTAGAATTTATCTGTGAAATTGGCCTCAAGAGAATTTAAAAAGCTATAAATCATACTCCAACTCACATTGTTAAATTTAAAACGTCGCCGGTTAAGCNGAAATAGGTGCCGTACTTTCCCACCTTCGACATGCATGGATTATACTGGCTCTGTGCAATCTGTACCCATAAGCAAACTACCACCCAGTGGAGAGAGTGAAGATCTTTCAGGAAGACTGGAGAAGCAAACCAGGTGGGGGTGCCAGTGTAGGTGGGTCTATGGGAAGTGGAGGAACAAGACTGGGCAGTGAGCCCTGTTTAGCTCTAAGCTCTACTGGTCATCAATTTATATCCAATGGGAAAGGAAATCTTTCCCAGGCACACTTGGCAGTGTGGCTTATGGGGAAAACCAGGCTAGGATATCCTTTCATGACAAACACGCGTCTGTTCAAGATTAGTGAAAATAAGGGGAAGAGAAGAGGTAAAACTGAAGACAGAAGAGGAAGGGAAGTGTGTGTGCAGGGGGGGGGGGCACGTGTGTGGTGAGTGTGGAGTGTGCACCTTTTAAATACTGAGGGAGAATCTGAACGTGAAGTGGTCCTTACAGGATGGAAGTGCCAGTGTGTGAGAGGATGGGAGAGCTGAGAGGGAGTGTGCTCATAACATCGAGATGTATGAGGGTTTGGAAATGGTACTGGAACATGCATGTGGGTGTGACAGAAAAGTGCATAGGAGATGAGGCTCTATATGAGAGTCTGGGAGGGGAGATACAAGGGCTATGATGAGGACTAGAAATTGGGAGAAAGGGAAAGCTGGAGAAAGGGGGTGAATCAGAAACGACAGTGGTAGAACTAAGTGAATGTAAAACAGAGGAAACTGAAAACAGAATAGAATAGGGATAGACGGGAGAGTGAATTCAATGAGGGATGAATAAAGAGAGAGATGGAAAAATGAGAAAGGGAAAAGAGGAGAAACGAGGAAGGAAAACCGCTAAAAGAAAAAAAAGAGCGGAACAGGGGAATATTTGGATCTTACTGTTCAAGCGAGAGGGAAAATAAATGGAGCATGGAGCCAGCAGTTGGGAAAAGTCGCTTACGGAGTGAAGCAGAAACAAACCCTGTAAACTTGTCAGACTCCTGGAGTATCGCTGGCAGCAGAGCAGAGACCCAGCTCCAAAGTGGCACCTGCCCCTCCTTCAAGCCCCATACTCCTCACCCGGACTGCCCAGAAAGTGTCTCCCTCCCTCCCCTGTCCAGCCAGCCCCCTGCCCCAGGGTCGGAGGACCCGGGAAGGGTCATTCGTGGGTAGCCAGAGGTGTGGTGTTTTGCTAGTGTGCAACAGCAGGATTCACGCTGGGTGTAAAGCAAGGCGGAGAGAGGGAAGGGGACAGAAAGATAGACTGAGGCAAGTGTGGAGAGGGCGCGTGGTTCCTACCTGAGCACCGCCGTGTCACCTTTCCTCACCAGCATGTTGTCCACGGCCGCCCAGGGGAAGTCCACGCTCTGCCCAGCCGGGAGGCAAGAGCACAGGCTCAAAAGCACCGCCGCCAGCCACTGGTTCGAGCAACAAGCGCCCTGCGCCAGGAGCACCATGTCCGTGCCTGCCAGGCTGCTCGCTCTCCGGCAGCGTCGGCTCCCACCCCCTGCTGCTGGCGAGGCTGCCCGGTAACCAGGCGGCGCGCCACACGAGATTTTTTTCCTCTTTTCCTTTTTCTGAGTGGGTGGGTGGGTTTCTTCTCTTTCTCTCCCCCTCCCTAGTTGTCGGGCGTAGTTTCCCTCTTTCCCGGGCCTCGCCTCCTTTCTGCTCGTCTGCAGCTCGCCTTCCCTCCCTCCCCTCCCGCCCCCTGGCACCGCGCTCCACCTCCTCCGGGGCGCCCGGCCGCGTCCGGAGCGTGGCTAATCCCCGGCGGCCGCACACTGTCCTGCGAGGCGGTGAGCAGAGCGCGGGAGGCTGCGCAGGCAGCGCGGGGCGCAGCAGCGGCCGGCGGCCCCCGGGCTCGCGCGTTGCCAAGCGGCCGTTTCCGTAGCAACCCCGCCCGGGGATGGAGGACCAGGCAGGGAGGGGGGCCGGGANGGGGCGCAGCAGCGGCCGGCGGCCCCCGGGCTCGCGCGCGTTGCCAAGCGGCCGTTTCCGTAGCAACCCCGCCCGGGGATGGAGGACCAGGCAGGGAGGGGGGCCGGGAAGCGAAATAGATAGATCAAAAAGAGGGAAAGAGAGGGACAGGGAAGCTAGGGCGACCGGGGCTACGCTGAGGTCTGGTCCGGCTTGGCAGCACGAGCGAGAGAGCTGTGCTGCTGGGATGGGAAGTCTGGGCTTGGGAGCCCGGCCTGCTCTCTGGTGCTTTCAGCTCCCGGGGCCTCCCAGGGCCCCCGACTTTAAAGTGCTCAAGTTGGGGTCGGCGCCATCATGACGCCCGAGACTGTGAGTGAGTTGGCTTTTTGTTGTTGTTGTATGTGTTTTTATTTTTTTTTTAAATCTTGACTAGCTAATCGCGCTAATAAACTGCCAGCTAGTGCGCGCTCGCTCGCTCTCTCTCTGTCTCTGTCTCTGTCTCTGTCTCTGTCTCTCTCCTCTCTTTCTCGTCTTTCTGTGCGTCTCTCTCTTTCTCTACCTCTGTTATTTGTCTTGGGGGGGGGTATGTCTTTTTACCCTCCTTTGGAGATGGGCAGGGACAGTGGCGGCGCTGCGGCTTTGCAGGGACAGTAGAGTGATCCGGGCCTTACGGCCGAGAGCTAGCGCGTCTATGGGTCCGCCTGTGCGGACTGGAGGACGCCTGCCCTTCTCAGTGCGTCTTGATACTAACTTGTGCGTGAGTGTATGTGCGCGTGTGGTATCAGCTCAGAGTGTGCGCGTGTGAGAGGGAGATGAAGTGTGCAGGGCGCGTGCAGGGCTGGGGCACGCGCAGCACGCAGGCGCACTGGGAGGGATGGGCGGGCCTTGCTGGGATGCAGAGTTGGAGAAGGCTGCAATCAAGTGTTTTAATTGTGTGGAGCTAGGCGGTCCTGTTATGTAAGAGGCAGTTTAACCCATTTAAGCCTATTGGGTGGAAGACTCGCACATTCGGATGAAGCCAAGACATTACTCGGCTTTAAGGAGTCCCAGTTGTATTTTTTTCACAACCTCTCAGCTGGCGCGGACTTGCATCCTTTGAGCAGCAACCTCAGCTCCCCAAGCAGCATCCTACTAGCCCACGCCCAGGTCAGGGCAAAGCAGGGTCCGTGGCATGGAGTCACCCCATAGTCCACTCGTTTTATTTATTTTTAATTCTCTTCCCTTCTGGCACTCATTTTCAGCCTCCTAGATCTCTTCCGGGCGATTTGCAAATCAATGAGAGAATCTGAGTCCAGGGCAGCGGCTCCAGTCTCCGTGAGGAGTTTAGGAGCGAAAATGGAAGTGGGGGGAAAAGGGAAGTTAGAAATAACTGACCCTTCCCACCTGGCTTCCCCTACCCTCCTCCTGTAGCGGTATATATATATAATACGTTCGTCTTTCACTGATGCTCATTTGAACTCTTTTTTCTGAACGCCAGCAGGGCACCGCGGCAGAGCGCGCTGAAGCAATGATCTCTACAGGGGTCACCATCCGGCTTCCTCCCCAAACTGAGCTCTTGAGGAGGCAGGCAGGGAGTCATAGTTGTCGGTGGTACCCAGGGCGGCTTTTTAATTTTTATTTTTATTTATCACCATGTCTAAGGATAGATAGGGTAGGGCCAGCAATTCCCACTGCCCGAGACCACCCAGACTGACTTATCCCGAAGCCTCTAAGCAACATCACCTCCCTGCAGAAGATTCCCTGCGAGGCTCAGCAATTAACCGCGGGGTTTGCAGCAGGAAAAACTGAGGTGATTAGTATTCAGGCTTAATTCTCAGAACCCGCTCGGGAATTGAAAGTGCGGTAGTATTCAGCCGCATTTCGAAGCATCAATAAAATGTTAGTCATTTGCGGATGAATGAAAACATTTTTCTTTACCGTCTGCTGTGCTAGGGAAATAATTGTCAAATGGCAGCCTCCCGATAATACGGATGCCAGACACCTAGAGAACGCTCTCCTCTTGACTTCATTTAACATTCCTGGCGGTGTACCCTGGATAAAGCCTAAAATTATCGAGGACAAACGAGGTATTAGAAGACCTGACTTCCCACTACGTGGCCAGCTAGGTCCATGCGGTATTATTTCGCTATCGATAAACTAGACGCCAATGAAAAAAGACAGAAGGATCAGCTTCTGGCGTTGAGCCAAAGTTTAACGTTATTGTATGCAAGAAAGAGAGAGCCAGCGCCTTCGAGTACAAGCCACTGAAAGGCATCCTTTCCTAACTGCTTTCCCCAGAGACTGAAATCCTCAGTGCGCGCGGAGGGTGGAGGGTGGGGGGGATTTCTGTGGCCAAGGACTCAGCTCTGCAGCAATTTTAATATGTACAACAACCCTGCAGGCTTGTAAACCGAAACTNGAGCCACTTCTGTTTAAAGGCAACGAGTTTCTTTTCCGTGTTTCTGGTTTCTATCTCAGCTTCTTTTCGATGATCAGAAAACACTTAACTCTTACAGAACCGATCCAAATAAAAGCAAACAGGATAGACACGCAGATATTAGAGCTATTTATGGGTCTATCACAATTAAGGAGCGCAAGAATGCACCTAGGCAGCTGCTCTTGCCCCGTGCATTTCTGCTAATTAACAGCTTGTAATGGCGGGCTTTCCCCTTGACGCTTCTGAGGGTTCATATCTGAGAGGATTTTACATGGTTTCCATCATTTGCTTCTGAGGTCCCAAAATTCTTCCCAGCGGAGACATAAATCCTGGAATTCTTGGCTCCTTTTGCGGGAACTCTGGAGCAAAACCAAATAAGAAAATGAAAACGATAGAAAAACTTACTGGTAGAATAAATAGAAGGCCACACTGTCTTAAACATTTTGGATGGTGAAGACTTGACTGAGTATAATGGAACACAGCCTTGGCCAGAGGTCTTAGAAATTGACAGAAATTCTATGTCTTACTTTGTAACCACGTGCTTTGCTATTTCTAAATTTCAAGTTCTCACATTTGAAGGCTCGTAATGACCAATATGGAGTTGATTTGGAACAGATGTGGAGCCAAATAGTGATGACAAATAATTTTCCATTGATTTACAGTTTTTTTTCCTCTGACCTACATTTTTTAAACACTCAATGGTATTGGAAAAGAAATTGTTATAAAACTTATTTGGAGTCTTCCTTTAGAATTCAGTGGTGCAAATGAAATTGCTATTATGAAAACATAGGATAGAAATTCACTGTTTTATTTGCTTTTGTTGATGGCTAGTAAAGCCAGCTTCAACTTCTACCTCATTACTCTCTGTGCATGAAAANTTATAGGCAGGACAGGACCTAGGACCTAATTGAAAGCACTGAAAATAAGAGCACTTTGTAATTCCTNCAGGAGTCAGTCAGAGCATTGCCTGGCCAGGCAATAGGCAAACAGCTTTCTGTCTTGCCTAGTGATTCATTTTGAGTCAAACCAGTTTAAGTTCGAAGCATTTTCAAGTCATTGTGAAACATGTAAAAAAAAATAAAAAGCTTTAGGTTTGTTGTTTTTTTGTTTTGTTTTGTTTTGTTTTTTTAAGAGATTCTCAGCTTAGACTCTTAACATTTTGAAACCAGGTAACTGGGATTGCCTTGGCAGATCCTCAATAGCATCCCAGCCTCGGCAGATAAATGCTAACAGCACCAGGAGATGGCAACTGTGCTGTCATTCCCAGACATTACTAAATATCCTGCCATACAGAAGCAAATCACTCCAAGCTAAGAACTGACCATTTGGTTAGAGATCATAAGTATAAATATTTGTCTACATTCCTTCCTGCTCACCTATATCATGGAGGCACAGCTGTGGCCAACACCTCATACTGTTCTGAAGTCTACAAACTAGAAGTGGCTCCTCATTAAATCAGACTCCTCACTTGGCTCTGATTCATTGAGGAGACCTGGTTAGCCCAGTTGGGATTTAACATTTAGCACAGAAGGATTTAATAATTAACTCCAACTGAACGCTTTCCCATGATCCCACATGTACTGTGCTGTGGCCGTATACAGTGACCAGCTCTTCTAAGTGCTTGGAATGTGTGCTTTGCCCATGTGTGGTTCTGTGAAGTAGGTTTGTGGAGAGACTNTTAGATTAAGGTTGGAGTTGAAATGACAAGTCTCAGCTATAAGAGAAGTTAGCATTTTGTGGCTTCTTAAAAACAAGTGTATTTGAAGTGATGAGCTTCCTTCCAGAATAAGTTGCCTCAGGCCTCTGTGTGTCTTACATTGGACCAACAGTGACAAGGTAGGCAGCCTGGGAAATGAATATTGAGTAAAGGGGAGGGGAGTTATTGACCTGTGGAGTCATCCAGTCTAAACAGTGAGTCAGAGCACAGAGGTCTATGTGATGCTGCTCTGTGTGGGGACGATGCCCAGGCTGTTCCCAAAATGTTCCCAAACATTCTCCAGAGAGAGTCCACAAATGTCACCCAAGANCTTAAAGAGGAATCTTCTAAGTGTCAAAGAAAAAATTCTCAAGCACTAAAATCTTTATTCTTTTGGTTTATAAGATGAGAGATTTAACATCATGTCTTTACATATTTTCATAGGTTCTACAAAATCATAACTTTCATTTAACAATCTTAATGATGTTCTCATTTCCAAAATTCTATAGGAGCATCCAATATGTGAACTAAACCAAAAATATCAAATTTGATGTTTTTAATTGTACTGTGAAAAGCAAAAATTATTTTCCCAAATAAATATGTTATGTTACTATTCCATTTCATAACTTGACAAAAGGTTCTTACTCAGTGTAGACATGTTTATTTTGTGTTTTTTCTGTCTTTACAATGACTATTTCCTTCATCTTTTTTTGGGGGGGGTGGTAATTTCTATGTCTTTGTGCATCTGTAAAAGAGGACTGCTTACTGAGTAAGTTTAAGGCATTTTGATTGGAATTTGCAATTTCATTTGAAATAACTATTGCTCCTAACTTCATAAGAGAAATAATGAAAAAAATGCTGTTTTAAATGGGTTCAAAAGTAAGTAACTGTGGCCAGTTCAGCACAAGAAGCATTCTAGAAACTTCTGCATTGTTACAACTCTTGTTGTGTATTATGATATGCATAACGAAGTAAAGACAAGAGGAAAGCACACNTGTTCAAAGTGGATGAAATTTAAATAACTATATCAAAACTCTTTCAATTTTTACAATAACCACACAGGTTCATTACATTGTTTCCTTTGTTTTTTTCCTGAAAGCAATCACTTTTAGAGAAGTGCAGAAGTATGGAACCTAAAAAGTATTGAGCTGTGTATCTACTTCTGTACAGTTTGAAGAGAGGCCACCAGCACCCAAACACCTCCCAAGAGCTCTGTCTGCATTACCTCCATAATTATACTCAAAATAGCACAGTGGTGCCCAGTCCTAGCAGGAAGGGGCAGAGCTCTGCCATGGTGGATACTGAGGGCATCAGAAAGCAGTGAGAAGGCACCATTGCTGCCATGGCATCTCCTTTTCCTCTTCTACAACATCCAGGTCTCCAGCCTGTGGATCCTGCCACCTGCATTCAGGATGGGTCTTTCTCCCTCTGTTGACCCTCTCTGAAATACCTTCTTAGGCACATTCCTTAGTCTCCCATGATTCTATACCAAGTCAGTTGACAACAAGGATAAACACCACAACTAATAAATATTGGTCATGGAAACAATGTCATGCCCTGACACCTTCTGATTGAAAGTAATAGGCCAGTGCCAACGAAAACAGTAGGATGCAGTTATGTGCATTAAATGATGTGACAATACAGTGTCTAGAAACAAATCTAAACAAATACACCAAGTGAAGTTTCAACAATGGCACCCCCAAATTAAATAGATACTGCTGGGAACAATGAATTCCCACATCCAAAAGAAAAAAGTTGGTCTTTATCTTACAGTTTGCAAAATATCAATTCAAAAGGATGAAATATCTAAACATAAGATCTGAACCCATCTTTATCCCTAGTAAAGAACATGGAGGGAGACATCCTTGGTACTCACTTTGACATTGATTGAGACAGCACACCGTAGTCTTAGGACAAATCAAAAGTACACACTGGCAGTATGTCACTCTAAAAAGCTTTCAAACTGAAAGTTATCAAAATGGAAAGTAGTCTACAGAATAAAGTATTTTCAAGTTGCATATTTTATGATATTCAAAATTTAAACTCTTACAAGGCAATGACAAGAAAAAAATAACTGGATAAAACNTGACTCAGGGTGAGCAGAGCCAGACCTTTCTCCAAAGAAAACAAATGATTGATATGATTATTACCATTTTCTACTACTTGTTTCTGTCACTCTTGTTGCTTGTTTTGTGTCTATCATAATAGTTCTAGCTTGCTACAGCTCAACTCTAACCATGGCTTCTTCTGGAAAGGCCCACAGCAGAGAAAGAAATGAAAAAGTACAAGTTCCAAGTGGTGAAGCCAAGTGTTCAGTCAGTACCTTCAGGACGAACGGTCTGTACAGCTGACTGGGAGGTAGAGGAGCTAGTGCACTGGCATCTCCATTCCCGTCAGCACTCAGCCGCTCCATGATGAAGTACCAGTGACAACTGTGGCTTTAGGATCCCTTTTAGCTCTGGCAAGACAAAAATAGGATACTGGACAATCTATAGGGCTTCTTCCAGAGTAATCTGATGCACCTAAATTTAATTGCTGAATATTTAGGCTTGCCACTGCAGGTCATGGTCAGTGATGGCCTCATCAACAGAGGAGGCTCAATCCTGGGTAATCAATACCAACTCCCTAGCTTCCAGTTCTTCTGGATACAGCTCCTAAGCACAGGCAATCTTCACAACTGCTTCTTGTTTCATTACTGTAAAAATATTTTACATCTATCTGAATTTATGTTTTTCCTGGGAATTAAAGGAGAATTTTATCAGAACTGTAACATGTGGGTTTNTATATAATACATGGATAAGTTAAAAATAATAAGAGTGTCAGAAAAGGTTTTCAGAATGAAAATACTTAGAATTTACCTACAATTTTAATTTTAGTAGAAAATATAAAACTTTACTTTATCCTGGTACATATTTTCTTGTATATTCACACATGCTATTTATAATATGTACTATTTAGACTTATTATTGGGCTCAACANACTTTTGCGTTATGCTTGCTGAAATAGCTTTATATGTGACACAAGCCCTCACTTTATATAATATTTGCATAGAACTCACGATTTCTGCATAAGGCATATAAAGCATGATTTTCAACAAAAATTAATGCTTTTTATTTCTGTAATTATCACCATGAAGTTACCCTCACTCTGGCCTGTCAGTTATATTTAGATTTACAAGTTATAACCCATCTTCAATCATTTGTGGGTAATGTAATTTGCTGTTACCCAGANAGCAAACCCTGATGCCATCAGAACTCTTGATGCTAATCTGTTCCATATCCCCAGAGAAAGCAGAGAATGGCTCAATTTACTAAACACCCTTCCTGTTGCAGGTTATTGTTTAAAAACCAATCTTGGCTTTCTCAAATGACTCACTTACTTGGGAAATTCGTATGTAATTGTGTTAGTTTTCAGTGTGGCCTCATGTGGCTTTTGAAGATTAGAACTAAATTTTTGGATGAATTATTTCCACAAACTTTTCAGTGGGCAGTGGAGGGACAGCAGGGGAGTAGGAAATGATCAACTTCTCCAAAAGAGCAACATTTATGTTTTTGTGATTCAGTATCACCTGTGCCCTTATTCCAAACAAATTGCTCTAGATGACCAGTAAATTCTCAAATCAACTTCTGAGCTACAGAACAATTGTCATCATTTAATTGTAGAAGCAATTAAAAGTATTATAATCAGGTGACAAAAAGAAAGGATTTAAGCCAAATCAGATACAAATGTGTGGAAAATTTCAAAACCACCACCTCCTCTGATAACTTATGTACCAAACTCTGTAAATTTAACTTTGCTTAACTCATTTGAAATATGTGTTTGCACACAATAAACATAAGTAACAAATGCATTTAAATACATTTGCTAGTCACATCTGTGATAAAAAAGTATTTTAAAGCTACTTAATAAACAGGACTTGGCTTAATATCATGTTATACCCAATTCATTTCTTCCTGTTGATATCAAACAGTAAATTATCATTATTTGATTTACCTACTAATAACAAACGTATTTCAAAACATTGTTTGAAATTGTTGAGGGTGGTAGTGTTGCAGTTGGGTCTCATGTTAAAAAGGCTAGTCCCAAAGTAGCTGTGTAGTTTAAGATGACCTTGAACATCTAACCCTCCTACTTCTACCCAGGGATCTGTGTCTTGGTAAATACTCTGGAACCAAGCTTATCCCTAGCCCCAAGCTTGGAAATACTTCATTGATATTACATTANATCCTTAGATTTTTAAAATTATGTTTTTTTGTTTATTTATTTTGGTGTGTGCATGTGAGTGTGTGGACCTCAGGGGACAACTTTGTGGAGTCAACTTTTTCCTTCCACCATGTGTGTCTTGGAGATCAAACATAGATCATCAGGCTTGGCGGCAAGCATCTAGGTGGCCCATGTCCTAAGTTTTCTTCTTTAGGAAGAAAATAATAAATCCTCGTCTGTATTCTTTTTTAATTTTTACTTCACTTTGGCAAGGGGGAAATTGAAAATTCACCATTGCTTTTAACTAGAGATTCGTGTCCTAACACCCCTTGCCCACATACAATCTAATACTTCAGAGAAATCTCTTCAACACACAAAATTATTCTGCCACATTTATATCTAGCCCCACATAATATTGGGAAGAATGACCCAAATCATCAACATGTGTCAGAATCCAGGATCTGACTGCTCTCACACATATTAGCCCCTCAGCCATGGGCTAATGTATTAGTTTTCTAGGGTGACTGTAACAAAGTTGAAGAAACAGAGAAATGCATTTGTTTTTCATAATTTGGAGGCTGAGAGTCAAAGATACAGGTCTTACAGAGTGGGTTTCTCCTGTGTCTTCCTCATTTGCTGAAAGGTAGCTGCCTTTGACATACCTTAGGGACAGATCATATTGCTCAAGGACTCCTAATTATTTGGAGCCCTTTTGGTGGCTCTGTGGACAAATACAGGCATTGAAGTGAGGCATCAACATAGGGATTTTGGGAGGACATTCTGGCCAGAATAATCTTTCTTCCTTAAGAACTAACCCATTATGTCCACTNCTACCACATTCCATACCCCCCAATATACACACAACAGAGGGGCTGGAAATACTCACTGAAATAATTAATGTAATTAATTGTCTTGGGTATGTCTGAACATTCTAAAAGAGTTTAGAAATGGAAAAGACACAGCTCATATTTTCATTGTGACCTTTCCATACACACAGCATGTTTTCTTTCCATCACTCTTCATGCTGCACTCTTCCACCTTCCATTCTTCCATTCCATCTCCTCATTCCTTTTCTCCTAACTTAAAAGTCTGTATTTTGTTTTCATGGCATCTTTGTATTGTTTATTCCTCCTACAATTTGATGAACATAATTGCCTACATATTCCTTTTCCTGAAGTGAGAAGATTCTTTTCTTCTGTAGCCTTGACAACTACTCCACCGTGCCTGTGCATCACTTGATCTTCATGTATTTATCTTTGATGGGCACTAAGGTTGGGGGTTTACTTAAAAAACGTGTATAGGCAATGTCTCATCACACACAGAGATTCTGAATATTCCTTCAAGGATTTTTCCTCTTATGGAAATGAAGTGATATGTTCTCTTCAAAATGAATTTAGCTTGAGTTAGGTCTTACTGGTTATGGGCATAGCTGCACCATCTTGCTTTGGATTCCATTATTTATTTGTTATCCTTTCATTTTCTGTCATTGTATGCCTCAAACTTGTTTACTGAGGTGAATTTCTTGTGGGCAGCATATGGTTGGGCCATTAAAAAATGAAATCAGCACGGGTCTCCCTTCCTTCCTTCCTTCCTTCCTTCCTTCCTTCCTTCCTTCCTTCTTTCCTTCCTTCCTTCCTTCTTTCCTTCCTATGAAGGGGCTGGAGAGATGGCTTTTCTGTGAAGAGTGTACACTGCTTTTGCAGAAGACCAGAGTTCACTTCCCAGATCCCACATTCCCACTTTCATAACTATCCACAACTCCAGCTTTTCCCTTATAGGTTGACTGTGGTGCATCACACAATATGTAACTGATTGTGACTTAGTTAGTGGTCAATAACCACCATGTTTTACTATTATTGGGCATATTCTAGTCAAATACATAATGAAAATTGACTTTTATTGTATGCANGGTACCAGGGAAGGAACTGACCAGCATTATGCACTTACTGTGTACCAGGCAACACTCCAGCTCTGTAGCAAGAGTTATCTCACTTGACTTTTGTCTAATATTGACTCCTATGCTTTGTTTTTAAAAGAAAAGAATGTTAGCTACAAATGATAGAAGAACTCATTCATGAGCCAGCAGAGAGGAGCAGAGCTTCTGGTGGGAACCTGGGAATGCCTCATTGCTAAGGAAGTTCTCTGTCCATTTTGATGAGAGGAAGACTGTACTTGAATCAAGTGTCTTGCTTGGATTCTGAAACATCCGAACCAGTGTGGAAAATTTGTCAGTGGAGACATTTGTCAGAAACCCAAGAGCAGGCTGAGATTTAAACATGGTCTACTTCTCCAAGTCCTGCGTGTTCAGCTGGTAGGTTTGTGTCGTTTAATAACTTATGTTAAGAGCATGCATTGCTTTTAATAGTACATCTCGTTTCCTCTCTAGGGAAAACAGGAGATATGTTGCATTCTGCAAGACTACAGCAGCTGCTTTCCAGGCATCGCCTCATGATCTTGGTAATGTACTCTCTCAGAGCCAGAGCAAAGTCTACTCAGGGTCTTGATAATGGCTCCATGGGATCAGAACAATGCTCTCTCATACAAAGCCCTTTTAAAACAATACATATTTTATGTCCCTGTACGTATAAATGAAGCTGTCCAAGGCAGATTAAATCCTGACGACTTTGTTAATTATATATTGGGGTATGGCAAAACTCAAGCATAGGAATAAAGCCAGGTCTCAGCCAGAAACACTCAATTAGAATGTGGGACGTGGTCAGCAACTACTCTCTTTGCTTTCTCTTCTGGTACTGATTTTGTCAAATAATTTTCTACTGAGATATGATGATATAAAAAGGCATAAATGTGTCTGTTATGTTTTATAGTAAATAAAGCTTTCAAAGCCACCCATTAAAAATCCTGAGACTAATTCTGAAGCATAAGAGGGGATAAATACTCTACTTTACACTAATGTTCATTTGCTCATCACTGTGAGGTCAGGTAAGCTATAAACCATATGAGTGGTACAAGCTTTGGGTAGTGGGAATTTCTTATGATGTAACAGGCCCCCAGACTTTAATAGGCCCTCAGACTTTAGCACAACTGACTCCACAATGGGAGTATCATTCAAGGCATAAAACTCAGCACATAGATAGCACCACCTGCCAAAATGAAAACAAAGACTTAATCCATCAAAGTCTATAGTTCTGAGAAAGTCTCTAAATATACTAACCTTGATTTTTGGCTTCTCCAGTTCCACTTCTGGCTAATTGTTCTTTTTAAATGAAGTATGTCAACCCAGGATATGGTTTTTGTGCTTAAGATCTAACCCTGTGAAAGGCTCATGGCTACAGTGGAATCCTGAACAACCATTGTAATTGCTATCCTCTAGCCAGATAATAAAGACGTTCTATTGGCTTAAACCTGTGTCCAAGCAGTCTTCTCTGGTGGCTACTCCACAACAATAAAAGGGGAATCTCCTGAGATGAAAGTTGACTACACCCTATGTCTACACATTGTGATTTACATATTATAATTTCAGGGGGTTACTAATTACTCAAATGTTCAGATTAAAAATCATTTTTCATATTAATATCTATTCCCACTACTATCTCCTCCTCAATAATTTGCAAAAGTGGGATGCATTGCTGTAAGTAAACTTGGGCAGAACATTTGTCCACTGGAATGTACCGTGTCAACACTTGTGTTATCCTTGCACATGGAGCTCAGTAGTCAACAATACTGCCAATCATTTGAAGATGACTCCACCCTGTTTTGCTTCAGTGAGCATGTGTGTGCATGCTGTAAAGTGGTAGGTACCAGAGATGCTGAGTGAGGCTGGTGATGGGCCTCCCTATTAAAATCAAGCAATGGTACTTCACTTGTCTGGGCTTGCTGACTGGCATTTGCAATGATGCCTTACAAGGATTGCTAATCTGAATCTGGTTCAATGACAGATAGAGTGTTTATCTAAGAATGTCTACACACAAGCCCACATGCTACTGTTGAACAAGAAGGAACTGTTATATATATTTTAGAACTCAAATTTCTGGAAATGTTTGTTTATTTTTCTAAATTAGTATGTTTTATTATTCTGTGCAATTATCCTAGAGCTTTTAAGTCAAAATACTAAATTACTAAAAAGTAATTTTTAAGGCTGCATATATCACAAGGGCAAGATTAATTTTATGAGGGTAATGCTCCTGATTTTTCCATGAAATTAATTTTACTCAACCATTAAATATGTATATATAATTTTATATATACATATATAATTTATAGATATACATGATATATCTATATATCATATCATAAATATGTAGATTTTAGCATATAGTTTATAGCATAAATAGATAGATGTTAGATTTCTTGTTTATTTTTTAATTATAAAGTAATATAGACATTTACATATCACAAAATTTAACCTGGATGCTGTAAAGGTAGAAGTTTGTAACAGGCTTTAGATTTTAGAATAAAGCTATAATTTTTTTCCTATCAGTCACACTAATAATCTCTGAAACAGTTTTTCTAGCTGTTGAATGACAAATGTGTTTTTCAGGAACTAAAAGTTTTTGACACATAACTGAGAATAAATGAACATGCTAAACATTTCACACGTGATGTGCAGTGTTTCTTGTCACTAATAAAATTAATAATGATCATATTCATAATGTAAAATTAGGATGGTATTAGCCAATAATTGGTGATAAGTTAATAACACAACCAGGAATAAAATAATTAGAAAGAAATAATATATTTTAGAGAGCAATGCTCCTCCAGCTAATGTACTCCTTTCTATATACACCTCATTGCCTAACTGCCATCTCAAAATTAAACTAATTATTTTACTAATGAACATAACTAGAATCTGAAATAAGAATATCTATCTTTTGTAAATTAGGAATGCTTGCAGCTTAAATAAACAAAAAAAAAAACCCCACAAAACTTGTTTTAGAAACAGCCAATTTATCCTGGAGATGTTTAGTGAAATTAGAGTCAGAAAANCAAGAAACAAAATTGATTTCACATAAGTGTAGGCATTTTAAAAACAGAAATAGAGTTCATAGCTTGACTTCTATGTGAGGGTATATCATTTTGGAATTTATCTTCTTATCTAGAAGAGAATAGCTAGTTAAAATGATTGTTTTATTGAAAGAAGAAAGTAAAGATTATCCTAAGGATTATAATATTGAACTTTAATTAATTTATTTATTTTTTTCTGTAAAAGGACAGCATGAGCTGGAAATGATTATATCATTGGGATGTGTATTTTAGCCACTGATTCCTCTATGAAAGCAACAGTAAATTAACACAGAATTTCANGGTCAAACGACTCATGATTGGATCAGTAATTTGTTGTGATGATCTATTCATTGACTTGACTGTCCTGAAGGATACACAGACATTTGGGAAAACATGGATTCTGAGTGTTTTTCAGGTTGCCTGAGGAAGAGGCTAACACATCTCAATCAATGGGATGAGGAAAGAGACCTAACCTTACCAACATCAGTGAACATGAACATCAGCACTCCATGGAGAGACCCCAAGCAGTACGAGGTGGAAGAAAAGATTTGTGTAAAGGGAAGTTTCTGTTCCACCAGCAACTCCCAAATACCCAGTAGCTGCTTTCCAAATAATTGACTCAGAGGCTTAATATTACTTATAAATGATCAGCCGGTAGCTTAGACTTATTACTAACTAGCTCTTACACTTAAATTAACCCATAATTCTTATCTATGTGTAGCCACATGGCTTGGTACCTTTTCTCAGTAGGGCATTCTTATCTTGCTTCCTCTGCATCTGGCTGGTGACTCCTCAACTCTGCCCTCCTTCTTCCCATCATTCTCAGTTTGGTTGTCCTGCCTAACTTCCTGCCTGGCTACTGGCCAGTCAGCATTTCATTAAACCAATTCTGAGTGACAAATCTTCATAGTGTACAAGAGGATTATTCCACAGCAGATTTGGTCTTCTTCTGGTGTCTCATATTCTGACTTGGAACTTGTGCCAGCCCCTTGCACTCCCCTTCTACCAGGCTTTCAAACCTTTGACCTCAAAACTGGGGTCAGATCACTAGCTTCCCTGGTTCTTGGGGCTTTAGACTTTGGCTGCCTTATGCTCCTAGTTTCCGTGGCTCACCAGCTTGTAGACAGTACTATGGACTTTTCAAACCCTGTAAGCATGGTGCTAACTTTATAGTAAATACCCTCCTTGTTGTCTGTCTGTCTCTTACCTACCTATCATCTATCATACTCAATCCTTGCCCACTGTATTGATCCAATTTCTTTGGAGAAATATGATAACAGCAATATATAAGGAGAAAATATACACATCAAAATTCAAAATTATTTATTGTGTTTCAACATTGTTGCAGACTCTTGGATATCACCGTAGACCCTAAACACTGAATGACACAAAACTCAATCAACTATTACCCCAAACAAGAAAGAATCTGATAGCTTTCCTCTACATGCAAAACAAAGGGACGGACACTTGCCACCAAATGTGACCACCCAAGTTCTATCCTTTAGATACACGTGGTTGAGAAGAGGACAGATTCCCATAAGGTTTCCTCTGGCTTCCACACAGCCTCCATGGTGTGCAAATACCCACACACATACACAAAACAGAAAAAGCTAGCAACGAGCATGCCATGAGAGCAATGTGGGCACAGAATAGCTGAGGGTGAAGGTTCAACTTCAGTGCAAAGCTGCCCATAGCAGTGTGCACATGGATCTTCATTCTATGTTGGCACAGTACAGACTTGGGATTTGACACAGCAATTCAGAGTTGGTGGTGTCAGACATGTGCTGGGAGATGGGACTGATCTCCTCCAGTGGCTCTTTCCAAGCTAGGAGAAATTGGAAGGGCCTGACCCCTTTCAGTGATTGTGAAAAAGGTTTTTGTGAGAACTCTAACCCCAGGGAGAGGCAGGCTGGCACATAAAATTTTTATTTGGTTAACAACACCAGTCCAGTTTGTGCTGAACAACAACTTGTAGATTAGGGGCAAAACCTAGGTTTGCATTACATTCTACTAACACATTGACAGAAACATCATGAGAAATCAGACTTATGACACCTCTGTCATATAAATAGGAGTGATCACAGCCTTTTAAGACTTGGGACATACACACAGCTCTGTGATAAAGATTGGAAACATGATTGTTTTTGGGAGGCAAGACACACAGAATTCAAAACCCACCAATATCAGATGTCAGAAAGTGATCATATCTTAAGTAATCCTGGAAAACTCTTAGATGTGAAAACCTAACCCTGTTTTAAAAGAAAATATAATGTACATTAAGGAAACACAGAAAAATTATTNAATTCAGACTTTCTTAAGAGAAGTGAAGGAATTTTAAAAATACCAAACAAAAATCCTTAAGTTGGAAGCTGCACCGAGTGAAAATAAAGTATTTGCTATAAATAAGGCCCCGGAAGTAGAACAGGTTGAGAGCAGGGAGGGTTAATTCAAAGACAGGTTATGTTTGTTCTCCAGTGATGGGATAAAGGGGGAACATGAATGAGAAAGGTGAGGACTTTATATCTGCTCACAGAGATGGCACAGAGAATAAGGCTGTGCCTCATTCGTGTGCAAGAGGGACTCAGCAATATCAAAGGTAGAGGAATGCCCTTCAAAGAGACAATCATAGACAAGTTTCCAAACCTGTAGAAGATAAATACTCAGGTACTGGAAGGATTAAAGTCACCGTCTTTTTTATCTCATCCAAGTCCACCCCAAGACAGATTACAATCAAACTCTCATGGTAAGTATGCAGAGAAGATTCCCCAGGTCAAAAAAGATAGGCATTGCATAAAGGGCACACGGTAATTGTCAGCGGAAACATGTGAGCATTCCACCCAGCAAAACCATCCTTTAGAAAACAGGAGAGATGAAGACACAGACAAAAAGGAAGGCATCCCCACCAGATTCCTGTTACAATCAGTACTGAAAGGAATTTTTCAAAGGTAAGGAAAGAGACGTTAATGAATAGGAAAGAGGCCTTGGGGAATGTTAGTTACTGATCAGAGTAATGAGAAAGACAACCTCAGGATGTGCAGGTAGCATGAACCGCCTGTTAAACTCATGCATTTGCTGTGAAGACAATGGAGCAAAAGACTCAAATCAATCATAACCCAAGGAAAGCCACTTGGTGCAAATGGATTCAGAAGATGCATTTGGCTAATTCAATGTTCATTCATAAATGAGTCTCAACAAACCAAGAATAGGGAAACTCCCTCAAATTGCTAAAATTCTCATTAAGAAAGCAANTATAGTTTCTCCAGTCTATAAGTAATATACCTATAATTTAGTGTGTTTTCAGTATATTCCCAGAGTTCCATATGCCCAAAGCTCCCCCTCCAAGGTGTGTTTCAGGTTGTTGGGGGTGGTGGTTTAAATGTGAAATGGTCCACATAATCTCCAACACTTGAGTACCTGGTTCAAATTGGAAGTGCTATTTGTGAGAGATTTGGTGTTGAGTCCTTGCAGGAGGAAGTTAGTGGAGGTTGGGCTTTGAGTATAAAAAGCTTTACCTACTTGCAGTTCACTATTCTTCTTCCAGCTTATTACAAAGGATGTGAGCTCCCAGTTTCCTCCTCTTGCCACTGAGTGCCACCTGCTGCAGTGCTGTTCCCACCATTATGGACTCATCATCTGGAACCTTCAGTTAAGATACACTCTTCTCTAAGCTGCCTTGGTCATAGTATTTTGTTACATCAACAGAAAAGGAACTCAGACACCAGGTCCTCTAAGGAATGTAGATTAGCAGAGGATCACTGTGCTGTGGCTGACTTTGTGAAGGAGGAAAGAGCTCATGGTGTCTCATGAGAAGCCTGAGTTCTAAAAGAGCAGGGTGGTACAGCAGCGAGCAGATGGCCCTTCTTCCTTCTCTTAACTTCCTCATTCAATGGGCCAGAGGTCTNTCACTGAGGATACCCACACAGTACCCCATAAACATACCCACACAACACCTGCAAACACATGCACACTGGGTCCTCTGAAGACAAGGGCAAATGATGTTTTTATGAGTCAGTCAGCCTCAGGTATTTTTTGCATAGCAAGACAAGATGAACTGAGATAAATACATGTTAAAAATTTTGAAAGCCTCTGCCACTACTTATGATTACATAGCTGATTAGAGAAGAAGACATGAAACTTTTTACTTGATTATGAT
>LZPO01036020.1:855-18957 GCA_001675575.1 Neotoma lepida | reverse complement strand
TATGTTTCAATGTACAGGCTGATCTGATATCAGCAAGCTGTAATTGTGGCCACAGCTGAAGCAAGTGGGCAACTGTGGAGACTTTCTCTCCTTTACATTCCATCAATGTAAACCGATTGGTAAATCAATAACTGCTTCTGTCCAATCAAATCAATTCTCCTTCNCTTTGGNGATGTTCCTGAACGCACATGAGAAAGTGAAAGGGAGTTTAATTACTGTATCTTGGACCAGAGAAGCCAATGATCTCATGTCCTCTTATCTGCTCCGGTTTCCTTCAATCCAGGGGAAGAGAGTTGGTAATGTGCCCACTCACAAACGCAAATGTAAAATAAAATCCAAATTTAGAAATGAAGGTATAGCACAAGTTGTAGAGCACCTGCCTAGCATGTAAGGAGCCCTGAGTTCAATCCCCAGCACTAGGAAGAAGTGAGGAATTTGAATATTTATAATAAAGCATCCTTTTATACTGACATGGCTACCAGGATGTGAATACTGAGAGATTTCCTTANTCCTCTACATTTGANATAGGCCTGAATCTTAGTTAATACTTTCAAGTTCTATTTTAAACTAATTTTATACAAATTCACATTTATAGTATATATGAAATTACACAAGTTTGTATAGGCATAAAAATCCCAACAAATTCCAACAGGAATAAGCATTCTTTTTTTGTTTTTTTCGAGACAGGGTTTCTCTGTGTAGCTTTGGCGCCTTTGCTGGAACTCACTTGGTAGCCCAGGATGGCCTCGAACTCACAGAGATCTGCCTGCCTCTGCCTCCCAAGTGCTGGGATTAAAGGCATGCACCACCATCGCCCAGCAGGAATAAGCATTCTTAATGCTTACCTCACTCTAAGTATTTGTGGCCCTACAAATTTGATAGTGTNTGAGCTATAAAAAGTGATAATGAATATCATTCCATTAAAACAAATTTGTGAAAGAACTTTATTGCAAAAAAAGCATAGTTAAGAAGAAACCTGAGCAGTGATCATATTTTAATACCAAAATCATATTTCATCTAGTGGCATATGCAAGCTTTCATATAGAAATGTATGACTGGGGTCTTAATAACTTATCACAACCATTTTCAGTCTGCAGGTGTTTGTCAGAATTTGATTAGACATATTANATATTAAAGGCTTATCAAAGAGCAATTGTTAAGTTGAAAAGAAATAGCCCAATATTCTTTAGAAATGTCCACATAAGCATGATTGACTTGTATTCATGACTTCAAAATACCAGAACTATAGAAAAATAGAATTCTCAAATGGTTATGATGCAACCTAGAGGTTTCTTTTCAGGATGGAAGGGTGGCCTCTGTATAGTCAGATTGCAGGACATGTCACCAGGGCTATGAGCCCATTACAGTGAGTGAGGAAGGTGATCAGAAGATATCCATCATCCCTCTGATTATTAGAGATTGACAGCAGCTCACTTCTCANTCCACTGGCAAAAGAGTGGGTATTTTGCCTTGCACTAGTTTATGCCATCTGGTTTCATCGTGACAGCTGAAGAAAACTCCACCACGGAGCATCGCTGTTCAGTGANGAACAGGAGAGGCTGCAGCTGCTCATTTGGTTATTTGTACAATCAGAGAAAACATTTACAGTATACACTAGCCCAAATGGCTAATGACTGCTTATTTTCCTATTTATGGACTATCTCTAAGTTACACATCTCAACACAACACAGAGAACTGACTTAACAGAACCAAGTGNCATCCTAGAGAGCTTTCTTCATTGAAGGGGGACTTTCATGGCCTCTGTTAGGNNGTATGTTGTTTGTTCCAAATCACACCTTCTCTGCAAGGTGTAGAGTCATAGTTTTCCTGCTAAACAATTTGTGTTTACCATCTTAGGTAGTGCACTCCACTCTGCACACACATACACACACACACGCACACACACACGCACACATGCATGCATGCACACACGCACACACTCACAAAAGGAAAGACATTAAAGGGGTGAATATTATGATATACAAATTATATTTCAATGGACAAGTACCAAAGGGAATCCCACTCTAAGTAACCTTACTTATGAAAGTATGTTTGTATGTTTAGTGTTTCCTTGCTTGCTAAGCTTTCATAGGAGACACAATGTATATAGCATATAGACCATCTCACAGCAAAGCAGAATATCTGTCACTCTTCCATCCCCAANTGCAAGACTTTCAGTGCTCTTACAAGTCACAATTCCTACTGCAGGCTTTTAACACTTATGCGCACACAGCTTGGAATTTTCTCTTTCTTCCTGATTTATTTTTAAGCCATATTGACAGGCACTTTGCATGGCCTTAAAGAATCTACTTTTATCGCTGTTCTTTTACTGCGTATTTTATGGGCAGTAATCAAGCCACCACCTTCTGCGGTGGACCATCTTCTCACAGATCTCCTTGAGTTCCTATTTCCATTGTCAAGTCCCTCACTACNTGACCTATTCCCCCTACCCAACTCAGTCACTTCCTAGCTCCCTAACCACCGGAGCTATGAAGAGATACTATCTGCTGACACTCACAGGTGTCGCTTGCCTTTTGGGTGCGTTGCCTGCCTGTGTCTTTGCCTTTATTTCCTAGCAGTTGCACCACACTCACTGTGCACTAAATAGCGGGAGCTATTTTTGCCAAGGCCAATATAAATTACAACCATCCCTTCCAGAGCCGTATTTGTCCCCATGTGGCTCTGCATCTGCTGCAAATATAGGAATTCATGATTCCCATGACATCTTACCAGGTCATTGATAAAGCTGTTAAGCAATGCTGGACCTAGGCTGGGGAAACACCTGCTCTCCAGTTTGTCATCCCTGAGGTGCATTTCCTTCCTGGTGACTTTAGTGATATGGAAACAGAGGTCTGTTCCAGGGTGCTCAATGACCAAGATATATGCATAGTTATAATTGTAGATTAATATTTAATATGATGATTAATCATTTGTTGTGTAAAAGAGTATTTATTAATGTGTCTTTTATGTAAAAGAAAATAAACCAATTAACTGTTGCATAGGGGCACTGTTGAATAGGACAGCCTTTGCTCTGTACTTGGGAACAAGCTCCANGGACTGTTGGCAGAATATCCACAACAAGCACACTCCAATTAACCTTCAGGAATGGCACAGAGTTGATAGTTTTTGTAACAGTCTTGTCTTAGTTGTTTTTTATTTCTTAGAAATAATGTTCTTCATTGTATTAGGTATATTTTATTATATTTTATTACCTTATTACCTTTGGTTATGTGTATTTATGTATCTGTGTGTAGATATGTGCACATGAGTGCAGGTGTCTGTAGAGTCCGGAGGCATCAAATAGTCCCAGGGCTGAAGTCACATGTGGGTGCTGGGAGCTGCACTCAGGTCTTCTGCAAGAGCAGCATATGCTCTTAACAGCTAAACCATATCTGCAGTCTTTATTTTCCTATCTAGCAGCTCATGACTCAATGGACTCATTCTAGGCCATAACTTATATCTTAAGACAAAAGAAGGATTCAAAAGAAGCACACCTTAAAGAGTTAGAGGTCAGGAATGAGGAAACTTTAGACAATTTCATCTGTAGATTCTTTAAAAATGAGGTATTTTACCTATGATGGTTTAATATATAGGCACAAGATGAATAATAATAATAAATAGAAAACTATAATAATAAATAGAAATTTTTAACAATATATTGAAATAAGTTATTTGGGTTTAAATGATTTTTCTTAGCACATNTTAATTATCTATAATAATGTACTTTACCAGTGGTTATACCACTGAAGAAGTCTCTCAGGTTCTAGTCAACCATTAACTATCTATAATAAACATGAGGGTGGGGCCTCATGTGTTCTTCTTTCCTCCTCTGTGACAGAATATCAACAGGCCCCATCTCATGAAGTTCTTGTGCAGGTAATCACAGTTGCCATGAATTCATAAGTGCAATGTTTATGTTATGCATGGACTATAACAGACATCACTCCACCCCTTCCCTCAGCTCTGACATTCTTTCTGCTCTCTTTTCTGCAATGTTCCCTGAGCCTCACACTGAATAATATAGATGCCCCATTTATGGCTGAGCATTCAACTGTCACTGGTTGCTATCATGTCAACTGGTTATCATCTCTGCAGTAACTCCTATACCTTGANAAAGGAAGCCTNTCTGACCAAAACTATGTCACCACTAATTTGTGGCTATAAATACAATTGTTTAAAATGAAAATTGATGGTAAGATCACATCCATATANAAACTTAGACTACTAAGTTCCCCACTAGAGCCTGTGACTTCTGGAACCACAGGCTTCTGATTGAGTTTACCGTACCAAATGTAAGTTCCTTCTCCTGGAGCAGAACTCAAATCCAATCAGAAGGTAGCTGGTTACCCCCATAATAGATTTGAAACTATTGAACCAGTGAGTATATCTTGCTGACAGGAAGAGTCCACAGCTGAACAAGACTTTTGAGAACACAAAAGTACAACTCTTACCTCAAAGTAGATAAGAGACAGTTTATTCTGGAGTCAAATATGAATAACTATGGCCTGGGAACAGAGATTCAGGCTGCCCCAAATTTTATGCTCTCATATGAAAACAGTTTCATGGAGATTTATAGTAACAGAATAAAGAAAATCATAAATCATAGCACCTTTCACATACATTGGTAGAAATGTCAGGTGAGCAAGTTACAGAAAAATGGGGGAAAACTCAGATATTTGACCTAGATGCTATCTCAAGTCATTTTCAGTCTGCTGATTGGTAGAAACCANTGGTTTGTTTCTACATTCCAGAGAATTGACCCAATAGTCATAGGGATGTTAGGTCAGACATGGAGTTTCTGGCAGACTCTTTAGAATGAGAATAGCATCTCCTATAATAAAGAAACTGACATCCTCCTTTTGTATTTGTAGCCCTTTAATTTCCTTCTCTTGTTTTATGGCCATTATTGCTCTAACTAAGACTTTAGACACCATCATGAATAAGAGAGTAGAGAGAGTAGACACTTGTCTTGTTCCTGATTTTAATTTAAGTATTTTATTTTCCTCCTCAATTTAGCATGATGTTGGCTGTAAGTTTGCCATGTACAGCCATTATTATGTTAAGATATATTCCCCTCATGTTTTGTCTCTTCAGAGATTTCATGCCAAATTTTGTCAATGGCCTTTTCTGCATGGAGATGATTGTGTGATTTCCGTCCATCAGTCCTTTTATGTCACATATTGCATTTATCCATTTGTATATGTTGAACCATCCCTGCATCTCTAATATGAAGTCAACTTGATTATGGTGAATCATATTTTAGATTTACTCTTGAATTCAGTTTTTGAGTATTTTATTGAGAAGTTTTGCGTCTAGGTTCATTAGAGACATTGATTCATAATTTTGTTTTTTGTTGTGTTTTGACATGATTTGGTATCACAGTGAAACTGGCTTCATAAAAGTTTGTAAGCATCCATTCCCTATTTTATGGAATTATTTGGGAAGCATTGATGTTAGCTCTTTTTAAATGATCTGGTAGAAGTTTGCAGTGGATCTGTTGTGGATCTGAACTTTATTTGGTTAGGAGAGGGTTTTGTTTGTTTGTTTGTATGTTTGTATTACTGTTTCAATCTCATTGCTTGTTCTAAGTCTGTTGAATTATTTATGTGATTTGTTGTTGACNGGAAATATAACTATTTATTCTAGGATTTCCACTTTATTGGAGTGTAAGTATTTTTTCAGTTTGTCCTTTAATCTATCTAAAGCANTCTTTCTCTCTCCTGATAGTTTGGGTTTGACATCNATTTTGTGCAGGCTTAGAACATTGATTTCTGCTTGTTTCCTAGTTCCATTTGCCTGCAATATTTTTCCACCCTTCCACCACAGGACAGTGTATTATTTGGTTGATCATTGATTTGACAAAACAGATGGTAAAAGTATCTTAAGGAAGGAAGGGTGATCCTGTATCTTGTCAAGTTGACAAGATTAACTACCACAGGTAGTGTCTGCCTTTGATGGCAAAGTACGTTTCTTAGAGGCAGAAAAATACAGGAATTCTACTTTTAAATGCAACCACAGTCTGTGTCTTGTAAAAATTATTACATGTATTTATGTGGTGGAGGGGAAGGAAAGCTCTTGCCACAGCATGTGTGTGGAANTTGGAGGACATCTTGTTAGAGTTGGTTCTTCCCTTTCACTATGTAGGCCACAGCAATCAAATTCAGGTTATCAGAATTGGGGGCAGATGCCCTTACCTCCTGAGCCATGTCTCCTGCCATAGTTTGTGTCTTTAGATGGGAGAGTTGAGATCACTAATATCCAAAGTTATTTTTGAAAGGGTGGTATTAATTTCTTTCATTTTGTTGATTTTGTAGTGTTTGGTGTTTCCCTCATTTGCTTAACTACTATTTTGCCATTGTTTATTTTTACCTTGTAGCCCCTTAGACATGTTTATCTTTCTTTTCAGTCTGAAAAATTCATTTCAGTATCCTCTATGGAACTAGGTTAGTATCTCACATTCCTTTAGACTGCTTTTCTCATGAATATTTTTTTTCATCAGTGACAGTTTACTAAACATAGAAATCTGTGTTGTANGTTGTCTTAGTTAGGATTTCTAGTGCTGTGATAAAACATCATGACCAAGCAAATTATAAAAGAAAGCATTTAATTGGACTTATGGGTTCAGAGAGTTGGAGTCCATGATGACAGAGTGAAGACATGGTAACAGCAACAGCTGAGAACTCACATCTTGAACCACAAGTAGGAGACAGGCAGGGCACACTGGGAAATACATGAGCCTTTTTAAATCTCAGAGCCCACCCCCAGTGATACAGCTCTTTCAACAAGGCTACATCTCCTAATCCTTCCCAAATAATTTGACCAACTGGAGTTCCATTACTCAAAATGAGCCTATGGGGGCCATTCTCATTCAGACCACAGCATTCCACTCTCTAGCCCCTATAGTCCCATGCCCATATCATGAGGCAAAATGCATTTAGTCCAACTTCAAAAGTCCCCATAGGATTTCAGTATCAACACTATTTAAAAGTCCAAAGTTCAAAGTTTGTTCTGAGACTCAAAGAAATCCCTTAATTATAATCCCCTATTCTAAAAAAATATACTTCCAACATCCAATGGCACAGAATATAAATTACTATTACAAAAGAGAAGAATTGGGGCATGGATAAAAGATATTGAACCAAGGCAGAACCAAAATCTAGCAGGTAAAACTCCACATTCTATAGTTCCTTGTCTTATATCAAAGCAATCAGATGGTTCTGCTCTTCCAGTTTCACTGCCTCCAACAGACATCTCTTGGGCTGGTTCTACCATCTGTGTACCACTTTCCTTGGCAGATACCTCATGTCTCTGGCACTTTGAACATCTTGGGGTTTCCAATGCAATCCTGGCTTCACTTTCACAGCCTCATGCAAGGATCATTCAGTGTCTTCATATAGGGACTCTCTTGCCATACATTACCAGGCTTCAGCAGTTATCAACCATGGAGGAAGATTCCATAGCTCCTTCAATCATGTATCTTTCATGACAATAAAGCCAGAACCACATGGACAAGACTGCATGTTATGGAATAATCTTTTTGTACATTGTGAAGATGTGTCATTACCAAGGCGTCTTCTGATTGGTTTAATAAAAGGCTAAATGGCCAACAGCTAGGCAGGAAGAGGTTAGGCAGAAGAGCCAAACTAAGAGAACGTGGGGAAGAAGAAGGGCAGAGTAATGGAGGGTTACCAGCCAGAGACACAGAGGAAGCTGGAGATGAACATGCCATGCTGAAGAAAGGTACCACCACGTGGTACAGCATAGGTAAGAAATGTGGGTTAATTTAAGTTGAAAGAGCTAGTTAGTAGCAAGCCTAAGCTATCTGCCCAGAATTAATAATATGTCTCTGTGTGATTATTTGGAAGCCGGCTGGCAGGACAGAAAACCCCACCTACAACTGTAAGTTCAACTATCTGCATGAGATGGAGCCTGTTCCTGTCCCCAAATCACATTTGTAGCAGCTTCCATTTGTTATGGTGGGTTTTTTTTGTTTTTGTTTTTTGGTTTGTGTGTGTGTGTGTGTGTGTGTGTGTGTGTGTGTGTGTGTGTGCGCGCGCGCGCGCATGTGTTTTTCGAGACAGGGTTTCTCTGTGTAGCTTTGGNGGCGCCTTTCCTGGAACTCACTTGGTAGCCCAGGCTGGCCTCGAACAGAGATCCGCCTGCCTCTGCCTCCCGAGTGCTGGGATTAAAGGCGTGTGCCACCACCGCCCGGCTTGTTACGGTGTTTTAAGAGCATAAAATTCCTTAGGCTTTTTCCTTTCACAAGTTGGAAGATTGGCTAGGTGGGGTTTTTTTTAAGGGTACTCCTCCCTTTATCTCATTGGGGATCAGGCTTCTCTTTTAATCCCTTTATCATTTCCAGAACAAGCCTTGGCTCCAACATCAAATTTCCTGGTGCTCTTTTTCTCTTCAAATTATATGTTTTCTGTTTCTTTTTGTCCCATTTGAACTTTTTCATTGTAGACCTGCACAAGCCTGATTACTAGTAACAATGCAAAAGAATAAATTCTAGGCTGTAGGAGAATGTTTTGTCCGGGTCCCGCCAGGCCCCACGGTCCCACAGGTGCTTATAAAATAGTTACTCAGAGGCTTATGTTAATTGTAACTACTTGGCCTTTAGCTCAGGCTTGTTACTGACTAGCTCTTACACTTACGCCCTGAAATCTCCTCTGCCAAAGAAATTAGCCCAATACTTTTCAATTTAGCCTCAAGAAAATTCTTAGGACAAGAACAGAAGGCAGCCACATTATTTGCCAAAGTTTCCCAAGAGCAGTCTCTAGCCTACTTGCTCATAGTGTTTGCCTGTAAAACCCCTTGAATGTGGCCTCCACAGTCTGCATGGCTTACTGCAGTGTTTTTCAGGCACATACTAAGATGATTCATCAAGTTTAAGTTATAACATTCAAGTCCCCCCCAAAAAAATGTGAGGTCTGTCATAGCAATAGCTGACTTCCCACTCCTGTCTTAATTATGGTTTCTATTGCTGGGTTAAAACATCATGATGAATGCAACTTATAAACAAAAGTCTTTAATTGGGCTTACAGTTTCAGAGGGCTAGGGTCCATGATGGCAGAGCAAAGGCATGGTGGCAGGGACAGCTGAGAACTCACATCTTGAACCACAAGTAGAAGGCAGACAGGGCACATTGGAATGATGTGAATCTTTTTAAACCTCAAAGCCCACCCCCAGTGGCACACCTCCTTCATCAAGGTCACATCTCCTAATACTTTTCAAATAGTTCCACCAACTGGGGACTACATTTTCAAACATATGGTACTAGGGGGGCCTTTCTCATTCAAACCACTACAGAAGCTACGATCATTCAGAATTAAAATAACACCATCCAAAGACCTTTTCTCTTTGATGTTTGTGCAAGAAATNATCTGTTATTCTGATGGGCTTGCCTTTGTATGTAACGTTGTGTTTCTCTTTTGCAGCTTTCAATGTGTTTTCTTTGTTCTATATATCTAGTTTCAACTATGATATGGTGCATAAGAATTTTTTCTCATTCTGTCTGTTTGGTGTTCTGTATAGTTGTTATACCTGCATGGGCCTTTNCTAGATTTTAGAAAGTTACTGTAATAGTTTTAGTGAAAAATACTTTATATAAGGCTTTGTTAGGAATTCTCCTTCTATGCCAATAATTCATAGATATAGCCTTCTTACGGTGTAATAAGTATCCTGCACATTCCATTCATACATCTGTTATCCTTGACTGAATCTTTCAACTGGTCTACTTTGTCTTGAAGCTCTCATATTCCATCCTCCCCATGATCCATCCTATTGTTGAGGTTTCTCAATCAGTTTTGTATTTTACTTGTTCAATTTTTCAATCCCATCATTTCTATTTGCTTTATTTTTTAGTTCGTCTATCTCTTTACTGAATACTTTTTACATATCCTATGTTCAGTTTCTTATCTCATTTAGCTATTTGTTTTCTTATAACTTATTCATGAGTCCATTCATGTCCACTCTTATTTTTTTGAAAATAATATAATCATTCTTTTGAATTCTTTGCCCGTAATTTCTTCAAAGTCATTTGCATTGGCAGCCTTTATGCTGGGATTTGTGGTTTTTTGTTGAGTCNTGCAGTCTTGGTTTTTCATATTACTTGTGTTTTTACATTAGGACTTGCACATCAAAAGTTAGATTGTAGGTTGAATTCTTTTCTGTAAGTCATTTTTCTTCTTTTAGGGAAAGTATTTGCAATGTTCAAGAGGGATTAATTTGTAGTAGGCTTGAAGTGTCATTTTATCTGCTAAGCTGTTATCCAGGGCACCAGGCTCTGTCCCTCATCCTTCACTGAGCATAGAATATGCTCTGTAACAGCTGTGACTCTGCAGGAGTAGTTTCCTTACAAAACCAGTGTAATAATCAACTGCAAAACAACTTCTCCTAAAGCATCAACAGTTTTATAGAGTAAAGGGACACTGCTTATACTGTGAATGCCAGTGTATTAGTTATTATAGATGAGGGGGAAAGAAAAGAAGCAAAGTGTAGCAAGGATTAGTGTGGGGGGAGTGGAAGGGGGAATGTAAATAGAATGGGGACTGGAAGGTCAGACACACACACACACACACACACACACACACGAGCTGGAGGATATGAAGTCTCACTAAAGGAAAGACTGAGAAAGAAATGTAAAGATATGGTATCATATGACATACAGTAATCTCTCTCAGGAGCTAAGCCACCGAGACCCTGTAAACCAGGCCAGGAAAAAGAAAGAGAAGTATAAGGAGGGGGGGAAAAGCCATATGGAAAAAAAGCCATATAAGAGCAGAGCTGGCCTGCTAGATAAACTTTGGGTATTAAACAAAGGAGGAACATGTGTAGAGAGAGAGTCGGGTGAGGATATAGAAAATGAAACTAATTGGCCTGGTGGCTGAATTCCTTCTGCAGTCTCTCAGGCTCTCTCCCTGGCTCTTAGAAACCTGTCTCACTACTGGGAGTGCCTCTGTGATGGACTGGTTTCTTTGGCACTTTGAATCTTACTCTCGATGGTGGGATTCCTGATGCTGCCACAATCCACGGGCAGNGTATCACAGGTGAAGTTTCAGATAGTGGTGCACCTCTGTGAATTCCTTCAGGGCACACTGGCTTCGTCCCTGTGTAGCTCTTACCAATAGCCTGTGCATTGCTTGTCTGTATGAGTTTCCCTGTAAAGTTTGGCCACCACCAGATTTTAACTTCACTGAGTGCTGTGCAGACCTGTTCTCTCTCTCTCTCTCTCTCTCTCTCTCTCTCTCTCTCTCTCTCTCTCTCTCTCTCTCTCTCTCTCTCTCTCTGTTGCATTTTCTTGCTCAGGTTTCAGCACACAGTCCTAAAACACTTTGTCTGAGTTTCTGAGGTTCACAGAGGGTCTTGGGCTGTCAAGAGCCACAGCTGCAGAAGTGTTTTTGAAATGGCATCCTGCCTCTCCTCCGTGGGAGAAGACTTTCCCCAGTGTCTTTTCTATTAACACCCGCTGCCCTGGAGGTGACCTCTTTTCTTCCCATCTGTTTAAAGTGTTTGCTGCTTTTCTGATAGCTGGTTTTCAGCCTTCACCTGATTATTCCCTGAAGATTCTCTGAAGTTNTGTCTAAGTGCAGCCTGCAATCTTGAAAGGAAAAAAATAAAAAATAAAAAAGCATGTAGTTTAATTTTGCTTCGTCATCAACTCACACAGTTGACTAAACTCTGTCAAGTGGTGTTTTGAAGGAGCTCCCTTTCAGGGCTTCCAGGGACTATTCCAATGTCTTGGCCCCTTTCAGTGATGTTGTTAGGAGTTTCTCCTCTCTAGACTGGCTGTAATGGCACACAGCTTCAGTCCCAACACTAGGGAGGCAGAGAAGGAAGGACCAGCTAGTTTACACAAGGAAGTTCAGTCAGCCAGGGCTATATAGTGAAACGGTATCAAAAAGCATAACTACTATCACCACCACACACACAGATGAAAAGAAAAGCATTAGAAAGTCGTTTTTCCTTCTCTTATTCAAAGTTGAATTCTTGGATTCCCAGCNACCTATATAACTGGACAGTCATCAGTAAGGCAGACATGGACAACAGGAAGAAGCAGGGGCTTATGCCCCCACATTATCACTAATAATCGTGCTATGTAGTAATTGGGCAGTTGCTTAACTACCTAGTTTTTTTTTTTCATTTGTAAAACTGAAGGAAAATCATGAATTTGAGGATTTTAAGTAAGTTAATTTATCTCTTTTTTTTTCTTTTTGATTTTTCGAGTCAGGGTTTCTCTGTGTAGCCCTAGCTGTCCTGGAACTCACTCTGTAGAGCAGGCTGGCCTCGGAGCTCACAGAGATCTGCCCGCCTCTTCCTCCCAAGTTCTGAGATTAAAGGTGTGCAACAACACCACCACCCAACTGATTAGTATATTTTTTTAAAAACACTTAAGATATTGTCAGTTATCTTAAAAACAGGTCAATTTACAAGTTGAATGTGCCTTATCTAAAATATTTGATACCAGAAGTGTTTCAGAAGGATTTAAGAAAAAAATTAGGGTATTATTATCATACACATAATGAGTTACTTAGGGGTATCTAGTGCAGAATTTATTTATTTTCATATACTACATTTTATTTACATAACCCAAAGGTAAGTCTAGACAATATTTTAAGTAATTTTGTGTGTTAAAAAAAAATTCCAAGGTGTGGAATTTATGTCTTCTGAGGACATGTTGTTACTCAAAAAGTTTTAGATTTCATGTCTTCAGATTAGGATTGCTCAACCTATATGCTTTTTACTAGGGCCATTGTGACATCAGGGCCCAAGCTGCTGCCAAGGGCCATGTCTGGGTCCATGGTCCTGCTGCAGCTGGAGTTTGTGTTGATCTCTGTGGCNGGCCTATATTATCACAGAGGGCTGTAGGAACCATGCATGTTGATATCTAAGGGTCGTACTGAGCCAGTACTGCCCTGTGCTGATCCTGGGAGAGCTGGCCCTGCCCCTTGCTGGCCACTGCAACAGAAGAACTGGCCCCACCCCTCATGGGAGAGATGCCTCTCACAAACTTAAGAGAGATGGTCCCACCCCTCACCATAGGCGTGGGAGAGCTAGCCCCCATGGCATGGGCAAAGAAGAGCTCACTCCGCCCTACACCTGAGGGTGGCAGTCCCAATGGCCACATCAACTACCACCCAGCCCCACATCCTGGGTTTTTTGTTAGCCCACCCAAGCATCTACCTAGTCTATGACCTGCCTGAGTCCTTAAAGGGACTGACTGGTCCTGCAGACCTATAGTGACAGGATCCTCATGACTCAGGGCAACAGTAGACTATCTGAGAAGAGTTTTGGTGAGAGTCCAGTGTTGATGGTGTACTGGAAGCCAGAGGCCTTGAACCAGACCAATGATTCAGTGCAATGAGCATTTGCAAATAAAGCTGAGTGGACAAAAGGGTCTACTGCTTGACACACCACAGCTCCCAAAGCCACTAAGATTAATGAAGAGGTGTAGAAGAAGTGGGAAAGATGGGGGAGCAAAGTGTTTTGGTTTTTTGTTTGTTTTTGTTTTGTTTTCAGTTAATATCTATTTAGTTTTATTTTTTCCTATGAGGGAACACCACAGGGGTGAGGGAAGGATATGGAGAGACTGGAAAATGAGCAGGATTGGGATGCACGATGTGAAATTCCCAAAGGATCAATAAAAAGAAATGTCTTTTTAAAGGACAGAAGAAGAAATATTTGCATTAGTGAGAAAACATCAGACAAAGTTGAACTGGAGAACTATCTTAAATTGTAGAGGACTCTGGTGAAGTGACAACTAAATGCTGCCTGGGGCCCTGGAGTAGATAGAAAAAGAACAGAAGAGAGACTGGCAACTTTTAACTAACTGCTGTAGTTTAATAAATAGCCTCACACTGATNTCAAGTTCCTGGTTTGGATAATGATGCCATTGTTATATAAGATATTAACTCAGGAAATTGATTGAGGGCACCTGTGGACCTTCTGTACTGTTTTGAGACTTGTTAGTAAGTCTAAAAATTTAGAAACATTTTGAAATGTTATTTTTAATGTTAAAAAAATCATAAATTTCAATTCAGCTCTTCAAAAATTCTGCATGTTTTTAAAGTAATTCTTTAATTTCCTGTTGCTCTTGAAGGGTTCCTTTATATTTTTTTTATTGTAAATAGCAGTTTAAAGAGGGGAGCAGGAAAGGGAAATTCCAAGCACTGGCCATTGGCTTTGCCTGCATGCAGGACCCAGTGACATTAGCAGGCAAATCGAGTTAGAACAGGCCTGAAGAGGAGGCAGGTGGGAGCTGGCAGCAGCAACATAGAAAGCACTCTCAGAGGGATTGGTCTTGAAAGACAGCAATGAAAGAGGGACCAAAACACCTTTAGCTGGGGGTACTTAAAACATGCGCTCTCGGTGACAGGAGTGATCCAGGAAAGGATGATTATGGGGGTTGTAAAGGTAGAGGGAGCAAAGCCCTAGGTGGGGAGAGGTATCCTTAGGAGTTAGGGCCTTGAGCCTGTTAACAAGGTGAGAGACAGGCTTATAGGCAAGTTATTGAGAGGTTAGGAAGAGATGGCAAGGTCCTTCTGATTACAGACATTCCTTGGCTTCTGGTGGCTTGACTCCAAGATGGTGTGAAGGCAGCATGCATACAACAGAGATGGTTCCTTGAGGTTGGAATGTTGATCTTTTTCAGCCCAATGATGTGTTTGGTTTATAGTCCCTGAGGGTGCAGAGTAAGGCCGTGATCCACAGCTCTAGGCAGCTTCTCCAGAATATGAATTATTAACAAAAACTCTGTTATGCCCTGCTNTTAAGCAAGGATGTGTGGCATCAAATATAGTAAATACACTTTCTGATTATAATTTCTTGAAGGTAATGATAGGCTTATCAGTACATAGCCCCATCCTAAGCTAGGAGTAACTGTACTTACGTTTCCTCATGACACAATTACCAAGGTTGCTAGCTCTATTAGTGAGAATTTTCAGAGAACTAGAAGAGAAAGAAGCAGGTACATATATCCATTTGGTTTATTTAGGTTTCTGCATCCATGAATTCAACTCACTGGGTCAAAAGTATGTGGAAAGGGAGGCTTGAGAGGTGCCTCAGTGGTTAAGAGCATTTGCTGCTCTTACAAAGGACTTGGTTTAGTTCTTAACACACACAAGGCAGCTCACAATGGGTCTGTAACTCCAGTTGCAGAAGAGCAAAGCCATCTTCTGGCCTCCAAGGATGCCAGATTTGCACAAGGTGCAGAGATTTTTATGCAGAAAAAAACACCCATATACATACAATAAAATCAAATTAATGTTTTTTAAAGCATGAGAAAAATCTGTTTTGTCTGCATGACTATGTATATATACACAATGTCTAGATATGCCTTAGTCATGTCAACACATATAATTAACTATCACAGCAGTGAAAAAAGGATCAGAGAAGAGGCTCAGAGGTCTTAGGAAATTCCAAGGGACATCAAATGGTGTCATGCAAGGTGGGCCAGTGACACCACTAGGGAAATGTAATCACTGAGCAGTTCCTGGGCTCCCTTGAGGTGAGAGGTCATGGGTTTAAATGAGTTCACTCTCCTGTACAATGTGNTTTACTGCAACCACATTCAATTTCTTGAACAAAGCACAGAACCACTTTTGCTACAGTGAAAAGCAGTGGGGAGAGACGAGAAGGAATGGTGCACAGAGGAATGAATGGCTCCCACAGTTCACCATGAAGTCAGCTGAGAATTTAATGTAACATAATTTAATATAATTGGTGGGTCTCAAGAGAAAGAGGTTTATTACTTTCAGTATGTTTGTTTAGTTAAAACACTTAAGATACTATTCCCTCTCATATCTTAATCACCATGTAAATGAGATGGCATAACCTGTAATCAGTGAAATGACGGCAGATGCACTGTAGGTAAGGATGGCAAACACTGCACTGACTCACCCTGGTCACCCCAGACTCTGCTCATCACATTTCCTTTCTCAGTAAATAGCAGTTTTAGTAGGTAAATATGTTTTCTTCCAGGTTCTATTCTAAGCAGACATAATTAAATTTCAACATCTCTAACAAGAATTTATGGAATCATAAATCCTCCTGTTTTTAAAAACTATGATATTATCTTCCAATTATTTCTTCATTTTATTTTATATTTTAGTAGACTAGGACAATATTTCTACAAATTTATAGGGCATAATGTGACATTTTGATCCATATGTCAGTGTATAATCAAATACATATGNATTAGCAGAGGGCAGAAACCATGAAGGATGGGATGCTGTGGCCACTTAAACACGGAGCCCTAGCCAAACACATGAGCAAGGTGGAGCAGGATATGGTGTGAGCCTTAGCTAGGCACTTTTCCTAACCTGTAACCACTGAATTCACTTCAAGATTATTACACATGNAGCCAGTTCTCATTTCTCCTTTAAATTCATACAAAAATTTAAGCATATGATTAGAAAATTAGTAGGCATCCCATTCACTCAATGAATTGCTAAAGAATGTTAATTTGGACTGGAGAGATGGCTCAGNGGTTAAGAGCACTGGCTGCTCTTCCAGAGGCCCTGAGTTCAATTCCCAGCAACCACATGGTGGCTCACAACCATGTCCTCTTCTGGCATAAAGGCCTACATGCAGATAGAGCACTCATATACATAAAAATAAATTAGTAAATATTTTTTNAAAAGTGTTAATTCCTGTATAGTGGGAATTACCTGCTTTCTCACCTTGTTTGTTTGTTTGTGATTCAGAGATACTATATTCACTTTATGCCTGAGGATGCTGCACCCAGAGCCATAAGAAGCTTACTTGGATCCAATCAAAAGTGGTTCTGTTCTTAGTACACAGCATGGAAAGGATATATGATAAACGCTGAGTGAAGCATCCATGAAAAATCAAAGGAAGCTTGAGCTTGGTGCCAACCAAGATAAGGAATGGAAACTCTGAGCTTACAGAGGACCATAGAGGATGAATGTCTGCATTTGGTTAAGAAATCTCCTTTTACCTTCTTCAATAAATAGGAGATTTTCCTTAGGGGTAGATTAAACTTAATATGTAAGTGTATCCNTTCTTCCTTTATCAGAGATCACTGTGGGAGCAAGTCCAAGAAGTATGGCAGGGAGTCACAAGGAAATTATATTCGTGCATGCACACACACACACACACACACACACACACTATCACCACCACTACCACTACCACCAGTACACGACACCACACACTTTGGTTAGATTCAGACTTCCAGCCAGGCCTTACACTTGAGGGTGATTATGGTTGGACTGATAATGAGAAGAGCAATAGCCTCTAACATGGAAGACTGCTACCTCCAGCATTCTGTTTTCTCAGAGATTGAAATTAGCAGCTTGTTGTATATTTCTATACATTTCTATATAACATATAGAAAGTATGTTAGGTTTAGTCCTTAGATTGTTTTGTTTTGAATGACAAATAACATAATATTGTGTAGACTATTATAACTTTTTCCATTTACCTGTTCTGTACTTGAGTTGTTTCCAGCTTGGGAGTATGACAAATACAACTCCTTAGAACACTGTTCTATGTAAAATATAGACATGTTTCCATCTCTGTTGGGCAAATACCTAGAAGCAGAATGTCTGGATCACATGGTAGGTATATGCCACTTTTCAATTGTCTTCCAGGTAGAATCTACACTAATTCGTTTTTTGTTTCTGTGATAAAACACAGACCAAAATTAAAGCTACATTCCATCAACAAAAGAAGCCAGGGCAGGAATTTAAGGCAGGTTTCTGGAGGCAGGAACTGAAACAGGGACCACAGAGAAATGCTGCTTACTGGTTTACTCCCAGGCTCAAGCTCAGCTACCTTTCCTCACACAGCCCAGGCCCTCCTGGCCCAGGGATGACACTGCCCGGTGGTTTGGGCTCTCCTACATTAGTAAACAACTAATAAAATTCACCACAAACTTTCCCATAGGCTGATTGATGGAGGCAATTTCTCAATTGAAGTTCCCTCTTCCCAGGTGACCCTAGGTTTTTATTAATTTGGCAGCCAAAATTAGTCATTACAGCATCCTTCCACACTCCTATAAATAGTGAAAGAGATCACTACTCACTCATGTTCTCCCAGTACTCTCAGTAAAATCAATCTTCTTTTGCTATTTTGTCCCTA
>LZPO01036017.1:18289-29279 GCA_001675575.1 Neotoma lepida | reverse complement strand
GCCCTTTGAATATTTATGTTCATAAAAGGTATCATTACATGTAGTGCTATTAACACCACTCACTATGACAGCAGTCCTTGACATAATAACAGAATGATGCTATGTAAAGGAATATTGTTTTAAGTAGCAATCCTTCTGCTGAAGCAAACCATACATATCATGGTGTTTTAGTAACAGAATAATGTTTTTGTTCAGCTTGGAATTGTCCTTACCTATTACCAAAAATAGGTAGTTAGCACATCTCAAGACATAGCTTATTAAACACAGGCTCACTTCCAGCTAAGCTCCGGAGCATATGTGTGCTCTCAGAGTTAGGATTTTGTAATGATACCAGACTCCTGTAATTTTATTACAGCCACAGTTTCTTTTGCCTCAGCTCATTACAAAGACAAATATCTGTTAGTGACAGGTGACTTTTCATCCTGACGCAGCAGCACTGCTGGTGTCTGGGCCCCTGAGATATTCTATTTTGCACTTGAAATTAGTTTCTCTGTTACAGCTTTGAACGTGTGATAAGAAAACAGATACAGTAATTTAGATAAACACTACTAAATGTCTTGACTGAAATACAGCACAGATGAAGGTACAAACAGCTGAAATGATTAAGGCTGTCAAGTTATTTGGGGTACTGTTACAGAATAAAAGAGAAGACAGACTATTATTTATCCATGAATGTGAGTTTAATTAAAGATGTCCTATTAGAGTATTTTTTCCAAGCTTATTTGAAACTGTAGAACAAACAGAGAATGATATCCCTGACCAATACTGGGATTTCTGTTTTGGAAATGCCTTCTTTAAGGAGCTTCAAATGTTTCAATACAGAATTTTGTCCCTTCTAGGAATATAAAAATATAATGCATTTATGAACATAAAGAAATCTAGTAATTTAGGATTGGTAATCCTGTTAATGTATGACACTGTTGTCCATATATAGTGTATATGCATACTTATGTATGCGTATTTTCATTAATCCATATGCATCCATCTNTATTTATATATATACAAACATGCTTAGCCTGCTTAATAACTATTATTCTTTTTTAAAGTGGCTTTGAATATACATCCTTCTCCAACTAAGTGACAAGTAGAATTCCTCTTCAAAACCTAAACCATAAGAGGCAGGTAAACACAACATACAATGGATTTTCAAACTAGTTTCATTTAAATATTTAAATCCCATTCCTTTTTATAGAAGTTTGACATGCCATCAAAACATGATATGAATATTATATGGGTTAATAGNTCCTTCCAACTCAAATGGCAACAATAAATAAAAAAGCAGTCCAAGTTTTGAAGGGTTAATTGCTCTGTTTCCTACTTCTAATTCAGTTTGCTACATGTGCATGGCTATTCAATGAAATCACGTGTGAGAAATACATGCGGTGCCATTTTGTAGAGATCTAACGATGGGCACAGTTGCCTGGAATTCAGTGAAATGAAATAAGGGGCCAATTTCATTTTGTATAGAACCCACAGTACCTTTAANGTCTTGGAATAATAGAATGTATCAGACATGGTGGTTTGCCTGCCTGAGGCCTGGTTTCCACTTTAGGTCTTGGAGCCCTGAGTTACTATGGAAGAATTCTGTCTATACTGTAGAAAGTCCATGTGAAAAAGCCACCTGAAGATACTGAGAGGAGCAGGGCCTTAGTTTCTCTAAGCCTTCTCTCTCACTAAGGTGCCATCTATAAGTCACTGAAGCCAAGTGTGGACTACGCAGACTATAAGGATATGAGTAGTTCCTAGTTGGCTCCATGGAGCGGAAGGACAGACAATGCAGAGCTCTTTCTGAGAAGTTGACTTTCAGGATCAGATCACTGGAAAGATGATAAACTAAGTAATTGAGTTTTATGGTTTTATTACACAGTGACAGAAAATTGGGATAATATTGGAAAGAAGATTGAACTGACACCTATATTAACATTTTTGAACTCATAGTACATTTTTGTTCTATTTTCTTTTATGCAAATGTCTACATAAAACTTTAACTATGTATTTATAAGAGCAAATAGGACCAGAAATACGGTATCCTCATTTTATCTTAGGAATTTCACTAAAGAAGTTATGACTGTACTGATTTTAAAGTAAGTTGTTTTGTCAAACATTATAAAATAATCTTGAAATTATTTTTATTTGATTTTGCTGTTGATATATGATATATGCTACTCAACATACACTGTAGATAGTATAGCATTTTTTTCTTAAAATAACTAATATAGAATAGAGTATACTAGTGGTTTCATTTGTATAGTTTTTTATTTAATAAAGAAACCTGAGACTATTTAGAATAAGGTCCACAAAAATAGCAAAATGCCTCCTATGTGTGCCAGATGTATTATACATTTTTAATGACTTTCATTCTGGGCTAAATGTGGAATCTTCAGTCCATAGTCTTTTCTACATGGTCCCATATTTAATACTTAAATTCATTGCATGATGAGATATTATACCCAGGATTATACTTTGGAGTTCAAACATACTAATTAAATTGGAATAATTAATTTTTATGAATATGGCAGCATTTTCAGCATTAAAGTATAAAATTTAAGTATTAATTAAAGTATTTGCCCCCTTGGTATTCTCTGCAAGAGATTTTCTGATCCCTGATAAAAATTGGGATAAGAGTTACATGTAAAGAATGTAATAAGAATCTTTGCCTTCCCCTCATTTGAGTGCTCCCTGATGATGCTTGATCCACAAAGGCCTCTCAGTCAACGTTCCACATAGGCTCTCTTGCACATCCATGTTTTATGTTTTCAATAACCAAGAAATGGAACCAACCTAAATGTCCACCACCAGATGAATGGAAAAAAAATGTGGTTTGAAATATACTACTTAATTTTATTTAGCTATAAAGAAGAAAAAAATTATATTTGTAAATAAATGGATGGTACTAGAAACTATACTAAATAAAATAAGACTAGAAAGATCATTATCATGTCATTTCTATTGTGAAATCTAGACTTAAATTTAACTAGGAATACAATATGTGTGTCACAAATGAAAGTGAAAATAGGCAATGACAGGGAGGATGGGATCTTGGGGAGGAGGGCAGTGGGATACATATGCATGAAAGCAGAAAGAAGGAGTGTCTGGGTGGGAGAGCTCAAGCTTGCAGGAGAAGGTGGAGGGACCAGTGAAGGAAAAAAATAAGAACAGTTAAAATTGCCAAAATAAACCCATCAAATTGTTAAATTAAAAAAGTAACAAAAACCAAGTCTATCCTAGCAATGTGTAGTATTCCTTGTAGGTTATAGCACATTGATCTTAGCCAAGAAAAAGAAAGAAAGAAAGAAAGAAAGAAAGAAAGAAAGAAAGAAAGAAAGAAAGAAAGAAAGAAAGAAAGAAAATTGAAATGGGGTGAGGGGAATCCATTTGGAAACCACAAAGGAATTCAGTGAGGTCAGACCTTCGATTTTGTGGGCATGCATTCCATGGTGCTAGTTGCAACCTTGGTATGCACTATGGATATTTTAGACCCAGTGATTTGCAGTGAAGCAGTCCTATCCTCTTCAATGATAGGCAGTACCTCCAGATAGTGAAATGCCGACCCTAAGNGCCGAGTGAGCGCCCTGTCATTGGCTAGGCATTTTTGCTTTAATAAATTTGTATGTGACTGGGGAGTAATAGAAAACGTCTCTCTCTTTCTGCATACAGATTAGATTATTCACATTTATAAAGAATCTTAATATGGATATTTTTATGATAGTTGCAGATAATTTCCAATGTAAGCACATATTTGATGTGTACAATGTCAGGTTAATAATTTAAGAATGATATGGTAGGATCAGTGTAAATGCAAGTTGATTATACTATTTTCAAACCTTATTCTCCATTCTCATATTTGTACATTTGGCAAATGATGTTTTACTTCCTCATTTTATTATATACATCTTCAAATATTATTTGAAATTATTTCCATATCTAAATTAAGTATAAATGTTCAAGAAATGAACAAATACAGAAGTAAACTAATATTTACCACGATAAACTGAAAAGATGTTTCACTTGCACTATTTTTAATTTCAGTTGATGAATCCTACTTGACATTAGCTTTTCAACTAGAAACTCCTTTGATTGATAAATGAGTCAATCACACTGTGGACCCTCCAGCTCTGTCTACACAGCAACTCCAGAGCCATGTGCTCATCTCTTTCCTACAATACGTAATTTGTCTGTCCTTGTTTCTTTTTGCAAATGGACAAGAGTAATTGTTACTGTTACATCTGTTACATCTTCTGTTCCACNTGTCATTTGGGAATATCTGTTTCTTTAGACATAAACAGTGGTCCTCCATATCTGTATTTATTCCATATGGCTAGTTAAATCTTGAGGCNGNACTCTCTTTTGATGTCATCCTGCAGCCTTGGAGGCTTAACTAGAAACAGAGAAGTACAGGTGGATGCTATTAGTTTTAGCATCAAGAGCCCTTATTTGTCCAGACATGTAAATCAGTAAGAAATGATCGCTTAGTACAAGGATACAGAACAGTCACTAGGTAGAAAGAAATGAGGAAAATAAGGTCAAGGGAGTAGGCTTTTCCTTAAAATTAATTCTACAAAATTCAAATAACTGCCTTTTATTTTAAACGATGCCATTTTTGTTTATATTTATCCATCTATTTTTGTGAATAAAATATTCAAGATATTNTAAATACAAGTATTAAAATGTCAACATAAAACCCATTGTTATATTTAATTAATATATGTTAATAAGATATTAATTGATGAAAGATATATTGCAAGGGATGATAAAGCAGTGTGTGCGTGTGTGTGTGTGTGTCTGTGTGTCTGTGTGTATGTCTGTGTGTATGATGTTTGAATATGGTATCTCTAAGATAGTCATCCACACTAAAGGAAGCACAACGCTAGAGTTAGAAAGTCAAAGTCTGGGAAAGATCACCCTGGGATTCGATTAGAGTTACATTCAAATCACAGCTGATTCAAAGTCCTATAGCATTATTACGTATTGCCCTTCCAAGGGTTGAGGCTCTAGCAACAGCATGATGACAATGTCTCTTTTCAGNTAGAGGATAGAAACACAGAGAGAGGTTTCTTACCTTCCCATTGTGTCCATCCCTGTGACCTACCGGTGAGAAAAGAAACCCCCTTTTTGAGAATGCTAAGCTGGGTCTGGGGTTCTCCCCCCTTCACATCTACTAAGACTTCCATGAGTTCTTAGCAGTAGGAATCGATGGGTCTTTCGGCAAGGAACTTGATATACAGGAGACTCTACTCTTCATTTACTTATTTGCTCAAGGAGAATTGATTCAGAGTTTATTATTGAACTGCTTTCCCATGATGACACTGAGAGGTACATAACATAAAACCACGATTCTNACAGAGCTAACAGTGAAGGGAAACATATGAAACCCATTACAGAAATACATTGTAAGCTGTTTGGTGANAAGGGCCATGGAGAATGNCATTGAATTTTAAATGACTCTCATGGAAAGCCTCATTGAAAGGATCCATCTGATCAAACACCAAGGAACACANATCGGAAGCCTGGAGGGAAGAAGGTTCCAGGAAAGGGGAAAGATGAGTCTGAAGGAACTGAGGTTAGGATGTGTCTAGAATGTGCAAGAAGCAGTGAGGAGGTCAGTGCTGCTGGCTCAGATAAAGTATTGAACAGTGTCAGGTAAGAGCAGACAGGTGTCTGTGCCTGGGCTCATGAGCGCACGCTGCAGCAGCTTTCATTCTCAATTGGGCTGTCATGATAGAGAAGCAAGTAGCTGATGTACGCTTTCACCATCCCGTGACTTCAACAGNAATGAATTGGTGAGAAGGTTGAAGCAGGAGTCCTTTGTTGAAATAGGAGTATGATCGGTGCTATGTGTCTAGAAAGTAAAAGGGTTGAATTACATTTAGTCTGTGAGTACTGTAAGCAAGGTCACNGTGAAACCACCAAACTAGACTGTTCTATGGGTACAAAGAAAGGTTTACTGGGGATCAAACAGCAAAGGCTACCTCTNAGGGGACAGAGAGAAAAGCAAAATGGTAGGAAAGCAAGCAGATTTTCTGTGGCAGCAGGGTGGGGTCTTTGAGCTGATGCAGGCTGTTCAGAACGACTAGGAACCAGATGCTTTTCCAGGAAACAGAGACCTGCCTTCAGGCTTGTTTATCCAATAACATTCCTGCAGAACAACCAGATAAAAGCTCAAGTTCTTCTGTTAAGGACACTGTCCTGTCACTAGCACTGCCCTTTGGAGGTGGGATGGGGTTGGGCTTTGGAGCAAACAGTAACAAACATGGAATAAATACTTCTTAGATGGAAACTGTTTTAGGAGGTAAAGGGTGAATAAAACAGATCATCCTTATGTAAAAGGGTCTGACATCTAGCAGGGTCCACTAAGATCAGGTCAGCGTAAACATTCTCAATGCAGTTCAAAGATGTCTTGAAAATGTCCTCTTTTCATTAGAATGATTGAAAACAAAACACACATGGTAGTATAGGTTGTGATTTGAAAAACAAAACAAACAAACAAACAAATGCCTTGCTAATGGCTGAGGCTGCTAATTGTTGCTGCATTTCCCATCAGCATCTCAGTAAAACGTCAGTGAAAACAGAGAATGTTTTATCTAAAAATGTTAATCATCTGCACAGATGTCTCCTCTTTCTGAAGAATTCCTATTTTCACTTTCAGCTTCGCAAAGCATGTCTCTTTATGGACCATGTTATTAATGAAATGGAAAAGAATGTGCAGGAAAGCCTGCTGTTGTCTGAAATTATCTTTACTTCTATACTGCCACTGGCAATAACTGTCTCTTCTCCAGAATTCCGGAACAGTGAATTCTTTTCTACACCAGATTAAAAGCAAACAATAAAAACAAAACAGAGCAACTACCACAGAGAAAGAATATAACTCACCAATTTGGGATTAAACTTTTGTTCTTATATTTTGAGAGGCACTGATGTGCACAACTCCAGCAATTCAATTTGTTTTTAATAATACAAGATTATTTCAAAGATTATCAAGAGATTATTTGATGATAAAAACAGTTTTCCTGGGGCTGGTGAGATGGCTCAATGGGGAGAGTGCTTGCTGCACAAAGATGAGAAGCTATGCTTGGATCCCACACATCCACACAAAAAAAAGGTAAGTATGATGCCACGTTCCTGGAACCATTTTCAAGGGCTCACCTAGGTTGGCCAAATCATTAAGCTCCAGATTCAGGAAAACACCCTATATGAAAAGATAAAGTGGATTGTAATAAAAGAAGAAATGATATCGGCTGTGGCCTCCATATACAAGTATACTTACACACACACACACACACACACACGAGAGAGAGAGAGAGAGAGAGAGAGACAGAGAGACAGAGAGACAGAGAGACAGAGAGAGATACAGAGAGAGAGAGAGAAAGGGAGGGAGGGAGGGAGGCAGGGAGGACTTTTCCCAAACAATTTACCTAGTGAGAAATTTTATATGTTGTAAGCACAGAATTCCAGTGGTAACATGGATTTGGTTTTTATGTGGACTCAGGTGGTGGAATTGGTTGTGTTGGAAGCTCCAGCTCACCTGCTCCTGCACAGTCCTGGACAACTCCATTTCTGTGTCTCTCTCTCCAAACCCTGTCTGCTCAGAGAGTCTCTGAACAAAGGAAAGGTGCCAAGAAGCCCAGTTCCTCNTTCTTAGTGACTNCTGTAGTTTCCTCCCCTGAAGTAACCAGCCATCCAAGTCCCCGCCTAAGCGCTCAATTTTGGGCCATATTTGGGCACAAACCCAGCTCATGGTGGACACATCATGACCCTCACCATAACATCTCCCTGCTTTCCTTTGGGGGAGTGACTTCTCTGCCCTAGATCCCTGGGACCAGAGAACCTGCCCTCGAGTTGCTGTGCTCAAATATACCTGTTGTTACACTTTTTCAATTCTNCTTGATCTGTCTTACTGAATGGGTAGAAAAACTTGTTCTCTATTAAGGAGGAGTGGGTCAGGGGACAGAAAGAATATTAGAATTACCTTTTACCTATTGGCTGAGGTGTAACCTCACAATCTTGTCTGATTGACTCGTCTGAAGAGAATTGATGCACATACAAACACACACACACAAAAATAAAACAAAACAAAACAAAACAAAACAAAACCAAAAACCAACTGACATCAATGTTCCAAGGAGAAAAGGGTCACTATTCCAGTCCATCAAATTTCCTGGAACGAAGCAGCCTGCCTTTGTATAAACAAAGGTTTTACTAGGTGGGGGATTAAACATTTGCATGAAAGTCTTACAAGGTGGGGGAGGGTAAAAGATGTGAATTTCTGTCCTAATCACAACTTTTCTAGTATTTGATAGAAAAGATTCACTTTGTCATAGAACTCTGGGAAATCGACACAATGAGGGCCCTGTCCTGACCAGTCATCAACTGTGAGTTGGAAAGAGCCAACCTCACTTCCATGAAGTGTTCACTTGCCTTTAGTGTAAAGATGAGTCCTTCGATCATAAGGGCTATTAGCAGAGCCTTGCACATCTCTTCATTCATATGTACTAGAAACTAAGGTTCAATGCTTCATGTGCACTTGAATGTTTGCATTCATAGTATTTTGTGTGTATTTAGAAATTACCCTAAGCCATATATTATAGCAATTGTTCTTAACCAAGTATTATATCAGTATAACCAAGTATTACACTTTTCATTAAAAAAGAGAAAAATAAATTCTCATTCTAGACATAGATATTCTTCTTTGATAGATGTACCATGAGGCCTGAGCATTGCCATTATCAAACTCCCTCNGGAGTTTTGTTTCCAGAAGTATACTGAATTTTATAATGTTAATGATTTTCCTAGTAAAATCATTTTAAACCTCCATAAAATATCAAATTATATTAATTGTATGTAAACATGCATATATATGTATATATATACATATATGTACATACACATATGCACATGCATGCAGTTATTTAAGTCATGGGCAAGACAAAGAACCCACAGAGGTAAAAAATGGAGCGTAAGCAAAAATTTTAGANCCTTNGTGAATATCAAAGTCATCTTTATGAAAAGCTTAGTGTCTCCAAATTTTGCTATGCTTGAACTTGTGTTTTAAGAGGTGCAGNGCACAGGAGATNAAAGCTGAGCATCACTATGTAAGGAGTGTATTAGAAGATCCCNGCAAAGCTTGGACCTGAGGGTAACAAGTCTGTAAGCTTTAAAGGAAACTAGACACAGAGACTATGAAGAAGGAATTTGTAACTTTTTACTATGGAATGAACAGAAAGATTGAAAAAGAAAACTAATAAGCAAAATGTTAATAGTCTCATGCTGGAATTCATGAAATTGTTCATTTTGTTCCAACCTCTAGGTTATGTTCACAAGAGGTATTATGACCCCATTTTGGTGCATTCCATCCATAAATATAAGAACAATGGCAACTTTTTATTCAAGTATGTGCAACTTCAGTAAAAGGCCACCAACTGATTTCCAGATAAACTCTTCTGGAACACATGTTGGTGGTGAAAAGATCAGAAAGGAAGGCTTCAAGAAGGATGCCAGCAAATGCCAGAGGAAGTAGTAAACACTAGAGATCATAGATACATAAATTAAGGAGTCCAATTCAGGAGCAGTTTGTGTTTCAGTGCAGACTTGATATGGGAGCAAGATGCTCGAGAGCCTCAGACCAACAAAGTCCACTANAAGTAGCTGGTTTACAATGGAAGATACATATAATTGACTNAAGAAATTCAGTAAAATGGATTAAAGTTGCAGTATAGACACAAGAGAATAAATTAGATAAGCAAGAGCAGTGTGGCTCAGAGAAGACACAGTGGAAAAGAGTCTATGATGAGGCTGCAGGTCCTCTTAGATCNATTTAGAGCTTCAGAGGACGCAGTAGAAAAGAGGAACAAAAAATACACATGCTAGAGTATCCAGAGGGCCCAGTCCAGCACCATGGGGACTCCACTGCTATTGGTCCATAGTTCATGCTTTCCACTAGTTTGGCAGGCCATCTCAGTACATTTTCCAGTCATGTTCTCCATGTCCCTTGCTCATACAATTTTTCCTCTCTTACGACTGGACTCCTGGGGCTCGGGTTGGCACCCGGTTGTGGATCTCTGAATCTGTTTCCATATGTCTCTGGGAGAGGGCTCCTGGGGGCTCCTCAGCTATTGGTTAACAGTTCATGCATCTCCACTAGTTTGGCTGGCCATCTCTGTATACCTTCGTTTCTTAAAGCCTTTCATTCCTGACACACACATACAACATTTCAATTGGATTTCAGTTATACATTTTCAGGATTGACTAAATAAAGTCTGTCATTTTCATGCAATTCCATGATGTTAGCTAAGGATTATAAGAAATGTGGAGTGTAAAAGGGTGAACATTGTTATTCCCTATCCATTTTTATATGATTATGAGAACTTAAGCAAAATATTTTTCTTAATCAATTTTTATTTTCTGTAAAATAAGATTATTTTGAGGTAGCATTGTATATTTATTGATTAAAAGATTTATTTTTCTAGGATCTATTGTTTGTCCAGTTCTTCTGTTTGTTTGTCTTTTTAAAACAATGTTTTAAAATTGATGTTTAAGAGAACGTGGTATCAAGAGGGTTTGTTGCTTAACTCATGTAAAACTAGAGGGAGAATTTGTCTGAAGAATGGCTGCAGAGTTTAGAAAACAAAGTAAAAGAAACAAAAAAGATGCATGTTTTTACAATCCTGGTTCTCTTTGGTCTTGAAAAGTCCCTGTAAGTGAACGGTGCTCATGCNTCTGAGAGCGAATCTCTTTGGCTGTTTGTGGATGTGACAGAGAGATCTAGAAAGAGGAAATAGACGTGTTCACTTGCTAACAATACAATCCATTGAACAATGTTTTACTGGGTTAATGATTATTGCATAAGCTCTGATATTTCAGGTACACATTTGTTAAGAACAACATTTAAGAAATAGTTCATTCAATTGGAAGTTATAGTAAAATTTCATGTGTTATCATATGCAAGTGCTACACTCGTATTTTCAACCTTTAAAAATCTTTACATCTTGACATC
>LZPO01036015.1:7160-29340 GCA_001675575.1 Neotoma lepida | reverse complement strand
CATGCACCCCAATCCCACTCAGTTCCCAGTTCCTCCACATGCACCTCTTGCCCCTGTATCATCCCCCCACAAAAGAAAATTTAAAAAATATTAATTAAAAACAAAACAACAAACAAACAAATAAACAAAAAACTTCTTCAGTCCTCTGTCTTTCCGGCCTCTCCAACACCTCTTCATTCATCTCAGTGGCATTGGGAGTGTGGTGTGTCGTGCAGTGTAGATGCACCCTTTTGTCCACTCAGCTTTACTTGCAAATCTTCATTATAATGAGTTGTTGGTCTGGTTCAAGGCCTCTGACCCCTGGTACACCGTCAATACTGGACCCTCACTGAAACTCCTCTTGACTGTCCTGCTGTTGCCTGGAGTCATGGAGCTCCTGGGGCTGTGGTTCNGAAAGACCAGTCCTTTCACNTACTCTGGCAGGTCATACATGGGGTGGATAGATGTTGGGGTCTGCCAACTCAAAGCCCTGGATGTGGGTCTGTCTCTGATCAGTCTTGGCTGCTCTGACACCCCACACCTCAGGTNAGGGGCAGAGCCAGCTCTCCCAGGGGCCAGTGAAGGGTGGTGCCAGCTCAGTGAAGCTCTCTGATTTCAACATGCGTGGTTTGCATGGCCCCTGTGATAACATGGGCCACAGAGATCGACATGGACCCCAGCTGCAGCAGGACCATGGACCCAGACATGGCCCTCAGCAGCAGCTTGGGCCTAGACATCACCGTGCACCCAGGCCACCCAGATCAGTATGGCCCTAGTGGATGCATGGCCCTCGGACACCAACCTGGTCTCAGTTGGCTGCATAGTCTCATTTTTACATAAGTTATCTTTGGAGGTATGGAGGATTATGACTACAACATATTAATTCGGGAGGTGAGGTAGGATTCAGGTTTTAACCACAAAGAAGAGGGATGATTTCTAAGGAGTCAGTAGAATGTGTGGTCATGACATCACAGCTGAAGAGCTGATGGATTTGGACCCCAGCTTTACCACTGACTGTCTATGTGACCTCAAGCAAATATCTTAAGTTCGCTACTCTTCAGTTCCCCTATGTGTAAGTGATTCGCAATGACACCTGTCACAGGAGAACCTATGATAATTATTGAATACATGCTTTTCACACAGAAAAGCTGTGATGTCATACTTTCCTCTTAAAATGACTAAATAATACTTATGAATTTTCCTCATGGAAGAAGGTATGTCAATATATTACAAAAATGTGGAAAACATTTCAGAGCTCACAGCGAGGTGACCTGAAGTGACTATTTTTGAATTTTCTGTTAGTCACAAGTTTCTTTTATACTTAGAACNTAAAAGGACTTTTACTTTGGGGCATGAAATGGCCTGAAATCCACATGTGGCAGATTCTAGTCTATCCTGTATCCCGCCACTATTATATCCCATCCTAATGTTTTCACTTCCATTTGAATCAAAGACACCTTTCAATTGTGTGTCTAGTTCCTCCTGAACAAACTGGAGACACACACCTCCAAAAGTTCAGATGCCTGACTTCAAATGTACAACCAAACCTTCATTCTAGGTCACNGTCCTTCTTTACCACACACTAGCACATATGCGTTCTGGAGAAAATGCTATAGTCATGTGAGCAGTTCCACTAGTCAGTCTCTAGCTGTTACAGAATGTTCAATGTCCTCCACAGGTCACGTGCCTGCACTAGTTCCCATCTTATGGTAGTGTTTGGAGCATTTGTGGAACCTTTCAGGAGTAGACCACTGGGGTGGTGAGCACTGGGGATTTATAGCCTGATGGCAGTTCCAGGCCAAGCTCTCTGATTTCTTGTCTGAAGAAATGTGAAGAAGCTATGCTCCAAGCTTACAGTGCCACGTACAGTCCCAGCCACTGTACCTTCCCTGCCATCATGGACTGTACCTGAGACCACGAGTCAAAATACATTCTCATCCATTGAGTTGTTTCTGTCAGGCATTCTGTCAATGAATGCATATTCTGTCAGTGGAACATATAATATGCCAGCTTCTCCTTGGCTATCTGTTCCACAGAATCTTTCTCCTTATCTCTGGTCTATATCTCCATCATCCTCAGCAGGTATTCCAGTTCCTACCTCTGCACATAAGTCCTGTGAAGTGTTGGGCCTCTTCCTTTGTCCACTGCATCCCCCTCATTTTATGTCTACCCAGGTCAACACTATTGTTCTTCACTGGGAACACAGTGGTTCTAATAACAGCAAGCTGCTTGCTCACCTACCCCACACCNTGATGAATCTGTCTGGTGNTCTTTGACACAGGAAATACTACCTCTTTTCTCATGGCCTCTTAGTCTTACATTTAAGGTTTGACTCAAATATCATGGCCCTCTTCTTCCAAACAGCGCTAACGTTTGAATGCATACACCTCCAAAATTCACATGAAAGCTTAACCTCCAGTGGAGTGGTGTCAAAAGGCTGGGCTTCAGGGGAAGTGACTAAGCATGAGGGCTCTGGCCTCTGAGTGGGATTAATGGATGTCTAAGAGAGTTCTCAGAATGCTTCCAGGTCAATATCTGCTGCTCCCCTGCCTTGTGAGATAATAGGAAGATGGTATAACCTTAAGAACAGACAGCCTTTACCAGAAAGAAAATCCCCTCGTGCCTTGATCTTGGCCTTTCTAGCACCAGAACTATGGAGAATAAATTACAGGGTCTGTGATACTTCATTATTNCAGCAAGAACAGACTACAGAGCACACCTGCCTCCCCTAGGCTGGGTCGGGTTCCCATTCCTGCTTCCATCTCAGTCTTTACACTTCTGTCTTAGTCACTGTTCTATTGCTGTGAAAAGACACAATGACCAAGGGAACTCTTATAAAATAAAGCATTTATTTGGGGGCGTGCTTACAGTTTCAGAGAGTTAGTCCATTTTCAACGTGGTGGGGAGTGTGTTGGTACATGTGGCACTAGAGCAGTAGCTGAGAGTTCGACATCCTGATCCACAGGCAGAGAAAGAGAGACTCTGGGTATGGCATGGGCTTTTGAAACCTCAAAGCCCACCCCCAGTTGACATACTTCAACAAGGCCATACTACTTAATCCTTCTAGTTCTTTCAAATAGTGCCACTCCCTAATAATTAAGCATTCAAATATATGAGCCAATGGNGGCCATTCTTATTCAAACCACCACATTCCACTCCCTGCTCCCCATAGACCTGGAGCCATGTCATAGTGCAAAAATTCATTTAGTCTAACTTCAAAGTCCTCAGTCTATAACAGTCTCAACACTGTTTAAATCCAAAGTTCAAAGTCTCCTCTGAGACTCATGGCAATCGCTTAACTGTAACCCCTTGTAAAATCAAAATCAAGAAGCAAATCACATAATTCCTGTTCGGCTGGAACATCTCAACTCTTCAAAAGCCTCCATTTCTCTCTCTCTACAAAGCATTAAAATCCTAAAACGATTCAGGCCTGTGACTGGGTCAGAGTAATGACCATCTTCCCTTTTGGTAACTGGTGTGTTGTGTCTCTTCCTTTATAGCTAAGTGACATTTCTTTCTTGTTTTTTGAAAACAGAAAGTAAAAGTTCTGTCCTGCTTACCGGTCTAGGCCAAGGGTTGGATTTGGGTTTGGACTGTGAGTTCTTCAGAGGGATTGCCCAGGCAGAAACCGCTGCTAGAGAAGCCTGATTTTGATGGCTCTCCTCTGAAGATGCTGGACTTTCACGCCTGCACACATGATCATTTCCTCTTTTGCTGGTAACGTTGACTCCTCAACTCAATTTTCCCTGGTTTATCAACCCTGAAGCCCAGAATTTCTATGCAGTGCTCACATCATCATTTTCTAAATGGGCAAGGAATGGACTGTTATTGATGGAACCAATGACTGAGAATCATGTTCAGATCAACTGCGTAACAAAACACACACACACAAAATAAGCAGACAACTCAAACTGTGAGAAAGTATTTGCCATTCAGGAACTGGAGAAGACATTAAATATTTAAGCAATAAGAAAAAAAAAATCTCTGGTTACAAATGAGCAAATGATTTGAACAGCTGTTTTTCAAGACATACAAATAGTTAATAGATGCATAAAACTCACATCTGTAATTACAAAACTATATACTAAAACCAACATTTCGCCTTTCATCTACTAGACTAGATATCATAAAAAGTAGAAAACACTAAGGATTTTTGATAAAGCCTTAAGGAATCATTATCTTATTTACCTAAATTATATATCATATATATTTATCTTAGATGAAGTTATGCATGCCACTTGACCTGATAGTGCTCCCCAGAGGAGCTGCAGGTCACTAAGGAAAGGGCTTTTTAAACACTCCACGAGGTGACAGTCCCCACTCCCTAATGTTTCCTACTTTTTAGAGACCCCTTAGAGTATCCTAAATTAGTTTGACAAATTATTCCTCTCACCAAACTTATTCACTACCAACCTTTCTGAAAGGGTTTTAGTGAACAAGATTGTCTGTCAGTGACAAAGGCATCTGGCAGATTTATTTCTTAGCATCCATGGAGTCACTTTCATCAGAGGAGAGTGTGGGGTGTGCTGGGCTCCGGGCTCTTGCAGAGTTCACAGCCCATTTGTCACTGTCAATCTCCCTGTGGCATCTCTGACCTGTCCTTCCCCTACCCTCTGAAGTCCCCATCTCTGCTCTCAGAGGCAGGGCTCAGCCTATCTGTTTTACAGAACACATATCTGCCTTTCAAATATAATGTGATATATTTTAGAAAAATCTGTTCCTCAAAGACCATAAAACCAAAACCAATACTTTATAATCAATAAATCTATCACCATATGCTTACCTTCCCCTCAGCACAGTCATCAAGATTTATTTCCCATCCTACAAATGTATGAACATCAGGTCCATTGTTCAGGGAACTTTTCAAGAAAGTATTGCCACAGACACAGAGAACAGAAAGAGACTGCCCTGCCTTTTCCCAGCCTTGTTTCCCGCCCTTTCTTCACACTGCAGCTGTCATCTCCTTCCAGGGAAAGACTGTGAATACCACAGACCCTGGCTCCAGTCTCTGAATAAGTCACCGCTTCTCTAGTCCACCTCAGTTCTTTAACAAGAAGTTCAACACCTTTCGTGGTTTTTTTTCTCCTTCGACTCTAACTTCATCTTTCACTGCACTGTTAGCCTCTTAGGCAGCCTACACACCAACCACCAGGATGCCTTTAGTTTATCTGAACTGCAGCCTCCTACAATGATGCATATCCCCCCCCCTTACCTCCAAGGCTTTACAATGCAAACAATTCTATTTGCAACATTGTTCCCCCTGCTTCTCCTTGAAGTGACCCGGACTTTTAAGGCTTCTGTCTTTTGCCAGTGTCTTTGAGGGATCCCTTGACCTCCAAGACTAGACTAAGACTTGCTGAGATATAATACATAATGTAAGTACTATATTCTCTACTAAAATCTAGAAATCCTGAATTCAGAAATATACATGATCTCAAGGGTTTTGAGGGATGGATGACCTAACATATAAGCAGTACCCTGTGGGGGGGATGAAATAAGATCAGGAACATGAGAGGAGCTGGTGTCATATCAGGTAGGGTAGTCAGGTGGGCCTCACTGGAGAGATGGGGTGCAAGCATCTTTACCCACAAAGGTAAAAGAGTAACCAAGCAAATAAAGCATGACCAAGGCAAGCAACAACAGCCAGAGGTGGTCAAATCGTACAGAACTCTGAGCCACTTCAAAAGGAGAGGCTGCATGTGACCTAACTGGCATTTTAGAAGTGAGTACCAATTGCTGGGTTGNAAAGAAACTGAAGAAAAGTAAGACTTCTGTTACGGTCTAGAAACAAAACTGTCCCCGAAGCTCATGTGTTGAGGTCTTGGTCCCCAGCTGCTGGAGCTATGGAGAGCTGACTGTTTCTTGAGGGCGCTAACTTCATCAGTGGATTAATGCGCTGAAGAGGGAGGCCAGAAGGAGCTTTGAAGAGATGGTGCCCAGTGGGAGAAATTGGGCCACAGGGGCATGCTTTTGAAGGGTACATCTGTGCCCATACACTTTCTCTCCTCTTTTCTTCTTTTTTTTTCTTTCTTTTCCTCCTCCTCTTCCTCCTCCCATTCTTCCTTCTTCTCCTCCCTCCTCCTTCCTGGCTACCATGAGGTGAGAAACTTTACCCCCACGACATGCTCTCTTGTCATGATGTTTGACATCACGACAGCTTAAGAGCAATAAAAGTAGCTGACCATGGGCAGAATCCAAAAATTTAAGCTTCCTCCCTCAAGTTGCTCTGCTCAGATATTTTATTCGGGACAGAAAAACTAATACAAGTGGAATCACAGAGACCTCTTAAGACTATAATAATCCATACGAGAGGATAGTGACTCAGGCAAGGGTGAGGGGAGACAGTGGAAGAGAGTCAGATTCTGAATAACTTTTAAAGATAGCAACCATGAAATTTCTTAACAAGATAGGCATAAGTGTAAGAATTGAGTCAGATGACTGCAGAATTTGGGGCCTGGCCATTTGAAGGATGGAGATGACACTATCTGAAACAGGGAAGTGTAGTGTTCTCTCCAATACCACTACAGAGAAGAGTAGAGATGAAGCTTATTTGGGGGGACAGAGTGAAAGGAAGTGGGTTTGCTTATGATAATTTGAACAAATTCATCAAAATCTCCAAGTGATAAAATGGAGGGGCTGGAGAGACACTTCAGTGGTTACAAGCACTGGATGCTCCCCAGAGGACCTGAGTTCAATTCCCAGCATACACATGGCTCACAATCTTCTGTAACTCCAGTTTCAGAGGATCTGACTCCATCTTCTAGCCTCTGAGGGCACCAGGCATGCAAGTAAAAACAAAATACTCATATATATAAAATTAAAATATTATTTTTTTTTACATTTAAAGTGGTAAGACAGAGTTAGCCTATAGTTCGTATGCTAAATCAAGCCTGAAAATAAATTTGAGGATTACTATCAAATCACTACAAAATTTAAATCCATGTGACCTGANGATAACTAAGGAAGTAAAGCTAAACAGAAGAGAAGACAACCGAAGAGTACATACTTCAGCAGAAGATAAATATGAGGTACGAGGGCATGTTCAGGAAGGTACTTATATGTCTATAGCCCTAAGCAGTCCCCTGCAACAAGCCCTCTCAAATTGTATGACACTTGACATAGCAGGAATGTCTCCAGTAAGTCCTGAGCGCACATGGGTTGAGAGGTGGAAATAAAGTACCTTTGAAAGTGAATGCCCAATTCCTGATCTGTAAGGCATTAATTAGCTAGGAATGGAAACAAGAATTTACTAGAGTGCCCCAGCTCTCCAGTGCCCGATGTATTCCTGGCAGGATTCAAATCAATGGTAAAAGCGTAACATTCAGACCTAATTCTTGTTCCCACAGAGCAGGAATAAATGTCATAAATCCTTTCCATTTCTATTATAATAAGCATCAATTATGCTAACCATGGTATTTGATGCTGTGGTTAGGCAGCCTTTAAAAGCAGCCAGGCCCTGTTCCAAGTGTTTTATGCTTGTTAACTCATTAATCCCCACAAACCTATGAGTCAGTAACAAATGAGTTAAGGATTTTGCCTATCTCATATATTTATACTACATCCTGGATTTAAACTCCAACATTTTGATCCAGACTCTACTAACTTAATCATTCTGAGAACTTTTTGGAATGCTGATCATTATTTGTTATGAATTGGCTGTAGTAAATTCTAAATATGAATCTACTTCTTTAGGGCAATAAAATGATTAACTAAAAACTGACAGCATAACTAGGTTTAGTGAGAGAGCACAGACTCAAATTCATGCTCTTCCTCACTTTTAACCATATGTCTGAACAAACAATTGAAAAACTTTGAACCTGGTGCTCCCTGTGCCCACTTCAACCTAGCTTTGAAGGATTGTGCTGTTGTGCATGGAAATAGTCCCTGACAATGTTTTTGTTTCACACCAAACATGAGCAGAAACTCTCTAAGAAGAAAATGTCTTTGTTACAATGACGCTGGCCCCACTCTACAGAGTGACAATGTGGTGGTTTGAATAAGAATGGCCCCCATAGACTCATATTTGAATGCTTGGTCATCAAGGAGTGGCACTATTAGGAGGTATGGCCTTGTTGGAAGAAGTGTATCACTGGGGATGGGCTTTGAGGTTTCAAGCCAATCCCAGTCTCTCTCTTTCTCTCTCTCTCTCTCTCTCTCTCTCTCTCTCTCTCTCTCTCTCTCTCTCTCTCTCTCTCTCTCTCTCTCTCTCTCCTCTCTCTCCCTGCTGCCTGCCAATCCAGTTGTAGAACTCCTGGCTCCTTCTCTGGCACCATATCTGCCTGTATGCCACCATATTTCCTACCATAACAATAATGGACCTAACCCACTGAACTGTAAGCCAGCTCCAATTAAATGTTTTCCTTTATAAGAGTTGCTGTGGTCATGGTGTCTGTTCACAGCAATGGAAATCCTAACTAAGACAGACAAGTTGTTATACCCAGTGCTAGATCAGGAAAGCTTTATCTAGTTAGTTTATCCAAGAGGCCAGATGTCTGTCTCTTGCCTGTGCCCCTTCCTCTCCCATCTACTTTTCTTGCAATAATCCCTCACTATCCGTATCTTTGATCTGAAATAGCACCGGAATACCAGCTTTGCTCTGTGTGCCTACTTAGCCTTTCACCATACTAGAGACTCAGAAGGTGGCCTCCATGACAAGTCTCTGAATTGGAACATATGCAAGCCTCTGGTGTTAAGCTTCTTGCCTGTATTGTGTGTTTCACAGCCTCCTACTGCTGCAGAAGCACAATTGTTTTCGAGAAAGTGGAAAGAGATTATTGACAAATGAATAATCATTGGGCTGATTTGATGCATCAAAGAATTTTCTTGTCCTTGAGAATTCCATCTGAAGATACTTCCCATTCATGCTAGTTAAGAAGTCACCAAGGAAGCTAGAAGTATGTCTTTGCTTCACTGTGGGAGCAGAGAGTGATAACTCCCTCCCACCAAGGGTTGAGCTGTTTAATAAGGAGTCATCAGAAGTCAGTCTTCTGGGCAAAACTTGCAACTCAACTCTTCTCATTTCATTTCTAAGATTAACATGGGTAGACTCTCCTGAGATGAGTGTGTAATGCAACCTGCCAAGTGCCTTTGCTCCTCATCTTATGCTTGGCCTGGAACACTGCATTGTTTTTCTATATGGAATTCTATTGAGAAAACTCTCTAGTCAGAAAGTAAGGATATAGGCTGGCTTCTCGGGAGCCACCTTTGGTATTTTCCAAACTGTACCCACATAGAATAAAAGGACCATCACCTTTGCCATGGGCACCTGTTTTAGTCAGTGTTCTATTACTGTGGAGAGACATCATGACCACGGCAACTCTTATAGAGGAAAACATTTCATTGGGGCTGGCTTACATTTCAGAGGTTTAGTCCATTGTCATCATGGTGGGGAACATGGCAGCGTGCAGGCAGACATGGTGCCGGAGAAGTAACTGAGAGTCCTACATCCAGATCTTCAGGCAGCAAGAAGAAAGAGAGCCACTGGGCCTGACTTGGGCTTCTGAAACCTCAAAGCCCATCTCCCTAATCGTTCTAAAGTGCCACTCCCTAATGACTAATCATTCAAATATATGAGCCTATGGAGACCATTTTTATTCATAACAGGACACCACCTTTCATATTTCAGTGGCAGGGCACTTTCATTTCTCAGAAATGTTACTTAGAAAGGGGAGAGATGACATAGGAAAGAAACAGATCTTTTTTACCTCCAAAATATGTTGAGAGGTGGTGATATATTATGTACCCCAATATATTATATACCCTAATAAACTTATCTGGGGACCAGAGGACAGAGCCAGCCACTAGATTAGACATAGAGGCCAGGCAGTGGTGGCACACACCCTTAATCCTATCACTCCGGAGGCAGAGATCCATTTGGATCTCTGTGAGTTCAAGGCCACACTGGAAACAGAGCCAGCCGTGGCACACACCTTTAATCCCAAGACTTGAGATCTCATGTCTTTGCTTGGGAAGGACACATGCTTTTAATCCCAGGAAGTGATGGCAGGACACAGAAAGGTATATAAGACATGAGGAAACAGGAACCTGGTCTCTTTCAGCAGAGGATTTTGTAGAAATAAGAACTAGTGGCTTATTCTCTGCCTCTCTGATCATTCAGCTTTTACCCCAATATCTGGCTCTGGGTTTTTTATTAATAAGACTGTTTAGCAATTTGTGTTACATTAGAAAATAATTTTTAATAAAAGAACTCTGGCTTTTGCTGGTAGTGGTTTAAAACAGGCTAATATATTGAGGGCCTCTTCTTTCAACAAAGATCCCAAATATTATGTTTGAGAAAAGCAAGTGAGGCAATTATCCCAATCAAAGCTTTATGGACCATCTGGCTCAGTTGGAGGTAGGACATTAAAGAACTCAGAAAAGAAAAAAGAAAGCTGTGTATGATATGATGCAATCCTATGAGGAGAAAAGTGGGCTGCTAGAAGCTCACAATCTCCCTTTCTGTACTTGTGAAAATTAAAAGACTTGAACCATAAATAATCTTCAAGAACTCCCTCAGAGAGCCCCCACTAGCAGCTACCAAACATGCTATTCTTCCCTTACAAACAGAGAGTGTGTCTTTAATTATTCATTGATGTGCAGAGCACTCTTGGCATTTATCTAAAGATATATCAGTAAGAGCATGAGTTTGATAAAATAACTGAGGCTTTTAATATCCACTTAGTCTCTCCTTTGTTTCCCTGGCATGCAGAGACTTAGATCTTAGACGTAGATAGAAAATATTCTGTCATTTCTCTCACTACCTTTCATTTGTAAAAATTGCAGAGAAGTGTGTGGCTGTCCACTTATCAACAGAAAGAAAACCAAGGTTCCTCTTAAATTGTGCTTCCTTCTTATTTTTGATGGTTTTTATTGATATAGCTGGCATATAATGAAGTGGATATAAAACATACAGTTTGATGTTTTCAAGACACATGTGAAAAAAATCACCAAAGTCATGGTGTTGAAATTTTCTATTACTCCCCCAAACTCTTCTGTGCTTCTTTCCAGTTCTTCAAGTTCTCTTTTCTTGCTCCTCTCCATCCTGAGGAATTGTATTAACCCGTAATCATTAGAATCTTATACAAANGGAATGATACTGTTTATAATATATTTTTGTCTGACTCCTTTTATGCAGCATAATAATTTTGGGGATACATCCCCATAGTATACATAGTTCATTCTTTTTTGTAGCCAGTGAAGAATGCACCACAGTTCATTGATATAGTCATCTATTTCTGGGTAAGGGGCAGTTTTGACTATTTGAAATAAAATTGGCATATATATGATATAGATTTACATATACATATGGCTGAGTTTGATTTTTTTCTATGGGTATTATCCCATAACTATACTGGAATAAAACTGTCTGTGATAGGTATATGATTAGAACTTTTCACAAGTTACCAAGCCCCTTACCAGGGTGATTATACTATTCTATACTCCCACCAAGAATGTACTAGAGTTCCAGTTTCTCTACAGTCTTATCAACACTTAACATTGTCCATAGTTTTAATTGAAGTCATTTAATAAATGTAGCCTCACTTTCATGATCNTTGAGTTGGGAAATACTTATGCAAGGACTTGGAGCATCAAGAATCTTGTGGTCCATTGGTACCTACTGAAGAGAATCTGGTCCCTCTGTTACATTCCCCTTTAGTTTATCAATTCTCACACATATTAGTCCTGCCTCTAAGCTGCCACTCCCTTTACTCCACCATTTTTCCTACACCCCAAAAGGAAGAAACTATACTTGCTGTCCTTGACATTCAGCACATAGACATTCACCCAACCATGGTTAATAGGAGGTCTCTGGGCAGTTAGTTAATAGGAAGACATGTTTACATCTGCATCTCCTAGCACTGAGTCTGGTGGAAGAGGCACTCGGAAAAAAAGGTGTTTTTTTTTTTTGCTAACTGGGATGAGTTGGTGACTTAATCCTAGAAGGATAGAGCTGCATCTTGTTTCACTTTACTGACATCTTTGACTGTATTTAAACCGTCTGCATGAATGGGCATTCCAGCTCTTTCCATAGTTTTGCTATTACACAAATCTTGCACATGCCTTTTGATACAAATGTAAACACTCATTAGCAAAATTTTAGACATTTGTTTTTGGTGCATTCCCAGTCTCTCATTGCAGACATGCTCTCCAGTTACAGAGTACCTTAGATCCCATGGCTAATTATGTAATTTAGGAGAAAAAGCAGCCAGCCATTCCTGAAGCAGCACTGTGCCTCAATGAGAAAGGAGAGAAGTCGGATCTGAATTTAAAACTCAGCTCAGNTTCCTCTCATCTTCGCTCCTACTGTGATGTGTGAGGCTCTGTCTTCCAAGTGAAATGATTGCAAGAGGGTTTAACTGAAACACACCCAGAATGGCCGAGGTACAGAACTAGGTACATAACTAGATAGTATGTTATCTTTATGTGGAGACAGGTACCAGGAGCACTCATGAAACCCTATGTTTGTCTTTTAGTTTCCAGACTTAGGAAAATTTAGGAGATACACTGTAAAGGTTCTTGGATACTAGATAGAAAGACATACCCAGGGGGCCCAGGATGACAACTGTCTCTATTGGAGTAGAGTAATACTTCAGCCCATCCACCTGTAGAAAAGCACCAGTGTGAAGAACCACATACAACTTTATAGGAGTTCTTAAAATTTTGACTTAGTTCCTGATATATTATACATTTTTTTATACTTCATTTATTTGTTGTTCTGTATTTTAAACACAAAATTTTGGTTTGCCATGACTATAGCATAAAATTCATGGGGACAATTTTAATATCTCCCTAATGGAAATGCCACTGCCAGTTGTCAAGTTTTGTTAACACCAACTAGCTGCCTACACTAAAGGAAAGTGGTTTGAGCCATTATTTTCCTCTATCCCTGCTTCAGTCAGTACTACTGACTGATAATTATACTCAAAGCCAGGGAACAGAGAAAGGAATGTTATAAGTGCCTTAGTTTTGGGCCTTCAGTTCAGAAAGAAGGTTCTGTGGAAGTGTGGAGGAGTGGCTGATCACAAAACGTGGGAGGTCCCTGCTCAGTCCAGTTAAAAAGAATACTTGCTTACATTTACATCTCTCAGCACTGACTCCAGTGGAGGGGCCACTGAAGAAAACGCCTGTTGAACTGAGATGAACCTGTGACTTAATCCTGGCAGAATAAAGATATTAATTGGAATATCATCTTCTAGGCCTGCTATTTCTCTGTTATGTAAGAGCTCAAGAAAATTTGGAAGGGAGACAGAGAGAGGGGAGCAGCAATGAGGAACACAAAGGGGAACTCACAAAACACAAACATAAGGAGGGACTGTAAAGGCCCCATTTTCACAACTAGGGGTACCACAAATCTGTGCTCTCCATTGCTCTTCCTTACTATGTCTTCATAAATTTCAATGAGTGCGCACACTCTACAGCTGCACACATGACCTTGAGACTCTCTGGGTCACAAAGAGAGTCCAAAGAAAGTCAGCATATAAATGAACTGGGGATAGGGGACTAGCAATGGCTCCACAGTTAAGAGCATGCCCTGCTCCTGCAGAGGGCCTGGGCCCCACATGGTAGCACACAACTGTCCAAACTCTAGGCATGCACGTGGTGCACAGGCGTATATACAGGCCTGTATATACACATATAAAATAAAAATAACTCTTTAAACAAAAAGCGGGGGCTTGTTCTTCATCTGAGCATTGGTTTGATTATAGTCACTTTTTCCTTGGGACAGGTCTCACTCTCTCCTTCCTTGTAACTTGCAGCCGGTTTCTAATGGCATCTGTTTATTTAATTAAGCATGTTTTCACTTCAGGGCTAATATTGGGTTCCCATTGTCTCAGTTAATAGGTTTTTAATATTTTAAATTCTCAGTTAGGCTTGTTTCCCTTGGCCTTCTTCCACTAAAATTAATCTTTCCTCGAGTTGTGCTTGCAGTTATGGTAAAGGCCAAGACAGGACCCAGATCAGCACAGAGCGATGAGCTGGCCCCCAGATGTGGCCTCTGGCCAAAGGAGTCCAGGTGTTTTGCATTACAATTGGAATGTGCTGTGTTCCTGGTGTGACAGTTTTGGATGAAAATGAACTTTGGGCTAATGAAGTGAGAAATGGCTGCATTCAGCAAGGCTAACAGAGTTAGTAGTTTCTGCCTCTGAAATCACTCTGCCTGGCTAAAGCCCCCTTGACATCGCCCTTCTAAATAATCTAATGATTTCTGATTGCTAGAAAAGTGGTTGGGGGAGTCTCCTCTCAGCCCCTATCTTACTTAACTCACATGAGCTAAAGACTGAGAACGCACTGGAAAGTTGCTGTTTTCTGTTTTTGGNTTTTTTTTGGGGGGGACAGGGTTTCTCTGTGTAGTTTTGGTGCCTGTCCTGGAGCCAGCTCTGTAGACCAGGCTGGCCTCGAACTCACAGAGATCCGCCTGCCTCTGCCTCCCGAGTGCTGGGATTAAAGGCGTGCGCCACCACCNCCCGAGTTGCTGTTTTCTTAACAGCTCGGTTTTGCCAGAAAGCACTTTGCACATACAAAGTGGATTCCAACAGTCTGGAATGATAAGAACACATTGAGCTGGAGCACATGTTTCGTTTCTAGGGTATTCCGATGCCTGTTTGATTGCTAAAAGAGCTAATACCCAAGAGGTTAATTAACGTCCTCCAAAATTACATTATTAATGCCCAGACTCTGCAGGAAAATGTTTCCATCTACATTCTCTCACATCCTTTTCCCACCCTTCCTGCACCACCCTTCCAATCTCTCTATTTTTAAGTTCTGAAAACAACACTATGGAAGGTAGAGAGTTTAAATCCCTTGTAGATTAATATCTCTGTAGTAATTCTCTTGGTATGAACTTTTTGCAAAAAGCTGTTATCCCATGTAGCATATAAGCAAGTTTATACAGAAGACTGGCATGCCAGTGGCATAACTAACACCAAAGAGGGGTAGTGAAATACTGTTAGCCTAGTTCATAGGATTTTGAAAGTCACCAAAAGCCTTCTCTGTGACAGACACTGCTGTGAGGGCTTACACTAACTCTTCACACAGCCCTGTGAAATAGCTGCTGTTTCAGCCCTGATATGTACATGACATTGCAGGTGTGTAATGGCCATGACATTTAAGGCCAGGCCNCCCAGACCCCAAGTTCAAAAATTAATTCTTCCAGTTANGCATATTCTTAATAGCTGGTGAATTAAAGTGTGAATCAATATCTTCTACCTATTCTTCATAATCTGCATAATTTATAAAAGCTAGTTGGTGGGTCTGGAGAGCTGAAACAGAAGTTATGAGCCCTAGCTGCTTTTCGAGAGGACTCGAGTTCATTTCTCAACACCCACATGGTGGCACATAACCACCTGTAACTCCAATTCCAGAGGATCTGATACACTCTTCCGGCTTCCACAGGCACCAGACATGCACATGGTACACATACATCACACATAAAGACAAAACACTTATATACAAAAAATAAAAACAAAATTTTAGAGGTACTAAAATAAAAGTATGAACCCCTACCTACTAAAATTCTATCTTCAATTCCCTCCAAACACATTTAAAATCACTACATAAATAAATATCTGATCTTGAATCATGACTATCACCAGTTCTAACTGAAGTTAGTAATTACACTTGGGCTGGATTCCTGGAGTGACATTAAAGGGACTGCAGAGAGTTGGCAGTTCCAGGTCGTTAGCACTTGATAAATATTTCCAAAATTTTTCTCACCCTTTGTCTACTGACCCTCGGGCAGTCTGTTAAACAGCATGCAGGGTTCCCCATGGCCATCGTTGACACTCAGCTTTAAGCTAAGTCACTGACTTCCACACGGGGAACAGGGCTGCTGCTTTCTCCTGTTACTCTTTTTTTTTTTTTTTTTTTTTTTTTTTTTTTTTGGTTTTTCGAGACAGGGTTTCTCTGTGTAGCTTTGGCGGCGCCTTTCCTGGAACTCACTTGGTAGCCCAGGCTGGCCTCGAACTCACAGAGATCCGCCTGCCTCTGCCTCCCAAGTGCTGGGATTAAAGGAGTGCGCCACCACCGCCCGGCTCTCCTGTTACTCTTATGAACCAGAATAAACTGCAAAGTACAAATATCAGGAGATTGTTTCACTTTTTTTAAATAGGTAATTCTATTGAGAGGGTAAATTATTTAACTATAAAACTAGCCAATAAGACTTTCCTTTATACCTTTAATAACTAAGTAAAATGGAATCTACAGTACCCTAGAAGAACTAAATCATGATTGNATCTCATATTTAAGGGCTGTGTTTCTTGTGTTTAAGGAAAAATCCTTTGCATCTGCTGTTGTTGGTCAGAAACTCCACAAGTAATGATGCCTGCGGGAGATGGTGCAGGGAAACTTTAACCCCAATTTTAACGTTTATATCATTTGTTTGTTTTATGTGCACCACATATATGCCTGGTGCCCACGGAGGTCAGGAGATGGTATCAGATCTCCTGGAACAAGAGTTATAGATGGTTGTGAGCCACTGTGTGGGTGCTAGGAACTGAACCCGGGTCTTTTGCAAGAACACATGCTTTTGACCACTGAGCTATCTCTTCGGTCCCCAACCTAATTTTTACAATGACATTTGCAGTAAATAAAAATCAAGCATAAGATGAAAAAGATGAAACTATTAGTCTATTTCTCAACTTTTTGGCCTTCAACTATTTAATGCACATTCAGTTAATCTTCTCCCTGTCAGTACCAAGTGCATCTGTGACTGTCTTGACAACAGATTTTCATATCATCACTTTTTGTGGCATTCCTACTAGGCAAATAGATGGATTCTGTTAGAAATTCTANGACTGTGAATGTTTCTATTATAAAATGCAACAGCTAGGAGTGGGCATTGTATTATATCTACATCTTCATCTTAATATTTATGCATAGTCATAATAATAATTAATATTGATTATGCATCTCCTGGCAAAATGGAAATAATAGAACTTTTTGAGAGTTACATCTCAGTTCCAGTCTGGGCTGTTCAATATCTTGGCTGTGTGACTTCTGACAAGAAGCTTAATCTCTCTGAGCTTTGCTTCTTCTTATATGTACTTTCCATACAACCCTACTCAAGAAACTGAGCTGCAATATCATCTGATATCACCTGTTTCCATTCAGATCCAACTTTGTGGCCACCAGAAGATGAGAGGGAAGAAAGTGAGACCAAGTCTGTTCCCTCCGTACCCAACCAACCCTTCCACTTTCAAGGCATCTTTCCCTATAGCCTCCTCCTGGGATCCTGGGACCACCTCTTCTCCTCTTAGCTTCTGAGCTGAGGAACTTCAGCAACTCTAGGATTAACCCTTAGAGGTAGGTCTGTGTGTCCCTACACTAAGGTCATCTTTATAGCATCCCTTACACTAAGGTCATCTTTATAGCATCCCTTGACTTAGCCAGCCTTAATCCACCTACGTCATAGTTGGTGACGGAGATCCTGGCTGGCATAGTTCTCTGGGCTATACAAGGACACAAATAACTCAATTCATGGGACTATTGTGAGAGAGAAAACATGAGCAGGCTTTTCCCTGCCATGCATTGTGTATTTGCCTACTCAAAATCCCCTGCTTCACTTGTAAAGTTTCTTTGTGGGCAGAAGTGAATTTGGTATGTGCTGTGGCACACATCTTTTAAAATTGCTTTTAAAATTTCATGTGATATCTGTGTCACAAAGGTACAAGTAATAAATAAGGTGTTGAAAACTCAAGAGAAATCCTACTGTATCAATAGTCAAGATTTTGTTTTCTAGTCACACAACTCACTAGCCTGTTAGATAAATAGTATACCCACACATAGACATGTATAAAATATACACATATATATATTCTTATTTAGACAGAAAGTCTGAGCAGGGACATGAAAAGGAGAAAATTATTCTATAAGATAGAATATATAAATACTGATGATATCTTACAGTAAATCATAATTTAAATACAGAACTTTGATCAAGAAATATTGTGGGAGGAGTTTTAGAGATAGCATTCTGATTTCAGAGTGCAACCAGGCTGCTCATATTTTATTGCAAGCCAAGTTAAACATGTATATATCGATCTGCCATCTATAGCAAACAAAATCTGGATTTCCCCCTCATATATAGTGTTATTTGCTGACTTAGCTTAGAATTTTGAAGTACTGCTACCCATGTATATGTCTTTTCATTGATGCCACATATATATAATACCTTTCAGACTTTAGAATTTGCCTAGCATACCTGATGCTTAGTCACGTTCATTACTTTATAAATCATCTGACTGTTATTATCAAGCAATTATTATCAAGCACAATTGCATTTATTCAGGAAACTCATTTGGCACCTTTATTTCAAATATGGGCTTGAGTATGATTATAATTGCAAGGAATTACGTTTAAACAGGCAAGATATTTTAGGAACTCTACATTGATAAGTTGTCCTCTGTTGAAAAAAGGAGTATTTTAGAAGAGAATTATAAAGGAGAGGAAAACATCTATTGTCCTTTAGGTATATTCCTCCTTTACACTATGCTGATGTAGTGCTAGGTAAATACTCATCAAGCTTATTGTGTTTATGAAGAACTACATGTATCCAAAATTCAATCTTTGATGAGGGGTGAGAGTCACACTTATCTGTGGGTATAAGGATAAGTATTTACAATGCAGTTAGGAAGTACACTGGTTTAGGAAAATGACTGTAGCACACAGCTGGATAGGACTATTGATTACTTTTCTCCCTCAGCAGACTGCATATCACCTTCAAATGCTGAGAGCTAGTCCTCAGGGAGAAGGTTTTCACATCAGTTCCAGCTTAATCCTTCCAAGTTCTGTGTCTAAAATGTGTGGTGTCTTCAGCAATAGGGACTTAACTCTCCAGTTCTGTGAAGTAACCAAGGACAATAGCAATAGCCTATATTATTTTGGGAGGTTCTTCACCTCCCCTGACAACTCAAAGGGAGGTTCCCCATGTCTAACACTGATTTTCGGTGGATGGTCTATTGTTCTTGGAGGAATCATTATCACCCCAAGTGGCATAACTTCACTCAAAACAACGTATGTGTGTGTATTTACATATATTTGTATTCTTAGACATAAAATGTTTCCCCATGGCCTTTTCAATCATCCTTGTTATTTATTCCTCCTCCCTTCCTCTCTCTCAGTACTCTCCCTTCTTTTTGCACCACATGGAAACCATTATAGAGATCTACAAATGGCCAAAATGCATGAACCACTGACTGGGGGATACCCAACTCCAGCTGGTACAACAACAATGCAACCCCTATCCCTAAGGCTCAGGGAACATTGCCGAAGAGGGGGCAGAAAGACTGTAAGAGCCAGTAGACCAGGACATTTGCTGAGAGGTAGCATCTTCTATAGATTAGAGAGAAGTTGTATTCACGAAATCTCAACAACATGGTTAACCTAAACAAGATGATTACAATGACAACACCAGTTGACATACCAACAATCTCACAAGGTCTCACCCACAGATGAATAGCTACAGACAATTAATGGCTTCTGAGAATGGGATGATCTGTATTTTTTTAAGTGTTTAGCCATACATACATGAGTAACACTAAATAGACTTAACAGAGTGTATTTATATATGTCTGTATGTACATTAACAATAATAATTAAAGAAGAGGAAGTCATAAATTTGATAGGGAATGAGAAGGACACAGGAAGAGTTGGAGGTAGGAAAGGGAGGGGTGGTATATTCATGAGAACTCATGAATGAAATTCTCAAAATAAATTTTAAAAATAAGAAAATTATAATTCTAATCATAATGGCAATAACTCATTGAATTCTTATCAAATGCAAATAATATGCATCAAAATTTATATGCATGACCTCATTTGACCTCCTACACTCCATCAGGAAATTAATGTTACTTTCCTCAACTCAGGAGCGAGAAACTAGGAAGCAATTTTGTCGAAGTACAGAACTTGAAATCATGCCTTGGGTTTTTACAGAACCAGGAGCTTCTTGGCTCTAATTATAGTTTCTCCACAAATAAACTTCCATATTCTTTATTCAATATTGGTCCTAGCAAGAAGGCTGAGCAGGTAAAGCATTTGCTGTGTAATTATGAGAACCAGAATTCTTAGATTCCCAGCATGCACATAAGTGCCAGCTAGGCTTGGAAGATTGCCTATTATCAGAGGATGTGGAAGGTTGAACCAGGGATCCCAGCAGCAACTGACTAGCTAGCCTTGCCTGTAAGGGTGAGCTCCTGGCTCAATTCAGAAATTCTGCCTCAATGAGTACAAAGAGAATGATTGAGGGGCACNCACACATTTGTACTCACATACAGATGAACACAGATACATATNCAAAATATAAACTTAAAAAGTAAAATTAGAAAGTTCAATAATAGGCTCTCTACTCCTCCCTGTTCCAGAGACAGCTGCATCTTGTACAGTGCCAACCTCATCCCTGAGACACGATGGTGAAGGTCAGAGTGAACAGATTTTCATATAGACACCTGGTTACCAGGGCTAAGATTACATCTGGCGAAGTGTAAATTGTTGCCAAAAATGGCCTCTTCATTGACCTTAACTACATGCTCTACATATCCCAGTATGACTCTACCCATGGCAAGTTCAATGGCACAGTCAAGGCTGAGAACGGGAAGCTTGTCATCAACCAGAAGGCCATCACCATCTTCCAGCCAGATCCTACCAACATCAAATGGAATGATGCTGGTGCCAAGTATGTTGTGGAGTCTACTGGCATCTTCACCACCATAGAGAAGGCTGGGGCCCACTTGAAGGGTGGGACGAAAAGGGTCATCATCTTTGCCCTCCCTCCTAATGCTTCCATGTTTGAGATGGATGTGAACCATGAGAAGTATGACAACTCACTTTGTCATACTCAGATTGTCAGCAATGCTTCCTTCACCATCAACTGCTTAGCCCCCCTGGTCAAGGTCATCCATCCATGACATCTTTGGCATTGTAGAAGGGCTCATTACCACAATCCATGACATCACTGCCACCCAGAAGACTGTGGATGGCCCTCAGGGAAACTATGGCATGATGATCATGGGGCTTCCCAGAGCATCATCCCTGCATCCACCAGTGTTGCCAAGGTTGTGGATAAGGTCATCCCAGAGCTAAATGGGAAGTTCATTGGCATAGCCTTCTGTGTTTCTACCCCCAATGTGTCTCTCATGGATCTGACATGCTACCTGGAGAAAGCTGCCAAGTATGATGGTATCAAGAAGGTGGTGAAGCAGGCAATAGAGGACCCACTAAAAGGCATACTGGGCTACACTGAGGACCAGGTTGTTTCCTATGACTTTAACAATGACATCTATTCTTCCACCTTTGATGCTGGGACCAGCATTGCTCTCAATGACATCATTGTAAAACTTATTTCCTGATATGACAATGAATACAGCTACAGCAATAGGGTGGTGGAGCTCATAAGCCTACATGGCCCTCAAGGGGTAAGAAGCCCTGGACCACCCTCCCCAGCAAGAATATGAGAGCAAGAAAGAGGCTCTCAGCTACTGAGCAGTCCCTGTCCCAACNCAGCCCCTGACACTGAGCATCTCTCTCACTGTTTCCATCCCAGATGCTCAGAATAACAGGAAGGGCTTAGGGATTCCTACTCTCTTGAACACTATCAATAAAGTTCACTGCACGCACAAAGAAGTTCAATAATCATAATTCTCAAAAACAGTGTGTCACTGAGTAATTGCATTTGATTGTACCTAGAAGAAAACCTACATAATTTTACAATGATGTGGCTTTTGCTTGTAACAGGCAGTCCAAAAGAACAGTTCCAGGCTCCTGCAATATCTACATGAACCCATCATCTCCTTCCAGAGGCAGATGTTGTCCATAGCTCTTCTTTACAAGATGGTTTGGAGCTCCATCTTCTAAGCAGAAAGGAAAGGAAAGGAACAAGGCAGAAAGGTGCCAGGTAGCCAAACGGACNACCTAGCAAAGTCCTAATTCAACTACTTCCATTTATATCTCTTGAGCAAAGACAAGGACCCTTCTGCAACAATTTCATGAAATGCAGTCATCCAGTCAAGCACACAGATAATGGTGTCAAATGCATAGCTATGTAACAAAAGAAGGAGAGAATAAATATTGTTGACTAGGCAGCTGCTCTAGTAAGTGCTATGTTTATAAATGAACACTTTAAGTGTCTTGTGTTTGGAGATGTTACTAATACTCCTAAGACTAGAACCCTTCTTGGCCATACTATCAAACCTACACTTTTAATTGT
>LZPO01036013.1:11012-24535 GCA_001675575.1 Neotoma lepida | reverse complement strand
TTCCACTATTTGGAGTCCCATAAAAACATCAAACTAACAGCCATAATATATATGCAGAGGACCTGGTGCAGTCCCATGCAGGCCTTGTGCTTGCCACTTCTGAAAAATAAAATTTTATTTTCATTCTTATTTTTTCTTTCCAAAATTTTGTGCCAACCAACATCATAGATAGACAACATTTGTAGTCTCAGTGTGTAACAGAACAGAAACATTTGTTGGAGGAGACATAAATGCANTGGGTCTTTGGGTATATACGTACTTATCATCGAGTAAAACAAAGAGCCGGCTTGAACATGCCCACTGGTCTCCTGCCCTGCACAGAACATTAAGGCTGAAATGACACTACCTTGAAGAGGTAAGCAGAAGTGTAACAGATATAAAAANGTCATTGATTAGCTCATCACATACAAGAAGTATGAGACCAATGTCTGCTGGTCTCAACACTGGCTGATGACTATACATATTAAAGAATTATGGGGACACTGGAGTACTTAGAGCTCACTGGGAAGAGGTTGGCCTGTGATCAAGTAACTAAGAGAAAGTAAATCAGAGGTCTAAATGGGAAAGAGGAGTGCAATACAAAATTAGAAAACTTCAAATTGAATACAAAGATAGTTCTGAAAGGAGAGTCAAATGAAAATCAACCGAAGGAATCAGCACCACACAGCTTGTTACTCAATAAGCAATATGTTCCCAGTGTCTAGATGAAGTTACTCAGTGTGGAACAGGGTGTAGTGCATTGTTTATTCATTATACTTACCCCAGAGGGATGAACCTGACTCCTTTTACAGATTAAAACTTTAGATTCAAGGAGAAAAATTAAGCAGAATATATAGAAGCCATTAGAATTGGGTTTGAATCTTGAGTCTATAATGTAACTGTGTGAGCCTAAAAGAAGTCATTTTTAAGTCTCAGATTTTTTTCTGGGCTAGGACTAATGATGACATTCACCTCAAGGTGGTTCAGGACAACTGATACAGAGTCAGGGAGTATTGTCTGTCTCTTTAGTTACATACCATACAGCCAGCAAGGGCCAAGGCAGGATTTCACATCCATTCCTATTTATTCTAAAACTCATGAGCTTGTTGCCTGTCTATAAAAGCACAGTAACTTNATATATATTCATTATATGTCTGAAGGCAAAAAGGTGAACCTCATAATGTACTTGAACTCTGAACCTAATCCTACCCCCATGCACATATATGATGTATAGTTATGGCATATATTTGTAACTTCTTGTTGCTATAATATTACAGAGATGGTATATAATAAATAAAAGGAGGAAGNGACCAGGGCTCCTGAGCTGGGCAGTTGTCTCAGTAAGTAAAGTGCATGCCACACAANNNTGANGACTTGAGTTGGGATCCCCAGCATCATGCAAGGCTGGGCACAGCAGCACGTGTCTATAATCCCAGTGAGGACAAGTGGAGACACAAGGATGCTAGAATCAGTGAGCNCAAGGTTCAGAGAGAGAACTTGTCTGAAAAAATTAGGTGATAACGCCTACAAGAAGATGCCTGAAGTGGATTCCTGACCTCCTCTGAATATGTACTTGTGTAATATATATCCATGTAAAGATGTGCACACATACAAACACATACACATGTATACAGCATGCATATACCACACACACACACACATACACACACACACACACTGAGAGAGACACGGGGGGGAGACTGGGCTCTTCCTATGTTTACAAATTTGCAGAGTAGGTCTACACTTGAGGATAGAAAGGATAATGACTTCAGTTTTGAACAGATTGGTTCTTAGAGTCCCATGGATTATGGACNTGCAGNGGAGAGGACAAATGGGAACAGCTGCATAAAGGCATCAGCAGCAGAGAACTGACTGCATGAAACACAGGGCCAGATGGCTTGAGCGTGGAAGTAAAATACCAGAATTACAGCCCCAAAATTTGTAGTTATAATTCCAGATACCTTAAAGCAAACAGATCAACACTAAAGTGAATGCAGTGACAGAGCAGAGCTTGGGAGAGTAGACTACAGTTTATAGTTAAATAGGAGAAAAAGGGAGACATCTCAGTTGGTAAAGTGCTTTCTACACAAGCCCGAGGACCTGAGCTCAGATCCTCAGCATCCGTGAAATAGCGAGCATGGGTCTATAATTCCAGCACTGGGAGAGTGGAGACGACAGTTTTCCCTCACTAGCCAGACAGCATGGCAGAATTGAGGAGCTCCGGGCTCAGTGAAAGCCTCTCTCAAAGATAAGGCAGAAAGATGCTTGATGTCAGCCTCTGACCTCCACCTTCATCCACACTCATGTGCTTGGGCGCACACACACACACACGCACAAAATGTATATACACACACAAGGACATGCAAGTATATATATGCATTAAATCAAAAGAGAAAGAGAGTTGGGTTCACTTCAGAAGGACNCANACAGCTGTTTGGNAGGGGAGCTGGATTAACATTCCGAGAAGGTAAGTGATGGGAACAGNGCTGGACAGCAGTGGCTGTCACTTTCNTTGGTCAGCCAGCAGAATCCNGCCTTCCTGGAAANGCCACTTTCCTGTATAACACAGTCCCTTTTGCCTATCCTCAGGAAGGACTTTGATATTGTTCCTCTCTTCCCCTCTTCTCCCCTCCCCTTCCCTTCCATGTAGCACTATGAATCAGAACCTCATGCCCTTACATCAAGACTACGGTTCATATGTCATGTAAATATTCTGTCCTGTGCAGCTTTATCTATATGCATGTACTGATACTGATGAGCCACTGTCATTGTCCTCTTTCCTGATTTAATGGCCTCCACACACATCTAGCATGTTGACCTCATCTCTAACTCCACCAGCGCATTCTTTAAGTCAGCGTGCATGAAGGTCACCCCTTTTNCNCTGGTAGNNACTCTATGTAATGGTCCCCTGGCAGTGTTCCACTGTGGGTCTAGTTCTTCTTTAGGGGAAGGTCCCATGTGCATATATAGAAAGCTAAACACTTGAACAGTCTCCTGTCAGTAAATATCAGCATGCACTACACAAAGTCTCAGGGAAAACTAGATCATGGAGAGGTTTTCTCTTTTCTGAAGAAAATTTGGACAGTTTTCAAAATTGCCAGATAAGCAGGGGCAGGAGACAGAGTATGGGTAGTTTTTTTTATTATTATTGCTAATCTTTACAACTTCTTTTATATAAGTAGACAAAACCAAAAATGAAAGTAACACAACCAGAAAAAATCTCTCCAGCCTAAATTTAGGAAATCCATTGTCTCAGAGAGCAAACTCTCCATAAGTAGGGACACTGACTCAATCCACTGTGACCCTATCTTCTAGGCAGGTTTTGCTTTGTCAGCAGTTTGATGAAGCCATGCCAGGACCAGAGGAGATGGGATATTTTCTTCTTATTCCCCTTTTCAGAAATACTTCCTATGTGTGCCCAGATAGTTAATCACACCAGCTTGAGCAAGGTCACATGCTTGCCTGTAATGTAGTCCCTTATATAGGGTATGAAATTGCCACACAGTTATCTGAGACTATTTGAGCTTTATCTCCCAAGTGTGATAGGGTCATGTTTTCTGAGAGTAAGTGGATAGAAGATAGGGCCTTCTATAGCTACTTTCTACATATAACGATTTTTATTTAAATAAAATAAAATGGAGCCAGGGAGGTGGTCAGTGGTAGAATGCCTGCTTGTCATGTGAGAGGTTTTCAGAGAGGGAGAGAGAGAGACAGATAGTCAGGCAGACAGATAGATAGAGACAGAAAATAGAGGATATGATTACAATGGGATGAGGCTCAACAAGATGTGGGGATAAGAACTGGCCTTGAGGAATGTGGCATGATTACAACAACCTGAAGATGGGAAGACCAGGCTGCTTCAGGCCACAGCTGCAGAAACTTGGAAGCAGCACCCCCTTGTGTCCCTTAGACACACTGAAGTGGAACTCTTTTGTGACAGGTTTCCCTGTGATCCATCAGGAGGAGCTGAGCTCTCGATGCACAGTCACTGCGTGTGGCACTGTGTAGAGGTTTTAGGAGTCATGGTCACCAGATTTTCTTGTTGGAGATGGTCCTTGTAGAAGACAAGATGACTTTGTTGTTGAACACTCTCATGGGCATGCATGTATAAATAAATGTATATATATTATATATATATGATCATTTATTTTTCATGCATATAAACCATTCCAGCTTTTAGTAAAAGTTATATCAATAAATCAATAAGTAATTAAAGTGGAAACATTCAGTCTAAGAAAGTAACCGTGCGTAGAACTATCTAGCCTAAACTCCCATCTTCAGTGAGCTTCTCATTTTTACAAATGGACATTGGACAAGCAGGCGGACCTTCCTTAATGCTGTAGAAAACAGTGGGGCTGCAAGTGAGTTGCTTTTAGAGGCTGAGCAAGGAGGAATGCTCACACACAGAACTTACTAAGTTATTTGGAAATGCTAAGTTAATTACAGGGATTACACCATGGCTGGCAACCATTGTGCATGCACTGGAGTTGGAGTTGGTAGAAACCGGGAAATAAGTAGCCAAAATTCATCCAGAAATAAGCAAACGTGAGGGATAAAAACAGCTGTAAAACAAAAGTGCCACTGTTTTTGGCATTTTTTTGGCAACCCAAAAGAGGCATCTTTAGCTGCTCAGCCAGTGTATTCTTTGAAGATGTCAAAGAACTCCAAGCTCCAAGCACATTGTCACTGGGTAGAGAGGGATTGGAACAAGTCTCTTCTTCCAAGGGGAGGGGACAGCTTGCTATGACGGGGCCTCTAACATGGCTCAGAAAATTTATCTAAGTAAAGCTCTCTAATCACATAGCCTTTGAATAGATGACTGTGTTTGTAACACAGGATATCCTCTCATTTATTTTTGCAACACTGACTTCCATACTGCTTCAAGACTCTATAGGGCAGCTTTTATTTATTTATTTTTAAGTTTTGTGCATGTATATTTATGTGTGTGCATGCATACAAGTCCACATGATGTATGTATAGATATGTGTTTGGGTACATGTGTAGGAAGGCCAGAGGAAGGCACTGGGTGTCCTGCTCTCACATTCACTGCCTTATTCCTTATTCTTTCATTGACCCAGCTATGGTGGCAGCCAGCATGACCCAGCCATTCTCCTGCCCCAGCTCTTCACAGTGTTGGGGTTACAGGCATATACAGGTATACCAGGGTTTTTGTGGATGCTGGAAATTGAACTCAGGTCTTCTTGTACAGCAAGTACTCTTAACCACTGAGTCATCTCCCCAGCCCTTCCACAAGACCCTTAAAGAACTAATTCTTAATGTTTGCTACAAGACAGCTTAAAGTGGAATCACCCAGTACTGCTCTTCTAATGGTATCAGAAATATTCTAATTGTATTTTTTTTTTTTTTTGGTTTTTCGAGACAGGGTTTCTCTGTGTACCTTTGGCACCTTTCCTGGAACTCACTCGGTAGCCCAGGCTGGCCTCGAACTCACAGAGNTCTGCCTGCCTCTGCCTCCCGAGTGCTGGGATGAAAGGTGTGCATCACCACTGCCCGGCCTAATTGTATTTTTTTAATGAGATAGAGATAGTGCTATAAGGGATAGTGAGATGCCTCCATGGATAAAGTGTTCGTTATGCAAGTAAGAGGACCTGAATGCATTTCCCCAGTACACACACCAAACAAGCTGAGTGTGATGGTGCATACATATAATCCCAGTGCTGGGGAGGCAGAGACTGGAACATCTCTAGGCTTGCTGGACAGCTGGTCTAGCTGAATAAATGAACTCTAGGTTTAGATGAGAGATCCTGTGTCAAATAATGAGGTAGGAAGTAACTGAGGTAGTCATGCGACTTTGGTCTCTAGACTCCAACTGCACCCATACACATGTACACACACACACATAAACACACACACACACACACAGAGATACGCATACCCCTACAAGAGAAAAGGAGCTGCAGAAAGAAAAACAAATCATGGAGTCTCCTTTACCTGGGTTTTCATGACTGGAGTTTGCAAAGTTGAAAGCTTTCCCAGAGAAACAATTTGACAACAGCAAGAAAATAGTCCCCACCAAACAGGTTACATCTCAAATCAATCCCCTCTCAAAATCAGCCACACTTGCCACTAGAATCAAAGTCAACATTACTAAGTTACCATTGGTCTCTCATCCATTCATAAAATGAAATTTTATGAAATTCTCTGTAAACTGATTACAATGAAAAATTTTTGATTATTTCCCCCTAAGAAGTAGAAGATAGGGAAGTTGTGTTTTTAAGGTGACACTAAAGAAGTAGTGAAATGAAAGACAGAATTATTGATAAACTGTGTGCTGCAGAATTATTATTGCCAGATGTCGCTTGAAGAAGAGGAAATCTTCAAGGAAAACCACAGTCTGGGAGTCATGGAAGAGCTAGCTATGGATTTCACAGACACGAGAGACTGATGACGTGGTTCTGGGATTTTCTAAAATAGCTGCTGTGTGATTACATTGAGGANGTCCAGCTTGGAGTGAATGATAGAATCATGTGATTTTAAAAAGGGGGGACATAACTAGACAATTTTTTTTCTTTTTCTTCCCTCCTTATATCTTCCTTTTTAATTTTCTTTTTTTTTCAGACAGGGTCTCACTATGTATTCCTGGCTCTCCTAGAACATTCACCATACAGACAAAGTTGAACTTGAACTTGTGGCAATCCTCTTGTCTCTTCCTCCTAAGTACAATTACAGGTGTGGACTGCCATATCTGTTCAGATCACATACTCTTTGTCCCAGTTAATAGATGGACAAATGAAAGAACAGANAGTTCTCAGATGAAGTAGAAATAGTCAATAAACATAGGAAGAAAGTGTTCTCCAGCCTCAGCCATTAGGACACACATACTTATGTCCAGCATCACCCTAGTCAGAATGGCTATCCTTAAGAAAACAAATTAACAGTAAATCCTCATAGGAATGCATGGAAAGGAAAACCTCACATACTGATAGTGGGAATGTAACAGTCACTGTGAACGGTCCTCAAAAAAGGAAACACAGAATTATCGTATGATTCAGCTATATAATGCCTGAGTATTTTTACCTGAAGGTCTCTACGTCAATATGCCACAGAGAAACTTGCACATGCATGTTTACTGAAGGGCTGTTCCCAATGGTTTTGGTCTGGACCCAGAAGGGGTGTTTGTCAATAGATGAATGGATTAATTAATGCAGTGTGTTGTAAATACATAATGGGGTTCTATCAGCCACGAAGAGGAATGAAGTTAGGTCAGTCACAGAAAACTGGGAACAACTGGAGGTCATTACATTAAAAAAAATAGGTCAGTCTCAGAAAGACAAAGATCACATCTTCTTCCACTTATGGATCCTAGATTTTATAAAGACAGACAAAATTACACACACACACACACACACACACACACACACACACACACACACTCACACAAACATGACATGAAAACAGAAGTGAGATTGTGTTGGGAGAGGAAGGAATTAGTGGGGGTCAGGCAGAGAAGAAGCAAAGTGTAAAAGGGTGAATATGATAAAGTCTATGATATACTTGAAAGAAAATGTCTTTATGAAATTATCACTATGTAAAGTGAATTATATCACTGTTTTCCAATTTTTAAAAAATTTATTTTAAAAAAGTCTTTTTTTTCATTTTACATACCAACCACAGTTCCCTCTCCCTTTCCTCCTTCCTCACACCCCTCACTCCACTCCTCCCCTCACCCCCCCCCATCCATTCCTCAGAGAGGGTAAGGCCGCCCTTGGAGAGTCAACAAAGTCTGGCATACTAGGTTGAAGTAGGACCAAGCCCCTCCCACTTGTGTCAAGGCTGAGCAAGGTATCCCACTCTAGGAAATGTGTTCCAAAAAGCCATTTCATGCACCTGGGATAAGTCCTGGTCCCACTGCCAGGGGCTCCACAAACAGGTCTAGCCACATAACTGTCACCCACATTCAGAATCAGAAGGCCCAGGAAGGGAAAATAGTTAAGATCTCCTGTGTAAACAGGTGGCATGGGGCTGGGGTGGGCAGGGGGGTTAGTAGAAGGGAAGGGATGGGGGATGGGAACAGGAGAGATTGAGATCAAACAGTGGACTGAGGGACAGAGAAGGAAAGCAGTGAAAGNGATATCTTGGTAGAGGGAACCATCAGGGGGTTAGGGAGAAACCTGGTGCTAGGGAAATCCCCAGGAATCCACAAGGATGACACCAGCTAAGACTCCTATCAATAGTGGAGAGGGTGCCTGAACTTACCTCCCCCTATAATCAGATTACTGACTACCCTAATTGTCATCATAGAACCTGCTGCATCCAGTAACTGATGGAAGCAGATGCAGTGATCCACAACCAAACACTGGGCTAATACCCTAGACTTCAGTTGAAGAGAGGGAAGAGAAGTCACAGGAGAAAGAGAGGTCAAGANTAAGATGGTGGGAAAACCACNGAGACAGCTTACTCAAGCTGGCAGGAACTCTGGCCTGTCAGCTGAGGAACATGCATGGGACCTAACTAGTCCCTCTGTTTTCCAATTTTTAATTAAAATATAATGATGTAATTTCTCTCTCCCACTTCTCCCTCCTTATCCTCCTGTGTCCCCCTTACCAAATTTACAGCCTCCCCTTCTTTAAAAAATTTAGATTTATTTATTTTGTTTTATGTGTATGGGTGTTTTGCCTGACTGCATGCCTTTGCACCACATGCATGTCTGTTACCTTTGGAAGCTAGAAGGGGGGTTGGATTCTTGAACTTGGAAGTATAGATGGTTTTGGGCCACTATGTAGATGCTGGGAATTGAACTCTGGTCCTCTGGAAGAACAGCCGATATTCTTAACCACTGAGCCGTCTCACCAGACCCAGCCTCTTCTTCTTCAACCATTGTTNTTACATACACATATAAATGAAGAAATGTATAATGTACAACCTGATGAGTCTGTCTAGTNTTGCCTGCTTGCATAAACTTGAATAAAGTATACTTCTTGTCATATTTTTATTGAAAAATCTAAGCTGAGACATTGTTTCATTCATCTGAAAAGGAATTTTGGTTCCTCGCATAGAAGAATTTACTGTGAATGGCCTTTTCCAGGTGTACATTGTCATTAAAGAACACAGACCATCCATCATTGTCTTCTCTTTTCACATGGACATATGACCTCACATAACACAAGAAAACCCCGGCATCCCAAAGGGCATCTTGAATGGAGATGTGTATCCTGGTGGCAGGGCACACATTTCTTTCTACTTCTGTCTCTGAAGCATTTAGTGACTTATTGCTAATGAACATAATAAAAAAAAGAAGTGAAGGTGAGTCTTCTGGTATACAAAGTATCTCCAACACCTACAAAGTCATTGCCAACTCTGAACCCCAGAGTGGGGCTTTCTCTGCAGAAATGGGGCTTTCGCAGCTATGGTCAGTTAAACTGAAGGCACACTGAATGTTAGAGTGGGTTCTAATCCAGCAACTGTTGCTCATTTAAGAAGGGAAAATAGACATGCTTTAGAAAGACAGCCACATGGAGGTAGAGGATGAAGTTGAAATGATACACCCCCAAGCCATGGATTTAAAGCTTAAATCCTCCCTTAGAGTCTTCACCGAGAGCACAGCCATGTTTATACCTTGATGTTGAACTTCTTGCCCTCAAAAATGTGAGCAAATATACACTGTTGAAGCCACCCAGTTTGTGGTGCTTCGAATTGGAAGCCCAGGGAGGNACAACATGACTTCTGAGACTCCCATCACTCTCTCAGGTGTCTTGTTCTAGGAAAAGGNTGTCATATCCTGGTATGAGGGTGCTCAGCCTACACAGAGACCCCACATCTTGAACGCGGCCTTCTGATCCCATTTAAGATTATCACATGACTATGGCCCCTCCAGTAAGGATATCCCATGTCACAGCTCCTCTAAGAGAAGATGTCACACGACGACAGCCTTGCTCATAGACTGACCACCCTACTTGGGAAACTNTGAACCAGAATTCTAATTAAGCCGCTTCCAAATTCCTGACCCATGGGGTCTGTGTGATGATAAATATTCATTGCTTAGGCCTCCGAGCTTTGACATNACTTTCTACAGTAATAAACACTGAATACAATCTCCTTTGTTCCTCAGACCCAATTTCCCGAACTCCTACGTTCTTGAAGATTCAACTATATCAAGCATTAAGACGCTGAGAGCTGAGCAGTGAATTCTTCCCCCAAGGCTCTGATAACTCTTTATAACTTCATTCCCACTCCTTATCTACCTCCTTTCTCTGACAGATTAAAAAGTGGGCTTCTTTCTTTCATGGGGCTCATGGTCATAAAGGCCCATTATCTCTGAGATGTAAAGATTCTAAATAAAGAGCAATAGTCACTCTCACAAGTGAGATTTATTGGTTTTATTATTCTGGATATTTGCAAAATTATCTGAGGCTTTGTCAGATCCCTTAGAGATGATCAGGGAGCTGGGCCCCAGGCTTGCGTTCTACCCACTGAGCTTTAGAGGATGCTCAGGGGAACATCTCTGTGTGCACCTGTTCNATGGCTTCCTAGTACCTGTGAAGCTCCATGCAGTGGTTGCCCCCATAGCTGCAGAAGTGAGGATAGAAAGGAGGGTGAGTGTTCCCAAGAGGGGAGCATCAAGGACAAGCCAAATGTTTACAGAGGCAGGCACCAGACAATGATTGATTAACACAGATATATCAGGCATATTCTGTGTATTGTATACAGGATACTAGGTCCTAGGTGGGCAAGGAAGGATAAGATAAGGGCCGAACATTACTCACCAGCAAGAAGATCCCAAATTCCATATGGTAAGAACACTACTGTAAAATATGCACCAAGTGAAATGGGAACCCAGAGAGATTTGTGAGTTTGTTAAATACATACTTTTTGAAATTTTAGAATCTGTTTGCTTTTCAGGCTTGATCACTATTGGAACTTGTACAGAAAGCACATTCAACATGATAGCTACATCTGTTCAGTGTCGGAGAAGAAGGCAATCAAACAGGGCAAGAGAAACAAATCCACTTATGTGGCAAGCTCATTACTGCAGAGTCCTGCCCCTTGGCTGAATGGGCAAGTGTTGATGACTATCTGAGCATAGGAATCCTGAGCTGGGGCCACTAATGATCAGAGAAGAGTTAATCTTCCATACCAGGTGCTGGTAGGTGTTTATAAGTATTAGCTCATTCAGCTCTCATTCCATCCTTAGGAAGCGGGTACTATTATTATCCCCATCTTAAGAATAAGAAATTGGGACAGAGTGGGATTCGAACTCAGCACTTTGGCTCCAGCTGACGCTCCTCTATATTCACCTCTCAATAGTACAGGCCATCAACAAAGATACCTCACTATTTACTACAGAAGATTTGGAGTTTCGATCTGAAGGAAAGGCATAGGGCGGCATTGCAAGCTCTTTGAGGAAAATCACATGGGTCNAGTGCTGATGGGCTTACTATATAATACCATACTGCTGATTTATGTCTATGCTTGGTAGATGCCTTTTAAAAAAGAAACTGCTGAAGGCAGACTCAGCTATTTTTTTAAAAATTATATCCTAGTATAGTTGAGAAGACCACAACTAACCTGGATCAATGCATCACTGTGCATATTTTAAGTCTANATACATTTTGGAATGTACTATCATGGGTTCACACCCATTGTTGCATGGTGACTGAGAAAGTTAGTTGGATGGGAGACAATATGGATTGTTTGTGTTAGATGATAAACCTGAGATTATTCTTTTAGACTCTGAATGCCAGTTAGGGAATCTCCACAGCTTCTTACAGATCTATTCTAAATAAACATGGCTAATAAAAAGAAATTTTGAGTCTTAGGTTAGTTGTGTTGGCTTGTTTTGTGTCACCTTGACATAAAACTCAAGGCTAGAGNCCTTGAGTCATCTGGGGAGAGGGACTCTCAGTTGTGAAAATTTCTCCACAAGATTGGCTTACAGGTAGATCTGTGGTGCATTTTCTTGAGTAAGGATTGATGTGGGTGGGCTTAGCTCATGGGATATGGTGTCACCCCTTGGGAAGGTGGTCTTGAATTGTATAAGAAAGCTGGCTGAGCAAGCCACTTGGAGCAAGTCACTAAGCAGNACGCCTCCNTGGTGTTTGCCTCAGTTTCTACCCCGACTTCTCTCAGTGATNGACTGTGGGGATAGACGTGTAAGATAACTCTTTCCTCCTCAAGCTGTCTTTGGTCATGGTGCTTTATCACAGCAGTAGAAACCCTAATTAAGACAGCTACACTGCACTAACTCTTCCTATTGAAAAATAATTTTATTCTGTGTGTGTGTATGTGTGTGTGTATGTGTGAGTGTGTGTGTGTGTGTGTGTGAGAGAGAGAGAGAGAGAGAGAGAGAGAGAGAAGGAGACAGAGAAAGAGACACAGAGACACACACGGAGAGGTGGGTGCATGTTTGTGTGAATGTGTATACAAGTCCATGTGGATACACGTGCACGTAGTGTTTGTGTTCTTGTATGCATGTATAAAGGCTAGAGGAGGCTGTTGGGTTGAGACAGGATCTCTCCCCGAACCTGGAGCTCCCATTTTTTTTTTTCTGAAATCCCTGCAATCCTCATGGTTCTGCCACTCCCACCATGCCTCTAGGGTTACATGGGTACTGAGATTTGAACTCAGGTTCATGTGATTATGCAGCAATTGCTCTNAAGCACAGAACCATTTCTCTAGTCCCACTCTTCCCTTCTTTATATTTTAAAAAGTTATTACTTTATTTATGGGTGTTTTGCCTGCACGTATGTCTGTGCACCACAGAGGCCTGAAAAGGTACTGCATCTTTTGGAGTTGGAGTAGAGAGGTGGTTGCAAGTTGCCATGTGGATGCTGGGAATTGAACCTGGGTTCTCTGGAAGAGTAGCAGGTGTTCTTAACTGCTGAACTATCTCTCCAGGCCCTGCCCTTCCTTTCTTAATCCATCTCCCCAAGTCACTTTGTAAGTAGATAGAATTCTTAACCTCTCCAAGAACAATACAACCAGACAGCGAATACTGCAATCTTTCTTAAGGGAAAGCAGCTTCTCTCCCTTGTCACCGGTTTGAAGTTTCTCTCGTTGTAGGAGGCACAGCACCTTTTGATGGGTTGGAGGTGGCAGATGGACTTGTAAATATTTAGAGATATGCATAGTGCTCAGGTNTGTTTGTGCTTATCATTGCAGCATACTTTTAAGTAGAATTTCTGCCTTTTCTCAACATCATGACCACTTGGCATAGAATGATAATGTATTTTTACCATCCCAAAATGCACTTTTTGAAATTTCACATTNCAGAATCTCTCAAGTTGGGATGTATCTTATAGTTGTTAGCACCTTAAAATTGCTGTTATCTTGGTGGAACAGGGACCTGAAACATAAAACCATGCTGCTTCTGATAATGGCTAGAATTTAGAATTCGCTGGGATATAGTNTCTGTGTAGCATGATGGTGTAAATGCATGAGTGTGCTTCTGGGCTGGAGGCAGCTGTCTGGTGACCCCCACAGACCCAAGTTCTTGGCAGCACCTGTTGGGGTCTGAGAAACTCAATATCTAGGACACACCTGTGATCTATTTGTGATACCCCAGCAAGGCAGTGTTGCCTCCTCAC
>LZPO01036012.1:0-10113 GCA_001675575.1 Neotoma lepida | reverse complement strand
TACTATTTATATACCTGAAATAAAAATATATAGACTAATATGTGATTTCAATGAATACACTTTTGTCTTTTCATGTTCAGTGTGTAATGATACCATTATGTGCACTGTTGTTGGTGTACAGTTGTGCACCTCTTTAATAAGCTGGTTATCCTACATCATGTGACAAGATCTATGATCTTGTCTTCTGCAGCTGAAGNATGCTGTCACTTTTCACTTGATATTATAGGTTCCTTGTGGGCAGGAGACACTTCCTTGTGATCCAGATCTAGCCTCCATCTGATTTGTCTTCATACTCCTGCCACGTCTATCTCTCTTATCTTGGACAGAAAAGAGTATTACTGCTTCTCACCTAGTGATTCAGATCTCTGCTTGATATCAGGACACCATATACATGTACTCTGATGTNTCATTAACAGTGTTATCCAGTTGAAGATCAGCTTCCTTTATGGATAGGTTTGTCATTTGAACATCAAGCAATATTAAGTTACTAACCTCTTCCTTTCACTATGTGTAAGTCATTTTGAGCCTCAAGAGTTTTCCAGGTTTCACCTGTTTTTATTTTNCTACATCTCTCTAGAACCCATCTATTTCCCTCTACTATGTCAATTGTTTGAACATTGNTACTATTCCTGTGTGTGCATTGTTCCTACATTATTTATTCCCCACCAACTATGCTGTTCTTCTTCAGACATTCTAACATTTCATTTGCTGTCAGTAGCATCCAAGTCAGGTTATCTGATTAGTCAATTCTCAGTGACATGTGCACTGAAATGTTGAAACAGACATTTCCCTTTGATGTGTTCCATTTTTATGGCTTAAACAGATGCATTGGGTCAGTACTAGATTTTATATAGTTAAATTGAAAAGAAATTTAATGGCTTCTGCCCTTCTTCGAAACAAGTCATTTTATTTGAACCATCATGCTGAATCAACTTAAAAAGTATATGGCAATGAAAAAACAAAAAAGGCTANAATGATAAAGGTGTATTTGAATGTGGTCTTTTGGGAAATGGAGAAAAAAAGCAAAGCAAGATCTGCTTGATAAAAGATTTTAGGTTTGGTGTTCAAAAATAAAATCCATTATTTAAAAGTAAATTTGTGAAAAACTTTCATAAACATATGAAATGATTGCTTATAAGATAAGAACAGGAAGAAAGTGTTTGGAAGTAGGATTCGTATTCTCTGTGGAACTATGGCATAACCATTTTCACAAAAATTAACTGTTCAGTTTAGTTTGTCTTCAAATCAGTTAAGATTCAATAGATTCAACAGTTCACTTTTACTTTTTATTGTTTTATATCTGGCCATTGCTTGACTAAGGTGATTTTGTCTTTGGAGTGTACTNATAGTCTAAGCAGTGAGCTAATTCCTGGCACGGAAGAAGGATTCCTCATAACATTTGAGAAGACTACCAATGGACTTAGCATAGTGTTTGTCTGTTTGCTTGCTTGNTTGTTTTTCGATAGTGTGTCTCAATGCACCCTTGGCTGCTTTAGACCTTCCTATGTAGACAANGTTGGCTGGAACTCACAGGGCTCCTCCTGCCTCTGCCTCCCTTTTGCTGAGATTAAAGGCACCATGTGCTACCACAAACACCTCTTCTTACAGTTTTGTTCATACATTATTTGCCACGCTGTTTTTTCACATAAATAGGTGAGACAATATAATCACAACTATAGCTAAACTTTTGTTAATATCAGATACAAAATGAGGGCTCCTAGACAACTCCTTAATTGTGGATATACACAAAGATTAGTTTTCTGTTACCACAATACCACAGTCAGTCCAGATTTGTCACTGGGAATTATCTTAATAAAAAGGCATAATTTGCAAGCGTGGTGAGTTGAAGCATAGGAAGGAAATCATAAGATTGGTTAACAAGGGATGTCATGTGAAAATATTCATNGTGCATAATTTTAGCCTTATTTTNAATGACTAGGAGAGATGTGTATGTATTCACTCCTATTCACTCAGGTATATAATCACTAATCATAATTACTAATCTTCATTTGTGCTGCAAATTCTTTTCCTTTTACTCCTGATATTAATATAAATTGTAAGCAACCTGTCTTAGTTTCTATTGCTGTGATAAAACACTGTGACCAACAGCAGCTTGAGGAGGAAAGGTTTCATTTCAGCTTATAACTCTCCGGTCACAATCTGTCACTGAGAGAAGTCAAGGGAGGAACGGAAATAAGGAAGGAACCTGGAGGCTGGAACAGGAGCAGAAACCATGGAAGAAGGCTGTCTACTGCCTTGCTCGGCCTATTTTCTTATATAGTTCAGTAACACCTACTTAGGGGNNACATCCCACCTACAGTCAGCTAGGCCTACCCACATCAATCAGTTGAAAATATATCCTAAAGACTTGCGCTACAGGCAATCTGAGGGAAGCATTTTCTGTAGTAAGGTTCTTTTCCCTAATTAGCTCTATCTAGTGTCAAGTTGACATAAACTAATGAGCACATAGTCTTCTCACAACCACATGATTCAGGCCTACCCTTCCTCTTTCAAACAAGTAGCCATTTACTTAATTTTTAGGAAGTATAACATGGAAGAATATCTTGTTGACTGTGGACACATGCTAAGGTGGTTGCTTATTTAGACACAGAGAAATGATTATACATTTAAAATATCTGCTACCCTTTTTCTTCCTCCGCTTGGCAGTTTTCAATTAAATCTTAAATATCCCCCAGAGGCCCACATGCTCAAGGCCTGATGGCTAGCCCATAGCAGTGTCAGCAGATGGCAGTACTTTTGGGGTCTAGTTTGGAATGAAAGTTGTCTTAGGTTTTCTATTGCTGTGATGAAACACCATGACCAAAAGCAAGTTGAGAGGGAAAAGGTTTATTTGACTTATACTTCCATATCATTGTTCATCAACAAAGGAAGTCAGGAGAAAAGCTCAAAGAGGGAAAAACNTGGAGGCAAGAGCTGTGCAGAGGCCATAGAGGGGTGCTGGCTGGGTTCCTCAGTCTGATTTCTTATAGAACCCAGTACCACCATGCCTAGAGTGGCACCACACACAATGGACTGGCATTCCTCCATCAATCACTAATTAAGAAAATACCCTACAGGTATGCCTATAGCCAGATCTCATGGAGTCATTTTCTTAATTGAGGTTCCCTTGACACATGACTTGAGCTTGGGTCAAGTTGACAAAAAACTATCCAGCACAAAGGTAAATCATTAAGGGAATGTTGGTGAAGGATACTTGGTAACTCTGCCCTGCCTTTATCCCTCATTTTTGCCCTTTTTTTGGGGGGGGTGCTCATTCTTGCACTCACTTTCCTTCTTCCTCCTTCTTTCCCTTTCTATACTTTCTGGACACCAATCACTGTCTTATCACANACCCAAAGGCAACGGGGCAAACAAATAAGGTCCTAAATCTCTGAAATGATGAATCAAAATAAAGATGTTATGCTTACATGCTGCTTATGTCAGGGACCTGAACCCAGTCATGGAAAGTCAGCACAGTAGTCTAAAATATGTTACTNAGATTAGTATCTTCCAGTCTTAGCATATCACAAATAAAGAAAGAGTCCTAAATGATAAAGACCTTTAAGATACTTGAANGATAAGGAATATGTCTGCTAAGAAGTCTTGAGCTGTCCTGGCCTAGTATGCAAAGCCTCTGGAACTCAAAATAAAGAGTGCTATCAAAATTCTTATTCACAATAAACTTCTGCTTGAAACTTACACGGAAAAAAAAAGATGCATGCACATGTTTTTCTGCAAGGAGTATCAGCTATTTCAACAAAATTCTAATCTGATTATGGTTGGCCACAGCATTAAACAAGAAAATAAAAGGATGTTGCTATATCCTCAGAATATGGTGTCATCACAGCACTATTGTAACTATATTGTTATTACTCCCAGGATTAAAATACTCCTATTATACCATTACTTGATAGCTAGCTTTGTCAACATTGCTGNAATAATTGATGTGTGTANAAGCTCTTAGGCATGTTTATTGACAAAATTGGCAAGGGCATTCTGAATCCANACTATGCCTGTTCTGATTGGTCAATACTCATTTGCCCTTATAAGAAATGANATCACCTAAGATTCAAGATTGTTATATTAAACTCTAAATCCATATANTATATTTCTTCTCTCCCCTTTCTTTCACATGTTACTGATGGAACTTCCCATGTACCTCTTTCAGGCATGGAGATGCAGACCAATGCANAGAAAGGCTTCTCTGTGAAATGTTGTCAGTTTTGGTGGTGATGGTAGGTCTAAAGGTTCCACAATGTGGAACTGAGAATGTTCAGAGGGTTGTCTTATGAGAAATCAGAAATTGGATGACACATGGATAACCTCATTAAGTCTACATTTCAACAGAGGAAGGCTTTGAAAGAGAAACCAAGTGACAACGATCTAGATAGAGCCATAGGGAAGGCCTAAACTAAAGAATTTCTGAAAGTTTTCAGGTGATCAGTTCTCTTCATTGTTTTTGTTTTCAACTGTGGTCCTTTAGTTCCCTGTTCTAGGAAGTTCACAGCCTACTCCTCTGTGCTACCTCTGTGAAATCTTAACTAGCCATTAGCACTATTGCTATAATTGATTCTCCCCATTATTAGTGCAATTTCCACAATTTTCATGTTTGTCTTGATGGTCACATACAGTAGATTGACTATTATTCATTTAAGATTTCCACAAATGTGCAATGCTATAATATTGAGCAAATCAGACTCGGTGCCAGTCATCATGAAGGAAGAAATCAAGGAAATACATAAACAAATGCATGAACAGTTGATAACATGTGACAACTTGGAAGTCTTTAGTTAGATTTTGGGTGTTTGAGAAAACTTCAGGAAGAATTTGATATAACCACATATATTAATGAAACAAAGGACTCAGNAAAGTAAACTCATATAAAAAAATTACCCACAAGAACATTGAACTTAATGTATTCCAGGAAGAAGAAATTCAGTGTACCCATAGCAAAANGCACATAGTAAAAATAAGCATTAAAGAGGTGAAAANGAAGAGTGTAGGCTGTATAATNATCTCTTACTTGCCCAGATATTATATTTTGTTTTAAAATGTGGTATGGAATTACTAGTGCATGTATAGTAATAGGGCTGGGATTTGACTTAAGTAACTAGATAGCAAGAGTTTCTATGCCCCAAACACTAAAACTGTGCAATAGAAGAGTTAATGGAGGGAGTATATATAAAGGTTTTCCCTCATAATTAGATTGGGTGAATTAGTAGAGACTTGGGAGATTAGTGATGCACACATTTTTGTGTGTTTTTGAAGGCATTTCCAGAAAGGAGTTGCATGTGGAAGAGCAAGTGAGGGAGAAAGACTTGCCTTAAATGTATACAGTATCATCTTATAGGCTGAGGACCAGGATAGGTTAAATGTAGAATTAATGGAAGGTCAACCAGTTGGTGTAAGTTTCATCCTTTTGAGTGAGTGTGGCTACTCCTGCATCCATTCAGCTATGGATACCAGACTCCAANTTGTTCAGCTTTTCATTATGTCCTCACACTAGCCCCCAGGGAACATCCATCCCCTCTTATTTGGTCAGGTGATGAACTAGACTTCCACTTGTTCAAAGTTTCCAGCCCCTTTGGAGCAGTAGACCCTGTGTTCTACCTCTCCAGGATGCAAATAGCCATCACAAAACTATGTAGCTTCTAATCCTGTGATCAAACCCAATAGCTACAGTTTATAAATGTGTGTGTGTGTGTGTGTGTGTGTGTGTGTGTGTGTGTGTGTGAGAGAGAGAGACAGAGAGACAGAGAGACAGAGAGACACAGAGAGAGAGAGATCATTCTATATTCCCCACATTGTTTGTTTAATTGATGTGTATTTATGATGCTGATGACCAAATCCCACATGGTACACATGTATTCTGCCTCTGAGCTGCAGTCTTCTTCCTTGTGAATTCCAGTTAACAGTGCTTACTTTCCAGAATGCTTGGGGGTTTCAAATGGGATTCTTTATTTTTTTTTAAAGAAAAGTTCTTAGCTTAGTGCCTAATACACAGGAAATACTGAAAATAATGTCTTTGTTTCTAGTGACTATTAGTGTTTTCTTCTGCTTGTATGGACAGCAACAAAGGATTCCTTACACATTTACTTTTCACAGTACCCTGGAAAGCTGAAACTCTAAGAATGTTATTTCTGAGAACTTTAAAATGTCAAATGAAGAATATTTAAAACTAAGGGAAAAAGAGCTAATAGCCTTTCTGGCAACAAATTTCTAAGATTAACATCTCCAAAGAAAACAAAACTATATATCGACTTTTAGAAAGTAATTCATGGAGGAATAAGAAAGCTACTTTGAGGTAAGGGGGTCACTTCAGTCTTGAACAACTTGAACAGGAGGAAATCACAGGATACGTTACCGTGTAATTAAAGAAATGCTACTAGATATGAATATCACATCTTTAAGTATACTCTACTATACACTAGCCGTAACACCAGAACAACTGACAAAAAGATCCCAGCCTCTAATTTAGGGAGGTCAAATCAGAATGAGCAGCAGTTGAGACAGTGGATGACAAGTTAGGGCAGCACAAGCAGTGGTCATAGCAACAGATATTATGACATGAACTGAACGTGGGAGGTACCCACACCAGCAGATGGAGGAAAGAGCCACAGCACTGACAGGAGGAGGGTAAAGCTGCAAGAAGCATCTGAGAAATCTGAGCTTCAACCACAGTACTGAAAAAGGGGACCACTGAGCTAACAACAGCTTGCTAGTGTCACTGGTCTATATGGAACAACCGGACCCTAAAAATGAAGGAAAGTAACAAACCTCTAAATATTTAGGAAAACAAAGTATTTTATTTTGATCTCATATTTTACTTAAATAAAACTATTTTCCATGCTTCTGATAATTAATGTGAAGTGTAAATGCAAATCGCCATTTCTTTTAACNTCACTTTCCAAATTTGGTTGTATAAGTATTCACAAGCTCTCTGATACCCCTCCAAGGAACTGGGTGCTGATAATACACAGCCATTACTAAATGGTCAGTTGAAAGATTAGAGTGTGAACTAGTAGCAATATATCAACTGAATTGTGATAATTNAAGAAGTAAAAATTTACTCTCCAATAAAATGTGAAAATAGTTATAAAAACCAATGAAATAGATATAAAAGATTAAATTTTATTTTGAAGTATTAAATCATTCTAAGTGGAAGAGGAGACCAAAGACTAAGAAGTGTGATAAGAAAAAAAAATAAGCCTTCAATATGGCATAGAGTTAATTATAAATAATGCCATTATACAAACATTAGCTAAAACTAAAATTAAAAGGCAAAAACATCATGATGTCATTTTAGCCCGTANAGGTCATTCAAGATAAAAATCCAGAATTTCTATTCAAGCAGTAGTTCTGAATAGGAACTACTGAATAGGGGCATTTTACCTTTGATCACCTTCAAAAGTAATCATTTGTACCTGGGCACACAGTCTGAAGAGGGTCCAAGGACAAAAAGGTCCTCACATTGCAGGGAACAGAACAGCCTCTCACAACAGTGGAGATGAATTGATAAGGGTTCTAAAGCTGGAAAAAGGGANATCATGTACAAATAAATTTTAGAGAGTAAACAATGGATTCAAGTTTTAGTGCATTAGAACACACTGACAGTGGCATTAAATGTAAATATGAATAATATTCAAATGAAGGAAAAAATTTCAGGATTGTCTATAAAGCACATACTAATTAAATACAATTTAAAAAGCAAAAAGTATCAGACCAACTTCCCTATAAGCAAGAACCCTGAGTGTAGTTAATGAAGGGNATTTGGTGACTTCTGAGAGTCAATCATCAATTTAAATCTGAGATAAATTAATTTNCTTTTTTCTCTCCTTAATAGAATAGTCTGCATTACAAAAGCCTCACAAGGAAAACACGGAAAGCAGTTAGATATCCCCACAGGACCAGCAAACCAATCTTGGAGGATCTAATTGAGCTGGANTATACGGATGAGAGTTCTAGGTTCACCTGAGTGTTTCTTAAAAGTTATATTTATTCTTATACCAAACATGGAAAGTTAAATTCATATGAAAAAGAACAGTTAACTACTGAGGTGGGGAGATTTTTCTAATAAAACCTCAACAAACAGTAATCACGTTCAGGGTCAAGTCTTGAAAAGAGGGAGTTTAATGAAAATCTAGAAACCTTATGGTGTTCCCCACTCCAGGTTTTGAGTTACTTCTAGGTAGAATTGCTGAGTACGATTTCAGTAACTCTAGATAGAAACAGTGACTGGAAGAATAAAACTCCAAGACAATTCAGCAACTATAGGATGCATATGGAGTGGAGGGTTTCTTTCTTTTTTTTTTTTTGCATTCACACTTTTATGTATATGAATTCATTTTATAATATACACAAGGGTATATTATTATATGAAAGGACTATATATACTTCACCTGAGCAAAAATTACATTTTCATTATCAAGCCTAAAGATCAATGTTATNATATTTGAAAGCATGCTGACATTGGTCNATGAGCCAAATGAGATGTTATCAATGCTGTGTCATTTTCATTCTACAACATTAATCTTTTTTCATTTTATTATTTTTTAATTTAAAAACTTTTTATTCATTTTACATACCGACCACAGATCCCCCCCTCATCCTTCCTTTTGCTCTTCCCTCCAGCCTTCCCCCCGACCCGGCCCACCCCCCATCTAGCCCTTACCCTTTTGGGGTGGAGATTTAAGAACAGCCCCACAAAGGTGGAGAAGGCCTTGGTGAGATTTCCGTACTCTGGAGGTTCAAAAACACTGCACTATAGTAATGGAAATCACATCCCCAGTAGAGAAGAAAAACAGTGTGCACTTCAAACACCTGAAATCTAATACTTGGGAAAATCAGATATACTTCTGACAATCAAAGGATCTTCTTTAAAAAAGAAATTATATCTATTAAAGAAGTTAATAGCACTCAGGGATCTGTAACTTCTTCATTTAGTGTCAAGCACTAAATAGTAATTACAATATTACTATTTAGTAATACAATATTACTATTTACTGTCTAAAATACAGTAAAAATTAATGAAAATTCAAAAAAAAGGCAGAGAAAGGGACCTATGAATGATTTTTGTTGTCACTGACCCTCAAAAGTAATTTAAAATGAAGCATTAAATTTATGCTCATTGAGCAATGAAAATATATCAAAGCCTTAATTGGAAGGCATATGCTGGCAGCCATTGGTAAGCCATTGCATACCATGTTCTCATCTCCAGAAAACATGGTGACTAAGTTANTTGAANGGTNTNTGTGTGAAGAGGAGCCAGAGAAATAGAGCATATAGCTGCTTCCCATAGTNAGAACTGTGAGGGATCTGGTAAGACTTATACTGCTTGGATAGAGATGAAATTTTGTAAATTATTAGTCAGTANTCATGAAGCTTCAAGAATATAATAACTAATGTGCAATAAAAATATGTGACTGGTAGCTTAATTACAAGAAAATGGGGTTAGAAAAAAAATATCTGGTTGATTCAGCCAGGTCAGTAGCGCTGACAGCAAAATTTGAAAGAGTGCNACAAGTTAGAATGCACCATGTCTCCNTTTGTTGGAAGGCAGAGAAAGCAGAGAGAGAGANAAAGGCTNGAGGAGGGNCTTGAAAATAAATTATATTTTCAGTTTCTTCTAAAAGGCCTAATATCCATTGGGCACATTAGTCACAGAAGTCCAAGAGAGAAAATACTACTGTAATGACTTTTCTCAAATGAGAAATGTGCATTTGTAATCAGCATTTTATTCAATTTTACTTTTATTCAATTTACTTTAATCAATATGCTAAAATATAAATTTAAAGTGGCCCTTTAGTTGCTAGGCTTTATGTGACATGAAAATCAAATGTTCTCACATATAGGGAAAAGTGTAATATCACCTGTGATATGCATGTGGGCATGTTTGTTTTGTANNATCAGGTGTGTGGGTGGGAGCACAGATAACAGACTCATTCTTCGATATAATGATTATTGGATTGTAAGACTTTTGCATAATTTTTACTTTACNANTTTTTNTTTTTCAATTTTTGAAGCTTCCTATAATTACCATGTATTATTTATGTGATGAGAAAAATTACAACACATTTAAGAAGTCTATGAATCTGCTTTACTCTTTCTTTCCCA
>LZPO01036011.1:0-29472 GCA_001675575.1 Neotoma lepida | reverse complement strand
AGCCAGGCATGGTGGCACACACCTTTAATCCTAGGACTTGAGATCTCATGTCTTGCTTGGGAAAGACAAACGTCTTTAACCCCAAGAAGTGATGGCAGGAAGCAGAAAGGTATATAAGGCATGAGGACCAGGAACTAGAGGCTTTTAAGCTTTTAGGATTTTAAGCAGTTAGCTGAGATTCATTCAGGTGAGGACTCAGAAGCCTTCAGTCTGAGGAAACAAGGTCAGCTGAGGAGTTGGCAAGGTGAGGTTGGCTGTGGCTTGTTCTGTCTCTCTGATCTTTCAGCATTTACCCTAATACTGGGATCTGGGTTTTTAATTAATAAGACCATTTAGAAATTCATGTTACAATGATGACAATATTGTATTATCCAGTCCAAATTTGCAGGAACTTTGAGTGAGGCACTTTCCTCATGAGGCTATGCTTAGCTGACCAGAGCCCTACGCCTTCTGCCACAGAATGAGGTTTTATCACTTTACTTGCCTTATTCTCTTATCTGTATACTACACCCTGGTTCTTGGGTTGCTAGGTAGGGATTAGTAGCCTTGGAAGACATTGAAGATGAATTCCTTCCTCATAGTTGGCTTCTGAATCCCTCATCCCGAATTCTCCAGCAATTCTAGAAAGAGAAGCAGCTCCATTACTTCTCCTTAGGATTTAAAAAAAGGTGGAGCCATTAGGTCTTTGTTGAAGTCTGACCAGAAGAATAGAAACTGAGTTCTCCTGTTCTCTTCTGGCCCCATGGAGGCATGACATTCTAATCTGCTCCAAAGATTAGAACATTATATATTTTTATTGCCTCCTGGGAAGCTGAGTTTAGTTGGGCCTGACAATCATCTGTCCAGGAGACCATCCTGCAGGAAAGTTGACTTACCTGAAGACAAGTTAAAGAGCTGTACGGAATAATCACTGCCTTGGAGAGATGTATCCATACTTGTCATATACTCCTCCCCCATGCAGCATGGCAAGCCTACTTCCTTTTCTGAATTCCAACACACAAAAACATAACTTTTCTATCTTTCTCTTAAAATGTTTTATTAAGTCCACATTCTTAAAAAACATACAGAGTCCATTAGTACTACCTCTATACTCTTGGGCATGTGTCCATCCACTGGAACATGTTAGATGTACCAGAGGACACACCCTTGAAGAAAATTAACTCTCATTCTCTGAGCAGCCATCAATTACTGACAGCTCCTTAGTGAGAGGTGGAACGTTTCGCTCTCCTCACTCCATGCTAGGATTTTATCTGACTTGAGCTTGTGCAGGTCTTGTGCATGCTGTCATAATCTCTGTAATTTCATATGTTCAACTGCTATATTGTGTCTGGAAAATATTATTTCCTTTTAGTCATCCACTACTTCTGGCACTTAAAGTCTTTCACTTTTCCACAAGTGAATCCTTTTCCACAAGGATTCCTGAGCCTTGAGAGGAGAGGGTATGTTATAAATGTTCCACTTAGAGTGAAGCACTTCCCAATTACATATTCTCTGTACATTGACCAGTTGTGGGTTTCTACATTAGTTACCATTTACTGCAAAAAGAAGTTTCTCTGATGCAAGTTAAGAGATGAATAAATCTATATATAAAGGAATACACCATAGGAGTTGGCTTAATACTGTGTTTCATTAGCAGAGTAATAATTGTTGCTCCTCCAGAGGGTATGATCTTTCTAGGTACAGGATATTGGCCTTGATAACTTTGTCAGGCATGAGTTCCATCTTGTGGAGCCGCCTTAAATACATTCAGAAGGTAGTTGGTTACTCCTGTGACATTTGTGTCACTATTTTACCAGTAGGCGTATCTTGCCAAGCAGTTTGTTCCTGTAGCTCCCAGGGTTCCCAGCTAGATAAAACTGATGATTAGTTTTCTCCTTTGGTAGCATACATAGCAATTTCCAGAATGATGAAAGATAGCTAGTAAGGATGAAACTTCCTGGTCAATTCAGTTTTGATTTCTGCATGTTCTAAGACTCAAGTATGCAATATCTTTGGCAATAGGACCTTATTGTCAAATTCTGGAGGGTAACTAGGAACAATGGCAATATCCTGTAATGTTTGGGGTCTATGTGACTTCACTGGCCAAGAATTCCAATAGAGACAACCCATCCTTGACATTTGGACTTTTTGTTTGTTAGGCTCTAGTGTGTCTAGTAGGGGCACTGTTGCCTTGTTAAGGGCAACATCATTTTAATTATTTTATACACATAGATGTTTATATTTTAGAAAACTTCTGTAGTAGTTTTTCATGAATTTTTCAGAAGACCTTTAGTGTTAGTTATCTCTTTTGCAGATACCAGCCAAATCTTAAGCATGCTTTCCTTTACTGACACTCTGGGATTTTTCACATTCTCTGAAGTCTCTCCTCCTCACTTTTGTGATCTAGCAGTTTGACTGTAGCTGGATCCTAACAGCTCCCTTGGGGGAAGGGGTGAGAAGGTGTGGCGTCAAGGAAACAGACACCAGTAGTCAGTTGAAGGCAAATAACGAACTCTTTTATTCAATAACAGGGAAGGCCTTATATACCCTACTCCCAGCACCTAGTCTGTGTGGTCATCCCTCATTGGCTGGGCATGATCAGGAACTCTGATATCGATAAGGACCTCTGACAGCAACCAGGACCTCTGACAGCTCCTTTTGCTAGGTCTTCAGGCAGACTCCAGGTTGGCTCTTAAGGAGTACATTATTTGCATGCCTTGGCAACTGGTCTGAGCTAATTTCCTCTACCCTATGGGCCTGTCCTATTACATATCCAACCTTTTATTTTGTTACATGGGCACTCAGTGAGAGTCCAAGTTCTTTGCTCAGGCCTTGTTGACCTCACCTCAGGGGGCTCAGCAACTGGACTGTGCCTGTCTTAGGTTGGCTTGTCAAACAAGGTCTTACCCATCTTTGACTACTAGCCCTTGAAGAGCATCCATCCCTGGGGAGTCACTCTGGGTGGGAAGTGTCAGGCAGTATCCCTTTGAATTTCAGAAAGCCAGGCATGCATAACCTCCTGTGGAGGGCTATGAGTTCGATGTCTAAGAGCCATTAACACCTATAGAGTCACCTTAGTGGCCGCCTGTTGTTGTTGGATGTGCTGTAGGAGACACTTGAAAAGGAGAAAGATCAAAAGCACCACCCCACCAATCAAAACATAAATGAAATCCAGGAGAGATCAAATACCCTCTTTATATCATGCCAAACCTGTTCAAAAATTAAAAAGTCAAAGGCCATAACCTTTGCTCTTGTCTGATTTAATTGAAAAATTTCATATGTTAGCTGTAATAGATAATATAGAAACTTAGCTGACCATGGGCCCTTAATATATTTAGCTAGCTCCAAACCTGCTAAACTAATGTTCCTCATCCCAAAAGGTATCATATAGAATGAGGAAAAGCAAGGCTTCACAAGTCTTCAGAATTTAGAGGGGCAATGAGACCAAGAAGAGGGAATATATATATTACCCACCCTGGGAGATTTTCTCCTTGGTGGAAGCAGGCTGATATATGGCCAAGCACACATCTCTTGCTGGGACCCATATTGGTGTAGTGGCATGCTGAAGAAAAACACAAGCATACCCTCTTCTGTGGTGATATTTTATCTGTGTCCCCCAATAAAATTTATCTGAGGATTGGAGGAAAACAGGCATCCAGCCACTAGTAGTAAAAACAAAAGTCATACAAGTTAACACACGCCATTAATCCATCTGATTCTCTGTGAGTCCAAGGTCACACTAGGGAACAAGCTGAAAGGCAGTGGTGGCACACGCCTTTAATCCCACCATCAGCCACAGAGTTCTGGAGGTCTGTGCAGACAGACAGGAAGTGATGTAGCTTAGTGGAGATAGGAAATGAGTTAGCAGAATGGACAGGCCTAAAAAGCCTGCTTAGACAGGAAGTCGCTCTGTTCTCTTCACTTCTCTCTCTTTGAAAGCAGCGGCAGCATTGGTGAGGTAAGGCTAGCTGGTGGCTTGTTCCTAATTCCTCTGATCTCTGTCAGATTTTTCACCCATATTTCTTGTTCTGTGTGTTTATTAATAAGACCATTTAGAAATTCATTTTAAATTTGGCATCCCAACGTGGTGCGAACTCATTAAAAAGCTGTTGGTGGCCTTAAAGGCCAGGGGTTACAGGCTCTCTAGCTTGGCAGAAGCTACAAGCAGTAGTAGCTGCACATGGCCAGAACTGCAAGCAGTTTTGGCTACACCTGGCCTGAGCTACAAGCAGATGGGGATACATGTGGCCTGAGCTATAAGTGGTTGGGGCTACTTGTGGCCTGAGCTACAAGTGGTCCGAGCTATACACAGGTGGAGCTGCTTGCAGCCAGATCTTTAATTCAGGTGGCTGGAGTCTTTTTGGCTTTTTTAGCTAATGGTGGATGGTGGGCTCTTGCTCTCTCTGGATCTCCATCTTGGACTACCACCATGCTAGGTAGCTGCTTTGAAACTTCCTCAGACTTCTAATGCTCTATGCAGACTTGGTAAGTCAATTAAAATATTTTAAAGGTAGAAATCAGTTAAAAGAAAAATTTTCCCACATTAAAAATTGGGAAATACTTCTACAATGGAAAGAATTTGGTCTTTGTTTGATAACACATTAGGCAGTTTAAAAATGGAACAAATAAATGAAAGGATAACTAATGTTGATGCAATATACGTAACCTCAGTGATGAACATTATTTGTTTAACCATTTTTATTTTAGCACTAAGAAGATTGGTCAATTTGAGTGCTAAGATAAAAGCTTTAGAAAAACCAGTTAGAAGGAATTATAGAGAAATTCAGACTCAGACAGAAGAATTTAAAGGTGAACTTAGCTCAGGATTGAATTATACAGTTACAGACAAACAGCCTCAGACTATGAGACAGCAGACATTAATTTACCCTATAACCTTATAAGAAATGCGAGATGCTCATGTTCAAACTAATTGGGCTCCAACACAAATGCTAGATTTAAGGAGATTTAAAGAAGCTATAGCATCATACAGCATGCATTCTCCATTTTTAAAGCAGATGTTAAACTCGTGGTCAACTTGTAATCCAATCCGTGAAGATTGGAAAGATTTGGCTGCTGCTGTACTAGAACCCAGAAAATTTACAATGGCAAATATGGTTTAAGGATGAAGGTAAAACTATAGAACAGCAAAATATGACTAGAGGTACAGAAATTACCAAGGATCAGCTTCTTGGAGAAGGTGAATATGCGAATATAAACAGACAATGTTTATAAGATAACTAAACCCTAATTTTATGCCACATGGCAGCCATGAATGCATGGGACAGAATTGAGGAAGCAGGAAAGAAAATTGAATCATTTACAAAAGATATACAGGGCCCCAGAGAATCCTTCATGGATTTCTTACAAAGGCTGTCTTCAGCAGTAAATAAAATGATACCAAATTCAGAAGCCAGACAGATAATAATTGAATCTTTGGCCTTTGAGAATGCAAATGCATCATGCAAAAGAATAATAACGCCGTTAAAGGCATAATCAGCTCCCTTGGAAGATTGGATCAAGGACACAATTAATATTGAGTCTCATGATCAGGATGACACATGGATAAGAGAGGTTATATCAAGAGGTTTGAGGAAAAATAATGTCAGATGTTTTAATTGTGGTAAACTAGGACGTCTGAAAAGGGAGTGTAAATAGGATGTTTCTGGAAATAATGTTTCTTCAAGGAACACTGGCAACAGAATGCCCNTCCCTTCTGGATTATGCAGAAGGTGTGGCAAAGGTAAATACTGGACCAATGAATGTAGATCAACAAGGGACAGACAGGGTAATACTCTGCCATTGGGAAATTCCCTGAGGGGACTCACACAGGCCCCCATGGAAAATTCAGTTCAGACTTTTCTTGCCATCGTACAAGAGACCCCTTGTCAGAGCAGTTAAATAACCAAATGCCTATTGCAAAAAACTATACTGCTTAGGGTGTTAGAACAGCTATAGCAGAGAGAGCATGAAATTCAGGAGAAACAATAAAGCAATTTTTTTTGGCAAACTTCTATAAATGAACAAAGACCTAAATTAAAAATACGAATGAATGATGTTCTCTTTGAGGGTCTAGTGGACACTGGTGCTGACGTAATGATAATTGCACCAGAATTTTGGCATCCAAATTGGCCTCTTCAGGAGGTAAATGTTCAGCTGTTAGGGATTGGTACATTATCTCAAGTGAAACAGAGCACAAGATGGCTTGAATGTATAGGACCAGAAGGACAGAGAGAAAAATTAAAGCCATATGTGGCTAATATAGCTATGAATTTATGGGGCCGTGGTCTATTACAATAATGGAATACTCAGATTAACATTCCTCCAACCTCAGAAATGAACCATAAACTAACACATGTTTCTGAGAGAAATATTTGGATTATTATAAAGAGCAGTCACCAGCCATCCAGATTGTACAAGAACAGGGCACAACAACTGCTGATCTTTCAAAGGCACCAACAGCTCTACCTTTAAAATGGTTAACAGACAAGCATGTATGGGTTCAGCAATGGCCTTTAACAATAGAGAAACTTCAGGCTTTAGAAGATCTGGTACAAGAGCATTTAAATGCTCAACATATTGAAGAATCAACCAGCCCTTGGAATTCTCCTGTATTTGTTATTAAAAAGAAATCTGGTAAATGGAGAATGCTAATGGACCTAAGAGCAATTAACAAGGTAATTCGGCCAATGTGCCCTCTACAATCTGGAATTCCTTTGCCTACTTTGTTATCTAAAGGATGATGGCCTCTTATAGTTATTGATTTAAAAGACTGTTTCTTCTCAATACCATTACAAGAAAAAGACAGAGAAAAATTTGCCTTCATATAATCTACTTATAACAATTCTCAGCTGGTTAAGAGATATCAATGGAGGGTTCTCCCACAGGGAATGTTAAATAGCCCAATGCTGTGCCAATATTTTGTACAAGAGCCATTGCAAGTAATACTTAAACAATTTCCTAAATCTGTAATTTATCATTACATGGACGATATTTTACTAACTGATTCAAATGCAGATACATTAGAAAGAATGTTTGAAGAAGTAAAGAAAATTTTGCCTTGTTGGGGATTATAATTTGTTCCTGGAAAGATACAAAGAGGATATTCTATTCATTATTCAGGATATAAAATAAATCCACAAAAAATTAGACCTCAAAAGGTGCAAATTAGGAGAGATCGATTATGGGCTTTTAATGACTTTCAAAGATTAGTCAGAAATATTTCCCATTTACACACTGTTGTTGGGGTAAAAAAATGATGAACTGAGTAATTTGTTTAAAACCTTAGAAGGGGAAAAGGACTTGTACAGTCCAAAAGAATTAACAGCTGAAGCTGAGAAAGAATTGGCCTTGGTGGAAAAGAATGTACAGGAAGGACATGTGGATTGAGTGGATCCAAAGCATTCTCCTACAGGAATTTTAATGCAGAGGGAAGATTTTATATTGGAATGGATATTTCTACCAAATAAACAGAGTAAAAAATTAAAAACCTATTGGAAAAGATCTCTGACTTGATTTTAAAAGGAAAATTGAGACTTTGTCAATTAGCAGGAATAGACCCAGCAGAAATTGTCATACATTTAACTAAGGATGACATTGACAAATTATGGGCAGAAAGTGAACCTTGACAAAGAGCTTGCAGTAATTTTTTCGGAGAGATTAACAGCAAATATCCCAAAAGTGATAGAATTGAACTTATAAAGAGAGCTGATTGGATTTTGCCTCAAATTGTATGGGAAACATCCATATCTGGAGTCCGTACATTTTATACAGATGCACACAAACAATGAAAGGCAGATTACAAATCAGAAAATTTAAGGAAAGTGGTTCAAAGTCCTTATAATTCAGTTCAAAAATCGGAATTGCATGCTATTCTGTTGGTATTAATGGATTTTTCAGAACCTCTCAACATAGTTACCGACTCTCCGCATGCTGAAAGAATGGTATTACATATTGAGACTGCAGAATTTATCCCTGATGAGTCACAATTAACTTTGTTATTTATTCAGTTACAAGATATAATCAGGCATAGGAAGCATCCTTTATATATAACTCACATCAGATCCCATATGGGTCTGTCTGGACCTCTAGCACAAGGTAATGATGAGATTGATAAACTATTGATAGGAAATGTGCTGGTGTCCTCAGAATTTCATTAAAAACATCATGTCAATAGTAAAAGTTTAAAAAAGGATTTTTTCATAACCTGGCAACAAGCCAAGGAAATTGTAAGGAAATGTCCTACTTGTCCTTTTTATAATCAGACTCCATTACCAGCAGGATGTAACTCAAAGGGTACTCAGAGAAATGAAATCTGGCAGATGGATGTTTTTACTATGCAGAATTTGGAAAATTGAAATATGTACACCACACCATTGATACTTATTCAGGATTTCAATGGGCAACTGCTTTGAGTTCTGAAAAAGCTGATTCTGTAATCATACATTTGCTAGAAGTTATGGCCATCATGGGTATACTTGCACAAATTAAAACTGATAATGCTCCAGCATATATCTCTGATAAAATGAAGCATTTTTTGTTTATTACAATATAAAGAATATTACAGGTATACCATATAATCCTACAGTCCAAGCAGTCACAGAAAGATCAAATTGAACTCTAAAGTATATGCTAACTAAACAGAAAGGGGTAACAAAAACCCCCAGAAATAGATTACATAATGCTCTATTAACTTTGAATTTTCTCAATGCTAATGAGAAAGGAACAACAGCTGCAGAGAGACATTGGGTAATAGAAAAAACTTCGGAATTTAATCAGCCTATATACTTTAAGGATGTGCTGACCTCAGAATGGAAACCAGATATGTGTTACGTTGGAGACGAGGTTTTGCTTTTGTTTCTATAGGAGAAGAAAAGGTATGGATACTATCATAATTGATAAAGGTTTGATTTGAACAAGAGAGACCTCTTAATTAGAAGAGGTTCATCATCCAGAATGACCATCTAATTTAAAATTAACTTAACTAATGCTTTTTATTTAATCAGATATAATTTACCAAAAGGGAACCTCCCTAAAGTTAGGCTTGGGGAAGTGTTTTTGGTTTTGTCTTTCAGGAGAATGGAGGCTAAGGAATCTGAAGAGCACTGGACAAATGAGACATTTAAAGAAAATGGACAAATTATCCAGAATAAATGTCCCAAGAAAAAGAGTAAAATGGTCTATTGGTATATCACATATAAAATTTCATAAGTCTTCCTAAATGTTTGTTTCTGCTCTTCTCTACAGATACTTAACACAAATGGTCTTCATGTAGTCCCAGTTCAATTAAAATTTAAAGCTTGCTTTGGAGTTGGAGAATGGCTCTCTCCTTCTCTGAACCCAAGCGTGTTTTGCTAAAAAGAAAATACAACATGTCTATATCATGTCAGAAGAGCCGTCTGATATGGGACAGAAGAAACAAACAAACAAACAAACAAAAAATTAAAGGACTATTCTATTGCCACTAATCTGAACTCCTTGGTCCTATTTTGATTCTTTAAACTCTTCTTAAGGTATGAATTTTATATCAGAATTTGTAAGATTTATATATATACATTTTAAACTTTTGTCATAATATTAATGGTCATATAGAGTACTAATTAATTCTAGAAAAAAAAGCTTCATTTAGCTGCCTATACATTTTTTTTTGTTTGAGTATCTATCAGTTTTTTGCAGGGAATCAAGACCAATCCTGACAGCAAATTTGAAGTCTCCAGAAAGATGATGGGGTCCCACAACGATGATTCCACCAGGATGATAATAATATCACTAAGCTGACAAACATCACCCGAAGATCTGCTTTGCACTACAAACTGCTCAGGACAATCTCGAGATGGCTAGCTGACATGATCCAGCCTCACAGACTGTTCGAGCGAGGACTTGAGATAAGCCCTGTACCTTGTGTTATGCAGAGACTGGATAACAAATGATATAGCTACCACTGCAGACTTGACAATTAACCAAAAAATTTTTCTTTTCAGCATCCCCCTAAGACGTCTTCACCCACAAACAGCAGGAAGCAATTTTAAGAAAACGACGCCCACATTCCCAAGAGGTGGGGTGGGTGGTTTTTAGTTTTTCAATGGGTTTTGGGTTTGAGATAATTTTTATTGTTTAGGATGGTTGTTACAAGTTGTTATTGTTAATGGTCAGGAAAAAGGCTAAACAAAGGAAATTAGATTTAGGGTTCTTGTTTGAAAAAAAGAGGATATAGATATGATATAGATAAAAAGGTAGATTATTGACTCTATTTTTAAAAGGCAATTACTAGTTTTAAATATTTTACATTGCATTGGATTTTTTATACAAATATATATTGATACAAATTCGAGATTGATTTTCTTAGAAAATATTGTATGTATATTTCTAATCTTGTTCAAGGTATTGTACCTATACAGTTCATTTAACAATGTTATGCAATTTGCTAAATCTTGAAAGTTATTATTATCAACTATTAGGATATAGAGAATTGAGAGTTAGTGGTTAGTCATTACAATCGAACTTGTAGTCATATTAGGTGTTTTCAAGGTTAAGCAGAGATATATTTTAGATAGACAGGTTCTTCAAACCCTTCAGAGATCTGCAGAATATGGCATTTAAAATGTTTTAGTAACTTAGATTTTTTTTCTTTTTTATGACTATGAGACATGTCGGCTCCTGGCAGTATCAATCTGTTTCAGAGAAGATATGGGCATTGAAGAGAGTGCATATAGAGCTAACTTTCATGTGGCAAAAGTTAGCCACTAGGCAAGAAAGTGCCCTCACACTGACTGCTGACAGTATGCTATTCAAAAAAATCAACAGGCAGGACACAAAATAAGGACTACTGATCCTTGCCAAGACAAGTGTAGTTGCAGCTTTGCCAGCAGGCATCCTTTAAGGCCAAAACAATATGGCACCATCACTGAAGTGGCTTTCCAATTCAGAAAAGGTACAGTGCCTCTTCTTTCGAAGGCAGCTGCTCAGGCAGTGGGCCGATGGCTTCTGGTGTACAATGGAACAGTTATTCTTGAAGGAATAAGTAGCCTGATGGAGTCTGGCCTCTCAATGATAGACTGGCATTTAATAAAGGATATGAAACCACCCACAAGCTGTGAAAAATGGGATGCCAAATTCCAAAAACGCCAGCAATTTTCAGACACTGGAGGAATTCGAGTTTATCTGGTACATGGAATACTCGCACCGAATGTGAGATTTAGCTGTAGACCTTGAATACATCCTGCTTCACAAATGAGTCTGTCAGATACCCTAAGGCTATAGGCTGAAGATGATGCCCCAACATTGCTGAGAAACCTCAGGTGACTGTCCAACCAGCTGGCTGTTTCTGTCTACTCACATTTTTTGAAAGTTACTTGTTTGTACTTCCTGTTTTACTAGGCAATCTGATCTCCTTCTTGGGTTTCTGAGGGAGTTGAAGATTAGATAGTTATAGTTTTTCTTAAGAAATTTCAGAAAAGGAACTCGCCAAGAGGTGCTAAGTATGTAAGTTTGAAAGACATATAAGTTTGAAAGGTATCTCATAAGATAGTTTTCTGTTACTAATATAAGTTAGGATAGAAAGTGAGTTAGGTACATTAAGAACTGACCAAAATAGGATAGATAATGGAGTATTTTCTCAGAATTTGTCAAATGCATATGGACTAGACATTGTTGATGTATTAATTTCTTGTATATATTTTATATAGTTATTGTACTAATTGTATATAGTTTTTCTTATACTAGTTATAATTTTTTTATTTTTATTTTTTCTTTAGACAAAAAGAGGGAATGTGGTGATATTTTATCTATGTCCCCCAATAAAATTTATCTGAGGATTGGAGGAAAACAGGCAGCCAGTAGTAAAAACAAAACTCATACAAATTAGCACATGCCCTTAATCCTTTTGATTCTGTTAGTTCAAGGTCACACTAGGGAATAAGCTGAAAGGCAGTGGTGGCACACGCCTTTAATCCCACCATCAGCCATAGAGTTCTGGAGGTCTGTGCAGACAGACAGGAAGTGATGTAGCTTGGTGGAGATAGGAAATGAGTTAGCAGAATGGACAGGCCTAAAAAGCCTGCTTAGACAGGAAGTCGCTCTCTTCTCTTCTCTCTCTTTGGAAGCAGTGGCAGCATTGGTGAGGTAAGGCTAGCTGGTGGCTTGTTCCTAATTCCTCTGATCTCTGAAAGTAGGGGGAATCTGAGCCTGACTTATTGGCTGCCTTCCAGATGATGGGGAGATCAGCTATGGGGGTGGAAATCCAGGGCTGGGCATCGGCATTTGGGCCCATATTGACTAGGAAGGCTTCTATGGGCCTATGGACTGACACTGGTGAAGGCTGTGAGGGTTGTAAGACACCTGGCACAGTGGAAGAGTAGCCATCTCCTGAGGCAGGCTGGTATTGGGATAGATTGCCCCAAGAATACTGCGGCAGAGGGATAGCTGCCAGCAGTGGTGGTGGAGCAGAGGGTATAGCAGCACATGACTTAATGACAGCTGCCTTCTCTTTGACAGATTTGGCGGGACCCAAACTGACAGCTACATTTTCCTTGACCAATTTCAGGGGGCCCATATTGAAAGCTATGTTCACCTTGCCAGATTTTGGGGGGGGGCCCAAACTGACAGTTACGTTCTCCTTGACAGATTTCTCAGGGCTCAAACTGACAGCTATGTTCTCCTTTATAGATATCTCGGGGCCCAAATTGACTGTCTTCATCATGGGATATCATAGAACTAGCTATCTGATAAGGAAGTGGTGGGGTAATAAAAAGATTACCCATCTTTTCAATGGGATGAAAATTTGTGTTGGACCCCTATGCTTAGCAGAGGACTTTCGTGGTTTTTTTAGGCCATGACCATATGCCCACATGGTATCTCCAGATAAGGAATGGGGATCGGGAGCCGAGCCTTGGTTCCACTTCCTGGGGGGGGCATAATCTTTATGTGGAGGTGCTGGATGAACGGAAATGAAAAAAAAATGTGCCTTCCTAACAGCATGGGTAGACAAACATGACAGATAACACAAAAGAAGGAAAGAAGTGGGGGTTCCAATGCTTACCTGCCAAAGGAACCAAAAGAACACAACACTAGGGGCCTTCTCACTGAAACACAACATCTTGGGGGCGCTGTCAAGCACCACAAGTGAAGAGAGGGAGACAATCAGAACCTGTACTGGGAGAAACAAAGTAAAAGAAGCCCCACATTCAAGTACCAGATGTAGCTGGATCCTAACAGCTCCCTGAGGGTGAGAAGGCACGGGTCGACGACACAGACACCAGGAGTCAGTTGAAGGCAAATAACAAATTCTTTTATTCAATAACAGGGAAGGCCTTATATACCCTCCTCCCCCAAGGGAGCTGTTAGGATACAGCTACATCTGACAACCTCCATTGCTGAACATGCTAGCTTTACTGGACCCTAATTCTAAAAGGCATGGCTTTCCCCACACCCGTCTCCATCCTTTCTACTCAGGAGCTGCTGAAATTCACAGGTTTTTTTTCCTATTGATTTTCTTTCAAACTCTAATAAAATTGTCCTCCAGCTTCCTTCTAAGTCTATTTAACTTTTTTATTACCAAGACTAAGAACCCAAAGAGGGAACCCCAATTTCTCATTACTTGGAGAACCCCAGGCAAGTATGCAGAAATTAGGAACTTGTGTAGATCCCCAATATAAGCACAGAGATACTATTATTTGAGATCACAGTAACTCCTTCTCTGAGTAGTTTGGTGTAAAGTGTTTATATTAATCTATCTCAGTCTCTGTGAAAGCATTGGGTACACTGGATGTTCCTGACCTTTGTTGTAGAAACATAGGAACTGATGTTGACCATTGAAGTTCTGTAGTGTCCCATACACCTTCCTTCTAGCCTCTTCTTCTTCTCTAAATGTTCCTGAATATTTCTAGGGCTTCCTTTGGATTTAAATCACAAAGGCTGAATCATATGTTTCATTTTTAATCTCAGTTACTGGTCCACGAATTCAGCCTTTAATAAAAATTTAGCCATAAGAAAACAGAAGTCACAACTGAAGCAGCAGGGCACTAGAATGAAGGTCAACCTGTTCATGGGATTCTACTTGAAACAAACAAACAAACAAACAAACAAACAAACAAACACAAAACTTGAGCAGATGAAATCATAGATCTTAGCTAGGCAGTGGTGGCACATGGCTTTAATCCCAGCACTTGGGAGGCAGAGGCAAGCAGATCTCTGTGAGTTTAAGGCTAACCTTGGAACAGATTGAGTTCCAAGACAGCCAGGGTTATATAGAGAAACCCCATCTCAAACAAAACAAAACAAAACAAAAATCATAGATCTTGGAGGAGAACCTAAAACCATCACTTTACTAAACCAGCATAGTCTCTAACTACATTGGAAATATCTGTCTTTGTATCCACAGTTAAGTGTAGTCTTCACCCGTCATTAAGGAAACTTCTCTTTGCTACAGACAGAGGCTACTACGGACAACCATAACTGATCAAAATGCAAAGAGATGTTGAGCCTAGTCCTAATGGATACATCTGTAAAACAACTCCTGCACCTAAGGCTCAGGGAACATTACAGAAGAGGGGACAGAAAGATTGTAAGAGCTAGAGGATCAGGGAGTTTTCTGTGAAACTGTATCTCCTAGTAACACCAGAAGCTACCCATAAAGTCTCACCAACATAACTGCCCAAATGTGAGCTAAAGAAGGATGACACCAGTAGCCATGTCAAACTGGATGGGGAAAAGCTCAGGAGACCTCAGCCCTACACAAAGAACTATAGGCACTAAAGAATGCTAAGAGCAGGATAGGTGGTTTTCCCCAGGGAAGAGTACACTAATTGGTTTTCCAGTATCAATTAATTGTCTGCCATGAAAGTATATACATAAAAGTGAGCAGGTTTTATGTTTTATTACACACACACACACACACACACACACGTAACAATTGTCTTAGTTACTTTTCTATTGCTGTATGTGATAAGACATCATAACCAAGGCAACAAATAGAAGTATTTATTGGGAGCTTATAGTTCAGAGGGTAAATCCATGATCATCATAGCCAGAAGCATGGTAGGAGGCAGGCAGGCATGGCTCTGAAGCAGTAGCTGAGAGCTTATATCTTGATTATCAAGTATGAAGCAGAGAGAACTTACTGGGGATGGCATGAGATTTTGAAACCTCAAAGTCCACCTCCAGTGACATACCTTCTCCAATAAGGACACACCTCCCAATCTTTCCCGAACAGTTTCACCAATGTTGGGGCAAGCTTTTAAATATGAGTCTATAGGGACCATTCTCATTCAAGTCAGCACAATAAGCAAAGAAAAAGAGGCCATGAATTTGAAAGAGAAGCTGGAAGTGCACATGGGAAGGTTTGGAGGGAGGAAAAGGTAAGCGGAAATGATGTAACTGTGCTATAATCTCAAAATATAAACCTATTTCAAAAACATTTTTACATTTATAATAATAATGATAATAATAACAATACATATAATATAATATAATACATATAATAATATAATACATATAATATAACATATAATAATACATAATAATAATACATACATATTATTATTTCTGTGGGTTTGTGCATGCCACAGCACATGTGTAGAAGTCAGAGGACAACTTGTGGGAGTCTGTTCTCTTCTTCTATCATGTGGGTTCTGAGAACCAAACCCAGGTCATCAGGCTTAGAGGCAAGAGCATTTACCTGCAGAGCCATCTTCCAGCCCTATGTAAAAACAAACCCTCAAATTTGTAGCTGTATTTCCTGTCTCTAAAGTATTCTGAAACTTTTGTTAGTTTATAACTGAACACACTGAGAAAGTTCCAAATAGTACCATTTAAGTACACTGACTGCAAAAGAAAGGAATGTTTCTTGTTGCCTGACTCGCCTCTGAACAGAATCATAGGCATCATGGGGGCAATGTCCTCAGATAGTGAAGTGTCTTTTCAACAAGAATGCTCCCTCAAAAGCCTAGGTGGTAAACAGTCCTTAGGGTACTGCTGTTGGAGCTGGATCTCTAAGAGGTGGGGCTTTTGGGGAGGTATTAGGCCAATGCCTATGTGTCCTTGGAGAAGAATGCAAGGCATGTTCCCCTTACTTCCTTGTCATTTTGTTTCCCAGCCATGAGGACAGTGATTTTGTTCTGCCATAGTTTACCTTCCACAGTGTGCTGCCTTGCCACAGAGCATAAACCAATTAGGCCACACAATCCTTGGCTGAACCCTTTGAAATTATTAAGCAAAATAAAGATTTCCTCGTTACCAGTTGGTTATCTCAGACATTTATTAGGAACAGAAAGCTGACTAACTCAATGGTCTCTCATACATTCCAGCATTGTCCAGAGCTGCTGTTGAGGCCATGTTGCCTGTCTCTGCACAGAGTTGTGGGCTGCCTGGAGTGTATGTTTGGTAATACACTGCTGCAAAAAGCTAGGCCAGAGCCCTGCTCTTCATGCTCTGGATGATAAGGGGATCTCAATACCTATCAGCTCAGAATTTTCAGCTCTGACTCATTGGCCATCTTCTGTCTTTAGATCTCTATGTCCTGCTTTCTCCTGGTAAACCTCAGTCTCACCTAACTTCCCAGGCAAGAATATTTACTAATTTTACTAATATGTAAGCACAAAAGAGCACTGACTTCTGTCCCTTGGGTACTGACTTTGGTCCACATTGGGCAATGATCAAAGCATGGGTGGCATCTGCCAGCTTTAATGTTAGATAGGCCTTAGCAGAATTGGGTGCCATTGAGAACAGACTTACCTCATTATCTGTTCTGTCCCTTCTGAAGATTTGAAACACTGTATGGAAAGGTGAAGATTTGAGAGCTTTGTTTAGACCCATTAAAAGAAAGCTGCTTCCTTCTGGTCAAAGCAATAGAACCTGAATTCTGCCACTGATCTGGATGAATGAACATTAACATGAACATTCTAAATGGTCTAAAACATTATATACTATTGTCATCCTCCTTTAAAAATTTGTCCAACTAGGCTTGTCAGTCACTTGGTCAAAAGCATGTCAGAGATAAAATCAACTTAAGCTGTGTCGCTCATGTCCTTATGTCTTGAAATACCTCAGCCAGCCTTTGTTTGATTTAAAATTTTCTGTGAATTAGGAGAGCCACAATCAATATATTACCCAAGGAAGTGGTCTCATCTGAAGTTTGGCATGGGATCCACTTTCACACTCACATAATTATTAGAAGAGTCTGCTTTATTGCCAGCTGCTGGCTTGAGTGACTGATTCTATTTCTTGCAGATTTTGACCAGAAATTCAGTGTTCCAAGGTGCAGTTCATCACAACTGGGAGGTCAAGGCAGCTGACCACATCACATCCACAGTCAGGAAGCAAAGAGAGATGGATACACACTGCTAATCAGTTCCTTTTCTCTACTTATATTGTTAGCGCAGGGTCCTGGTGGGGAATGGTGCCACTCAAGTGAGCTTTTCCCAGTTCAATTAATGCAGTCAAAATAATCCTCCACAGACATGCCTAGAGGCTCATCTCTCAGGTGATTCTACATTCTGCCGACAAACACTAACATATTGTTTAGAAGGAAGATCTGGTCTACATTCAAGGGAACAAAATATACATTGTCATGGTAATAAGGGTGGGGCTATCCTAGAATATGTCTGTCATTCTCCCCTGCCAAAATTAACTAGAAAGTCGAGAAAACTAAAACAAAACAAACAAAACAAAAAACAAAAAAACAAAACTCTAAAACTTTCAGACACTGACCACCAAGCAGTGTAGGAGTACAATTTTGTTTTTGTTTTTTGAGACAGGGTTTCTCTGTGTAGCTTTGTACCTTTCCTGGAACTCACTTGGTAGCTCGGGCTGGCCTCGAACTCACAGAGATCTGCCTGGCTCTGCCTTCCGAGTGCTGGGATTAAAGGCGTGCACCACCACTGCCCGGCAGGAGTACAATTATTTATTTATTTATTTTTTATTAAAAGATTTTCTGTTTATTTTACAAACTAACCACAGAACTCCCTCTCCTCCCTCCTCCCGCCCTTCAGCCTTGCCCCTAACCCCCCCCTTCCCACCTCCAACGCAAGGTCTCCAATGGAAAGTCCCAAGAGCCTGGTACTTTCAGTTGAGGCAGGTCCGAGACCCTCCTGCCTGTACCTAGGCTGCGCTAAGTGTCCCACCATAGGCATTGTGCTCCAAAAAACAAACCAGCTTATGCCCTAGGGATGGATCTGGTTCCCATTGCCTGGGGGCCCCCTAAACAGTTCAAGCTAAACCACTATCTTGAGTATGCAGAGGGCCCAGTCCATCCAGCATCATGGGGACTCCACTGCTATTGGTCCACGTTTCCACTAGTTTGGATGGCCATCTCAGTACATTTTCCAATCATGATCTCATGTCCCTTGCTCATACAATTTTTCCTCTCTCACAATGACTGGACACCTGGGGCTCAGGCTGGTGCCCAGTTGTGGATCTCTGCATCTGTTTCCATCTGTCTCTGGAAGAGGGCTCTTGGGGACTCCTCAGCTATTGGTCGACAGTTCATGCATCTCCACTAGTTTGGCTGGCCATCTTTGTACACCTTCCCATCATGATCTATGTCCCTTGCTCACAGAAGCCCCTCTCTCTTCTATCAACTGGACTCCTGGAGCTCAGCCTGGTGCCCAGCTATGGACCTCCACATCTGCCTCCATCAGTCTCTGGATCAGGGCTCTGTGTTGACAGATAGGGTATTCATCCATGTGAATATTCACTGGAGTATGCAAGTTCAGGCTCCCTCTCGATTACTTCCAGTAGTCTAAAGTGGGGATTCCTGGAAACCTCCCTAGCATTCTGTTTCTCCCTCTTCCCATGATGTCTTCATTTATCATGGTATCTCTTTCCTTGCTCTCTTTACTGTGTCCCTGTTCCAACTTGAACCTCCTGTTCCTCTATGCTTACATCCTCCATCTTGTTGTTCTGCATTCCTTCCCCTCACCCCCAGTCTGCCCATGTAGATTTCATCCTGTTCTCCCTCACTGGGCAATCTATGCATCCTTCCTAGGGTCCTCCGTGGAGCTGTGGATTTCAGTCTGGTTATCCTTTGCTTTACATCTAGTATCCACTTATGAGTGAGTATATACCATGTTTGTACTTCTGGGTCTGGGTTATGTCATTCAGGATGATATTTTCTAGTTCTATCTATTTGCCTGCAAATTTCATGATGTCATTGTTTTTCTCTGCTGAGAAAAACATTGTGTATATGTGTATACCACATTTTCTTAATCCATTCTTCAGTTGACAGGCATCTAGGTTGTTTCTAGGTTCTGGCTATTATGAATAATGCTGGTATGAACATAATTGAGCATGTGTCCTTGTGGTATAATTGAGCAGTCCTTGGGGATATGCCCAAGAGTGGTATAGCTGGGTCTTGAGGAAGATTGATTCCTAGTTTTCTGAGAAACCCCCATATTGCTTTCCAAAGTGGCTGTACAAGATTGCACTCCCACCAACAGTGGAGGAGTGTTCCCCCTGCTCCACATCCTCTCCAACATAAGTTGTCCTCAGTGTTTTTGATCTTAACCATTCTGATGGGTGTAAGATGGTATCTCAGAGTCGTTTTGATTTGCATTTCCCTGATGAATAGGGATATTCAGCAATTCCTCAAATGTCTCTCAGTCATCTGAGATTCTTCTGTTGAGAATTCTCTGTTTAGCTCTGTAGCCCATTTTCTAATTGGATTGTTAGCTATTTTAATGTCTAGTTTCTTGAGTTCTTTATATATTTTGGAGATCAGCCCTCTGTCAGATATGGGGTTGGTGAACATCTTTTCCCATTCTGTAGGCTGTCGTTTTGTCTTACTGACCGTATCCTTTGCCTTACAAAAGCTTCTCAGTTTCAAGATGTCCCATTTATTAATTGTTGTTCTCAGTGTCTGTGCTACTGGTGTTGTATTTAGGAAGTGGTCTCCTGTGCTGATGTGTTCAAAGGTACTTCCTACTTTCTCTTCTATCAAGTTCAGTGTAGCTGGATTTATGTTGAGCTCTTTGATCTACTTGGACTTGAGTTTTGTGCATGGTGACAGATATGGATCTATTTGCAATCTTCTACATGTTGACATCCAGTTATGCCAGCACCATTTGTTGAAGATGCTTTCTCTTTTCCATTGTACAGTTTGGCTTCTTTGTCAAAAATCAGGTGTTCATACGTTAATGTCAGGGTCTTCAATTTGATTCCATTGGTCCACTGTTTTTATTCCAGTACCAAGCTGTTTTTATTACTATAGCTCTATAGTAGAGCTTGAAGTCAGGGATCGTGATGCTTCCAGAGGTTGCTTTATTGTACAGGGTTCTTTTAGCTATCCTGGGTTTTTTGTTTTTCCATATGAAGTTGAGTATTGTTCTTTCCAAGTCTGTGAAGAATTGTGTTGGGATTTTGATGGGGATTGCATTGAATCTGTAGATTGCTTTTGGTAAGATTGCCATTTTGACTATGTTAATCCTACCTATCCATGAGCATGGGAGATCTTTCCATTTTCTAAAATCTTCTTCAATTTCTTTCTTCAGTGACTTAAAGTTCTTATCATGCAGATCTTCACTTGCTTAGTTAGAGTTTCACCAAGGTACGTTATGTTATTTGTGGTTATTGTAAAAGGTGATGTTTCTCTGATTTCTTTCTCAGCCCTTTTATCATTTGTATATAGGAGGGATACTGATTTTTTTTTTTGTTAATCTTGTATCCTGCCTCATTACTTAATGAGTTTATCAGCTGTAGGAGTTCCCTGGCAGAGTTTTGGGGGTCACTTATGTATACTATCATATCATCTGCAAATAGTGAAAGTGTGACTTCTTCCTTTCCAATTTGTATCCCTTTGATCTCCTTTTGTTGTCTTATTGCTCTAGCTAGAACTTCAAGTACTATATTGAACAAATATGGGGATAGTGGGCAGCCTTGTCTTGTTCCTGATTTTAGTGGAATCACTTCAAGTTTCTCTCCATTTAATTTGATGGTGGCTGTTGGTTTGCTGTAAATTGCCTTTATTATATTCAGGTATGTTCCTTGTATCCTTGATCTTTTCAAGACCTTTATCATGAATGGGTGTTGGATTTTGTCAAAGGCTTTTTCAGTATCTAATGACATGGTCATGTGGTCTTTTTCTTTCAGTTTGTTTATATGGTGTATTACATTGACAGATTTTCTTATGTTGAACCATTCTTGAATCCCTGGGATGAAGCCTACTTGGTCATGGTCGATTATTTTCTTGATGTGTTCTTGGATTCAGTTTGCCAAAATTTTATTGAGTATTTTTGCATCAATGTTCATGAGGGAGATTGGTCTGTAATTCTCTTTCTTTGTTGCATCTTTGTGTGGTTTGGGAATCAGGGTAACTGTAGCCTCATAAAAAGAGTTTGGTAATGTTCCTTCTGTTTCTATTGTGTAGAACAATTTGAAGAGTATTGGAATTAGCTCTTCTTTGAAGATCTGGTAGAATTCTGCAGTGAAACCATGTGGTCCTGGGCTTTTTTTGATTGAGAAACTTTTAATGACTGTTTCTATTTCCTTAGGGGTTATTGGTNTATTTAAATAGTTTATCTGGTCTTGATTTAACTTTGGTATGTGNTATCTATCCAGAAAATTGTCCATTTCTTTCAGATTTTGCAATTTTGTGGAGCACAGGTTTGTGAAGTATGACCTAATGATTCTCTGGATTTCCTCATTGTCTGTTGTTCTGTCTTCCTTTTCATTTCTGATTTTGTTGATTTGGATGCTCTCTCTCTGCCTTTTGGTTAATTTGGAAAGGGGCTTGTCTATCTTGTTGATTTTTTCAAAGAACCAACTCTTTGTTTCATTGATTCTTTGTATTGTTCTCTTTGTTTTTATTTCATTGATTTCAGCCCTCGATTTGATTATTTCCTGTCATCTCTTCCTCCTGGGTGAGTTTGCTTCTTTTTGTTCTTTCTTTGAGCTTTCAGTTGTGCTGTTAAGTCACTAATGTGAGATTTCTTCATCTTCTTTATGTAGGCATTTAGTGCTATGAATTTTCCTCTTATCACTGTTTTCATTGTGTCCCATAAATTTGAGTATGTTGTACTATCATTTTCATTAAATTCTAGGAAATCTTTGATTTCTTTCTTTATTTCTTCCTTGACCCATTGGTGAGTCATTTGGGCCTTATTCAGTTTCCATGAGATTGTAGCCTTTCTGTAATTTTTGTTGTTGTTAAATTCTAATTTTAGCCGGGCAGTGGTGGTGCACGCCTTTAATCCCAGCACTCGGGAGGCAGAGGCCAGCCTGGGCTACCAAGTGAACTCCAGGAAAGCCGCAAAGATACACAGAGAAACCCTGTCTTGAAAAACAAACAAACAAACAAAATCTAACTTTAAGCCATGGTGGTCTGATAAAATACAGGATGTTATTCCAATTTTTTCGTATCTATTGAGATTTGCTTTCTGACCGAGCATGTGGCCAATTTTAGAGAAAGTGCCATGGGGTGCTGAGAAGAAGGTATATTCTTTTGTGTTTGGGTGGAATGTTCTGTAGATATCTATTAAGTCCATTTGAGTCATGACTTCTGTTAGGTCCCTTATTTCTCTGTTAAGTTTCAGTCTGACAGATGTATCTAGTGGTGAGAGTGGGGTGTTGAAATCTCCCACTACTAATGCGTGGTGTTTGATGTGAGATTTAAGCTTTAGTAATGTTTCTTTTACAAATGTGGGTGCCCTTGTATTTGGGGCATAAATGTTCAGAATTGAAACTTCATCTTGGTGGATTTTCCCTTTGATAAATATGTAATGTCCTTCCTGATCTCTTTCAATTGATTTTATTTTGAAGTCTATTATATTAGATATTAGGATAGTACACCAGCTTGTTTCTTAGGTCCAATTGATTGGTAAGTCTTTTCCCAGCCTTTTACTCTGAGGTAGTGTCTGTCTTTGATGTTGAGGTGTGTTTCTTGTATGCAGCAGAAGGATGCATCCTGTTTTCATATCCATTCTGTTAGCCTGTGTCTTTTTATAGGGGAATTGAGACCATTGATATTAATGGATATTAATTAACAGTTATTGTTAATTTCTGTTATTTTTTTGTTGGTAGTGTTGTATGTTTCTCTTCTTTGGTATTTGTTAGTGTGGGATTATCTATTGTTTGTGTTTTCAGGGGTGTATCTAACCTCCTTCGGTTGGATTTTTCCTTCTATTGCTTTCTGTAGGGCTGGATTTGTGGATAGGTATTGTTTAAATCTGGTTTTATCATGAAATATTTTGTTTACTCCATCTATGGTGATTGAGAGTTTTGGTGGATATAAAAGTCTGGGTTGGCATCCATGGTCTCTTAGTGTCTGCATAATGTCTGTCCAGGACCTTCTAGCTTTCATAATCTCCATTGAGAAGTCAGATGTTATTCTGATGGGTCTGCCTTTATATGTTACTTGGCCTTTTTCCTTTGCAGCTCTCAATATTTTTTCTTTATTCTGTATGTTTAGTGGGTTGATTATTATGTGGCGAGGGGACTTTTTTTTTTTGGATCCAGCCTATTTGGTGTTCTGTAAGCTTCTAGTATCTTCATATGTATTTCCCTCTATAGGTTGGGAAAGTTTTCTTCTATGATTTTGTTGAATATATTTTCTGTGCCTTTGAGTTCTTATTCTTCTCCTTCTTCTATCCCTATTATTCTTAGGTTTGGTGTTTTCATGGTGTTGCAAATTTCCTGGACGTTTTGTGTTATGATTTTTTTGGTTTTAGTCTTTTCTTTGACTGATGAATCTATTTTCTCTATTGTATCTTCAATGTCAGAGACTCTCTGTTCTATCTCTTGCACTCTGTTGTGTTATGATTGCATCTGTAGTTCCTGTTTGTTTACTTAGATTTTCCATTTTCAGTATTCCCTCTGATTGAATCTTCTTTATTTTCTTAATTTCTGTTTTTAAATCTTGACCTGTTTCCTTCATCTGTTTAATTGCTTTTTCTTGGCTTTCTTTGATTTCTTCCAATTTTTTGTTTGTGTTTTCTTCCATTCCTTTAAGGGAATTTTTCATTTCTTCTTTAATGGAATTTTTCATTTCCTCTTTAAGGGAGTTTTTCATTTCCTCTTTAAGGGAATATTTTATTTCCTCTTTAATGAAATTTTTCATTTCCTCTTTAAGGGACCCTAAATCTTTTTTTCAAAAAAAACCTTAAAATATTTATTAGTATGAACCATGCCAATGGGTTCAAATCAAAAGCAACTGATACAAATAAGCACAAGGGAAATGCTTTACCATAGAACAGAGTACAAGACACAAAGGTCCTGGGTGTCTGGGGAGGGATTGTCTACATGCAAAACCTGGGTCTAGCCCAAGTGGAAACCCTTTACAAAACCACCAGAAAAGGTGACAGTCTGTGTGACGGCGTGACTGCTGGGTCACTGGGTGTCACAACAATGATGAAAGGCATGATCAGGTCTGAATACAGCCAGAGCTCTTGGCTGAAGGGTGGCTTCTTGCTCCCTGCCCTGAACACTGCAGAGTGGCAAGGAGGGAAGCTTATAGAGGCCATCGTCCTTAATGGCAGAGGAAAAGTTTCAATCCTCAAAACCTCCCTCAGGAAAGAGTGGGATCCCCGTTGGGGCACAGCCCTTACTACTGGCTAGAATGCAGGTTAATCTACAAGGTAACATCATATTCAGTACCCTAATGTACCATTTTTTTACTAAAAAATGGTAAGTCGATTCTGTACCTATGTAAAACATTTGCACAACTCTACCACTGTCCTTAGGGATTTTTGATGAGAAAGAATCCCTTTGACAATATGTGCCTCACTTACAGACACAAGGCCATGAGCCAAAACCAGCCACTCTGAAATGTATTATGTGTAGGTGTAGCCAACATCAATCATATTTACACATATACAAACCTGCCACATGTGAGAGAAAGATTGGGGGTTGGGAAGGGAATTTTGGGAACGATGATAAGGATACTATATCCTGTGTCTGGAACAATTGTAATTTCTAGATCTTTACATATGTTTCTATGATTAAAGGTCAATTGTTAAAACAGCCCAAAAGGAATCCCAAGCCAAGGAGAGAAAGGCACCAAAGGCCACGGCATCTACCTGCAGAGAAGGCCCAAGATGGTATGAAAATTTGTGTGTCCAAGTGCCACGTACTTTCTTTGTTTGACACATATGCATACTTACCCTCTGCCTTGCCTTGACATCAATGGCAATGCAGCCTAGAAAAAGCAAGGTTTCATTCCCCTACGTGTTTCTCCAGTACACTGTCAGGGTGAAGCCCAGACAGTTCATGGAAAATTCAGCCTCTGCAAACCCAATCCAAAGCCATGACATTCTCTTCTGGGAACAGTACCATCTCAGCTTGGAAATCTAGACAGCCAGCTATGCAAATGCAAGCTCCCAGGAAAAATTTCCCTAAAACAGGGGAAGGTTTAAACATAAGCTTGATATTACCTGGAGAGAGGCCATTTCAGTTTCAACTCTAGTTTCTTTGTTTGTTTTACCTGTAATGAATGGATTCGTGTCTTTGGTCAGCAAACAGAATCCTGTCAGCCAGTGATACTGGCAACATGGGACAGGCACTGACTGCCCTTGAAAGGGCCCTGTCACAACATACAGATGCCATTTGCTAACAGTGTTGGAGATGCCTGTTATGGGACAGTGGGGACACTCTTGAATCGAGACAAGGATTTTCTATCCTCCGTATTCTAAGATTCAGTTAACTTCTAAGCTGAAGAAGAACATATGTGTACATACATGTCCTGGAGTTGACAACCACTGTCTGTGACTAGAACCTGGCTGTCTGCTTGATGGCTGTTCTCTCCAAGGCTGGCAAAGCTTAAAGTACGGTCTTCTGATTTTATACTTTGGGGGTCCAGAATTTTAAGGTGGTAACATTCCTCTGGCTAGTGTGCTCCAACCCGTGATTAGCTGCTATTAATAGAAATTTGCCCTAAAATTTAGACTCAACATCCTCTGGTTAGTTTTTTCCCTTAGACGTGACACTATGACATAGTCTCCTAGTAAAACAATGCTCTGTGAATTAATCACCTCCAAGAGTAGAAAGTCATTGCAATGGAGAGGATGCATGCTGGGTGGTGCCCTGAATGCTATTTATATCCTCCACCTACCTCTGCTTACATACCAACTCCTTAACTCTTTTAAACCGGGCCTCCTACCCCCAGAATTATATGTAATGTTCTAGTCTGGTTTGATTGATGTATGACTGTACCTTAGAAAAATGTTCATCAATTGCATGAAAAGAGGACACAGATGACAGTTTCTAATACAACTTTTGTCTCTTTTGCAGAAAGTCAATTCTCAGTTTGAATGATGGTCCAGCTATACTTCTCTGATTTCCCTCAGAAAACTAATAAAGCCTTGCTCCCAAAGCCAACTAAAAGCTAACCTACATGGCCTTTGCCTTTTGGTAAACTGGCCAGAGAAGAAGGCCCTGGCCCTGGAGCAGTTACTGGAATTTGATTAAGTGACATGGGACGTCAGAGAAGAACAGCACAGCAAAGTTTATGAACGAATCTAAAAATTTTCTAATATTTCTTTAACAAAAAGGGCAACTATACCTATTACCTAAAAAGTACAACCCCTGCCGTGTGCATTTCATAAACCAAAAGCCATGTTGCAGAGGTACAGTGAGTTTTCCCAGGTTTTCGATAATCTCTTCACAGGGACCTTCCCTGCTCAGCATCCTGCAGGTCTCCCAGCATGCAGTGCTGCTCACTCTCCAGCAGGCAGGCAGTCCTGAGGGTAGGGTCCTTCTGTGTGCCCTGGACACTGGAGAGGGCTCTGGCTTCTTCCTTCGTGCTCCATATGGCCCTTGGCTCAGCAGCACTGCCGGCTGGCTTGCAAGCCCTGGTTCCCAAGCTTGATCCCTCCACTGTTTCCATTTTCATGGGGGTCCAAGGGTTTGATCTGGCAGCTGATTCCTTGGAAGAGCTCCTCAATGTTAATGACATTTTTCGCACTTGTTTCGATCACAATGGCACCTATGGATTCAGCGTATTCCTTAGCATCCTTCAAGGGCACCTCCCTAATATCTGAGAGGTCACATTTGTTCCCAGCAATTGCCATCACAATGTTTTCTGGGCCTTGCTCTTTCAGCTCCTTAACCTGAAGGTTTTTTTTCTCAAGGATGAAATGAATCCTGTTTAGTGATGTCATACACTATGACAGCTGCGGCCCATCCTCGATAGTACATGGGAGCCAGTGAGTGAAACCGCTCCTGGCCAACAGTGTCCCAGATGAAGAATTTGTGAAGTTCATTTCCACAAGGCACAGTTTTGGTCATAAAAGATACCCTGATGGTGGGGCTGATGTTGTGGTCAAAGTGGTCCTGGACAAATCGACTCACAATGCTTGATTTCCCAACCCCTTGTCCCCAAGAAGACACACTTTGAGCTCCCATATCGCCATCATGTGCTCTGGGCCAGACTGAGCCAGGGCTCAGCATCATCATCTGGGCGCATCGCGCCCAGCCTCTCTATCATTTTCTTAACTTCATTTTTAAGGACCATTTCTTCTGTTTCTTCTGCGTTGGGATGTTCAGGTCTTGCTGACGTAGAATCACTAGGTTCTAATAGGGTCATATTTGTCTTTATGTTGTTGACTATATTTTTGTACCAGTGTCTACCCATTTCTTCCTCCACTTGGTGCAGGCAGTGTCTGTGTCTGTGGAGGGTCTGTCTTGGTCCGATCGATACTCTTGGTCCAATGGGAGTTCTTGGTCTAATTAGGGTCTAATTGGTGCAATCAATGCTGATGGAATCTCTTGGTCCCAATGGGCACTGGCTGGCTCTGTCTCAGGGAGCAGTTGCAGTCTCCAAGGAAGGTGGAGTTTGGGGTAGATGAGGTTTCAGGGTTACAGGATTTGGTGGGGGATGGTGGTAGTCTGAGCTGTCTGCAGGAGACTTGCCTACTGGCCTGAAACTCTTGGTCCCAATGGGCGCTGGCCTACCCTGTCTTAGGGAGCAGTTGCAGTCTCTGAAGAGAGCGAAGGTCAGCATCTTACAAGCTTTAATTCCTGCATTCCTGCAGTCTCCACTTCTAATGCCTTACACCACTGCCAGCGCTTCCAAAAAGGAGACTGTCGGAGTACAATTTTTGAGAGAAGGAAGTGGTGTTCAGGCCACAGTACAAAGAATAGTAGTAATTCCACTTAGTGTGAGAGAAAGGTAGGACATTTGTAGAGACCAAAACAGCTAGAATTTCCAGGACAGAATACTGGAGGGGAGAGAACTGCACAGAGCATACTTAGAAATCTAAAGAGGGATCTTCAGATTTTTTCACATGGATACTACTTTATGCATATATAATGCTCTACAAACTTCAATTGCATTCTATACTGAATTGTATTTTGTATAAAAGTCACAATGTTTAGCATCCAGTTTAGAATTTTAAAATTATTATTTTTATTATGTGTGTGTGGTAGGAAGATCATGTGTATGCCACAACATGCATGTAGAGGTCAGATAGTTGTGTATGATGATTATATTGTGTCCCCCAAAATATTGTGTACCCTAATAAAACTTATCTGGGGTCAGAGAACAGAACAGCCACTAGATAGACATAGAGGCCAGAAAATAGTGGCACACACACCTTTAATCCTAACATTCCAGAGGCCGAGATCCATCCAGATCTCTGTGAATTCAAGGCCACACTGGAAACAGAGCCAGGCATGGTGACACCTTTAATCCCAGGACTTGAGATCTATGTCTTGCTTGGAAAAGATACATGCCTTTAATCCCAGGAAGTAATGGCAAGAAGCAGAATGGTATATAAGGCGTGAGAACCAGAAGCTAGAGGCCTCTTAAGTTTTCAGGCTTTGAGCAACAGTTCAGCTGAGATTCGTTCGGGTGAGGACTCAGAAGCCTGCAGTCTGAGGAAACAAGATCAGCTGAGGAATTGGCAAGGTGAGGTTGGTTGTGGCTTGTTCTGTTTCTCTGACCTTTCAGAATTTACCCCAATACCTTGCCCTGGTGTTTTCTATTAAGAAGATCTTTAAGATTTACATTACAGTTGTGGTAGTTGGTTCTCTCCTACCACCATGTGGTCCCATAGATTTCACTCAGGTCATCAGGTTTGGCAACTAGTACCTTTATCCTCTGAGCCATTTCACTGGCCCTCAGCATCCAATTTTAAAACATCACAAATCATATACAGAAGAAAAAATCCCCCAAATTTCCAGTGACTCAAGATAAACAAACCTAGAAATGACAGAATGATAGTATTTATAAGCAACACAATTTAAAAGTTAAAATATGCTCCAAAAGCTCAAGAATGCAGAGAAAAGTTGAGTATGATGATCAGAAATAAAATTATCAAGAAATACCTAACTGTGGCTTTCAGAGGTAAAAGAGATTTTCTCAGAAATGGAACATATAGCTTGTGGTGATATCTTATTTGTCCTCCCTAATAAAATTTATCTGAGGGTCAGAGGAAAAAACGGGGCTGCCAGCCACTAATAGAAAAACAATAGCCATGCAAGTTAGCACACGCCCTTAATCCATTTGGTTCTCTGTGACTCCAAGGTCACATGGGGAACTAGCAGTAGGAGGTGGTGGCACACGCCTTTAATCCC
>LZPO01036008.1:0-15018 GCA_001675575.1 Neotoma lepida | reverse complement strand
TATGTGCATATACATGTGTATGATGTCTTCATGCTTGTGTGCACTTGTGTGTAAGTACACATGCAAATGTGTGCACATGCATATGAAGGCTTGAGGTCAAACTTGGGTGTTATTTAGACACTGTCCATCTTGTTTTTTGAGTTTCTCACTGTCTCCGAACTTACTGACTGGGTCCTCCTGGCTGCTTTGGGGCACTCCAGTCACATCCCTGTCTCTGCTTCCCCAGTTCTGGGATTATAAGCATATATCACCGGCCCTGGTGAAACATATGTTCTGAGCTATCTTTCTAGCCCTGGACCTTCTTTCCCTAGAGCCTGATTCTGGTCACTCATTAGAACTCTCACTGGGGCAATGGAAAGATAAAAAGAAAATGGAGAAACCCGAACTATTTCCTTCAGTTGCTGGCTGATAACTCTGACGTTTGGTAATGGAGTAAGGGAAGTGAGCTTTCTTCATCACCAGTAAGATTTGATTAAACCTGCTCTATCTACTCTCCAATATTGGAGATAATTATAAGTTGGCTGCATGTCAATTCAAAGGGATGATATGTCATTTAAATAAATGGTCTACATCTGGACATCCTTAATTCTATTAAGAAAATAAAATGTAGGACCTAGTTAAAGAATTGGATCACTTTCAAAATGTTGAGTTTATAAAATTTTAGTGGGCATTGGTAGAAAAGCAGAAAGAACGGTAAAGGAATTAGTTACCGGGGCACAGAGGCTGTTACTTAAAAGGCAATAATATACCATTTTGCACAGACAGGAAGAAGTTTAGACTGGTCCTGTCCTACCTATTGTCAACATCCACAGCTATAATCAAAACCTCCGTTGGATCTACCCAATGCAGGTATTTTTTATAGAAATCACAGAAGNGTTTTCTTTACACAGAATTTTGTGACTACAACAAAGGGTTTGAAAATGACAGACTATTTCTCCTCTGCAACTTATAAAATGATAAAAAACTACTTAGGAGAAAACACATTTAACACATCCATGTTACTATGCAGTGCTGCTTCTGGTATTATTTCTAACTCCTCATCCCTTCATCTGGGGTCGTTGTGTGGCCAGGTGTNTCTCAGAGAANGGTGTGTGCCTGGCTCNTATTCAAGCCACCCTCTTCTTTCATCATCTCCTCTGGCATCATTTCTGGTCTTCAGTGTCTCATGACACTCTGCATCCCATTTCAACGGTCTCATCCTCATAATGACATGAGTATCCTAATTGTGTCCATTCTCACTGTCACTTCTGTGACTGATCTCAAGTTATACTTTTAAAGTGTCATTACCAGCTGTACCTCTGCAATAAATAAATACAACTGCTGTTTCTGATTTGCTCACACAGGGCAGATTCCTACAAGGCCAGGACAAAAGACTCTCTCTCTTCACCATGTTCCTCAAGCCCTTGTCACATTGTTTACTGTCTCTGGGACTGCAGGATTTTTATGCAGAACCACAGCCTTTAAACAACACATTAAAATCAGCACGATTTTTGCTGAAATTTCCACCATCTGGCACTGTCTCTCCCACTCTGTTGAAGTCATCAATTGCAGTGTTCCTTCCAAATATCTTTCTAAATCTGAACCACAGGGCTTGCCACTTAACCACTGGTGTCTCTCACATGTAGCTACAGGACCAGAGCACAGCTTACCTAATTGTGATAACATAGTGGGATCTAAAATNTTTTTGGCAAAGTATATCCTGGATAAAACAGAAATTGTTTTCTTCTTCCCAGAGTATTTTCTATAGAAAATTCTTCCCCTTCCCCCCAAAAGTGTTTAGTATTACCATGCTAGTTGTGTATGGGTTCAATGTGGCTAAACTCCTACACCATCAGTTATTCCCTGTACACGTTCTGAAGCTAACATCTGGCTATTTGGGGTTTCTTAGATCCTTTTGGGATAATGAAGATGAGTTAATGATTGTGATTCCTGTCCAGGTAACCTTTTCATTCTTGCTGTTTTTCCTTTTTTTTTTCTAATATACCATGATTTTTTCAAGCAGATAAATGGAAAGAGTATCACAGTGAGCAGTGAGTACTGTGGACCTGGCAGCTAGATTCTGTCATTAGTATTCCCACATTTGCCTTGTCCTGTATGTATGTATATGCCCATCCTTCTCTCCACCTGCTACCCCATCTCTCCTTTTGGTGGGTGTTTCCAGACACATTGGGGCACCAATAGGCTTCTTCCTTAGGTCTTCTCTCTGACTCATTTGTGTCTTTGTTTTTAGCANTATCCGTTTGACTATCATAAATTCTTTCTTTACACTGAGTAGGAGTTGATGAGAATATTAAAATTGAAGAATGATGTGTTAAAGCTAGGAAACATCCTCTAGGCCATTTTCCTCTAACTCTTTTCCCAGCATTCTGAGTTGGCGTGTGTTAAAACTCACAGCTCTAACTTCTGTCTCTTGATTTCTTTTGTTTTTTTAAATCTTTCTATTCTCATANAACATTCTATGAACTTTCTTCAGATCTAGCTTCCATTTTATGAATATTTCTCTCTACTCAAGTTTAATTTGAACCTACATAACTCATTAGATGNGTTTCTCATTTCATATGTATACTCAATGCAATAAAATATAACCTTTGAAGTGTATTTATGCAGCATACGTAACATCTGGAATTCATATATATGTATGTATATATATGTTATACATACATATATGTTATATATGTATATATATACACATACATATATATGAACACACACACACACACACACACACGCACACACACCTTTTAGGAAAAAACTTTCCAGTTGCTTTTCAAATCTGCCTTGCCAATTTTGCTAGAATTTTGGTCATCTTGTTACATTTCCTCCTTTTCTTTTTCGTTAAACATATTTAGTATTTTGTACCCGACAGTTTCTTTATCTATAATCTTGTTTGTACAACTCTAGACTCTAAAGAGTTTATTTCTTCCTGCTGACACATTCTCATAGTGACTTGTTTCCTCTAATGGCAAATGCCCTCTGATTGGGCACACCCATGTGACTTTTACATGTCCTCNATATAAAGGGCACCCTCTGGAGCAGGCTTTCCATTGTCTGTGTTGGGTATCGGGGTGCTATCATTAACCATTTAAGCTAGAATTTTGGTTTAGAGGTTTTGTTTGCTTACTTGCCTTTTGACAGCATGCAACAATATTAATATATAGGTCCTTATGTTTGTCATCAGTGAGAGTAGCTTTAGGTTAAGAATATGGAGACAGAAAGAGGTTTGTGTTGATGTTCTTGCTACCTTTCATGGAGGAAACTGATCCCCAGAACCCCAGTTTTTAAGTTGTTATCTATAAGTAGATGTTATTTTGCTCAGAGTACCAAAGCTTGAGATGCATCTCCTGAGGAGGTACTGAATCCCAGTTTTTTTTAACCCTGACGATTTGTGAATTTTTATTTTTTTTGGTATTTGAAGACTTACCTTATTTTCTTGGTCACTTCCTCATTATTGACATCATGATTTTTAAGTTCAATTAATATTTTTAATTGTGTTATACTTGGAGGAAATGTGGATGTTGTTGATGAGATGCATGTATAACATACTTTGAAAACCAAAAGAAGTTAGCACCAAAATACGATTTTTAGGTGAGAGTCTCTGGATTTGGTTCTCTAGTTGGATTGTTTCAGAGTATGGGAGGAACTGGTGTAGTTAAAAAAAGACGAATGAAAAAAAATAGAAAAGATGGAAGAATTCTCATTATTAGCTATTTTATATATGCCAAGCCAATGTAAAAATCTCTACTTCTTGCCTCTGNGTTTTTATATGTATCACAAAATGAATATTGCTAATTGCTAGATTTGTAAAACTTTAGTGAGATAACACATAAAATACTCTATGTGAGATTTTATGAACAGTATAAAGTAACCTTGAAGTTAACCTTGAGCCTCCTATTAGGACTGAAAAGAGAGCTGGAGAGATTGTTCAGTGGTTGAGAATATTTGTTGCTCTTGCAGAGGACTAGAGTTTAATTTTTAGCATTTACATGGTGGCTCATGACCATCCGTGGCTCCGCTCCAGGTGATCCAATGCCCTCTTCTGACTTCTGGGGGCATCAGGCATGTACATGGTATACATACATTTATACACTTATAATAATATAAGTACATCAGTGTATAATAAATACATATATTATTGTATACATTGTAACTTTTCAGTCTGGGTATACAGGTTAAGACTAGGTAGACCAGGTTAAGATGACTGATATAACTATCTCAAATATTTACCATTTGTCCTTGGTTAAAAAAAGACACTGAAAATCTGCTTTACTAGCTATTTTGAAATATACAATTAATAGTTGTCACTCTCAGATATTCTACTACAGCATGCTATATTCTTCTCTATGCCCAGACTTGTTAACCTGTCTCCTTCAAAATCCTTTTCCAATCTCTGATAAGCATTATTCTTCCTATCCTCTACTTAGGTGGGACCAGCTTGCTTTCAATCGAGCATATGTGCCATTTGTCTCTCTGTGCCTGTGTCTGAGTTCACTTAATACACTGTCTTCCAGTTCCAGCCGTGTTACCACAAATTACAGAATTCCATTCTTTTTGTGGCTAATAAGATTTGCATATAATTGTGAATTTTCTGCCCATGCACCAGCTGAGGGAGATTTAGGTTGATTCCATGTCTTCAGTATTGTGAACAGGGCTGTGATAAACATGTGACCTCAGATGTCTCTTTAATATACTAATTTTAATTTATTTAGACACATACTCAGAAGTGATACTATTGGATTACATAGCCTAATAGGACTTTAATGGGTGTTTCCTAGAATTTTCCTGGAGACACAGTCAATGTCATTGTGCATATAACAAGATCAAAATGAAGCATTAGACTCCATCGAATGGAATGTCAAAAGGCAATTTAGGGGCGGGGGAATCACATTGGAGAAACTATTCTGATNGGTGCTGTTTCAATAAGGATCTCATTGAATTCCCAAGAAAGTTCCAAGGGAGCTTTGAATAACTCAAAACTCTTCAACTCTGNATGGCTCCATGTATCATCCTGATGCTTTTTATTCTCAATAGTTGCTGGTTCCCAACTGTGGAAAATTTGTAATGCTTCTTTAATCTTAGAGCCAAAGGATAAGATGTCTAGATTTCCTGCCTGCATTCATCTGATTTTTAAAATACAAGTCTTTTCTTTACAGACATTTCTTTACAGGGTTTTAATTATGGAAGAGCAGGAGAATGACCTTGGGTCATTTGGGCACATAGCCTAGATGTCCCAGAATGTCACTGAGTTTGATCAGTTGTAGAGGTTGAGACTTGTCTTACTCAGGGTAGTCCTAGATTATCTTTGACATTTCCTGGGTNGGGACATTCCAGCTGCAGGAATGTCTTCCAGTTATTTTAAACTGAGAACTCAGTTCACGCTTATGGTTGGTGCAGCTACGGGCCATTAAAACTCAGGAGTCCATACCTGAGTGAAGTAGGAGAACTTGAAAAAATTTCAGATCCTGCTGTCCTGTGAATCACAGTAAAGGAAGAAGCCAAGGGCTTCTGTCTGTCAAAACTAAGGGATTTTGGCTAAGGAGGGGAATGGCCTCTGACTGGTGTGCTAAGAGACTTCAGCTCCTGGTCTGCTCCTCAAGCTACTCAGCCAAGGTTGTGGGAAGAACTACCCTCAGCACAAGTACTCGCAAGATGCTGCTGAATATATAAATGGATTTGTGTCAAAAAAAGGACAGTGGGGTGAAGGGATAAAATGAAACTGGGCATTTTCACCAACAGCTGAGAAAGCAGAGCAGTGTTGTTTGAAAGAACAGCTGGGGAAAGGTAACTATGGCCTCACCATTAATTCCATTTCCTCTGAGCATTCAAAGATGAATGAATTAGTNAGCAATAGCCATTATATAATATTATGTATCCTTTCAAAGATTACATATCTAAATTACTAACATTAGGTTGACAAATGAGTATATTTAGTTTCTGATTACACAAAGGACAAAAAGACTGCTTTTAATTATATGTTTTTGCTATGAAAATGACACTAATTATTTTTTTATTTATTTGACTATAATACTGGCCACAAAAGATACTAGTTATTATATGATTATCTTAACTTTCCTATCAAGAACATATTTGTAACATTGACCAGGAATTGCATTNAGTAGACTCCAACAAGTATTGTGTACTCTGAAATAGGATATATTTGCTTCTAGAATGTATTACACACTAAAGTTTAACTCCTCATGGAAAATACAATTTTTCCTAACCTCCAAATAAACTATTAGATGCTTTTGGTGACAGATAATGATTGTACATCTTTGTGGGAAGCCCTGTGATTTTTTGATATACTTTTACATAACATAATTTTCAACACCATGTTTTGATTGCCCATCATCTCAAACATTTATATTGTGNTGAGAACATCTCACATCCCTCTTTTAGCTAGTTTGATTTACATAATTTATTACTGTTGACTGTATCTCCCCATTTGTGTAACAGAGCACCAGCATTCACTTCTATCTGGCTGAAATGTCATACCCTGACATCATGAACCCTCTGAAGTGTAAAACTGAGAGAGAGAGAGAAAGAGAGAGAGAAAGAGAGAGAGAGAGAGAGAGAGAGAGAGAGAGAGAGAGAGAGAGAGAGAGAGAGAACATGTGCTTTGTTGATGCTGTCCTTTGTCTTGGGCAAAGGTACACAACTTTCCTCATATTCTCAAAGGAGCTATGATTTAGGACCCCAACTTAGGATAAGGGCAGTTTTTCAAGTGAGCCTTTTCTATAAATACAGCAGATTGGTCATATTTCTGAGTGTTTTCTAATGCCTGTTGTCCTAAAACATCAGATGTTTGAGAAATCAAAATGGGCCATTCTATTAAAGTTTAAGAAAAAAATACTTCGGCCATTTTTGAGGGCTNTTTAGTGTTGNATAAATATAAAACCCATGACTTGTTTTCATGAGACATGAATGACTTAGGTATGTGACTCCATTTGACTTTATAGCTTAAATCTCAGAATTTGTTTGATTTTTTACTTTGTCATTTTCCAAGTTTTCACATCCATACATTTAAGTGTCTAGAATTATGTAATGAAGTTACATGGTAGTTATAACTTCAGGATAGAATTCAAACAACCTCTTTCCCTCCCTATCTCTCTATCTCCCTCCCTCCCTCCATCCCTCCCTTCCTCCTCCCCCTCCTTCCTCCTCCCTCCTCCTTCCCACCTTCCTCCCTTCTCCCTCCTCCTCTTCTCTCTTTTCCCTCCCTTCCTACCTCTCTCCCTTCCAATCTCTTTTCTTTCTTTCTTCTTTTCTTTTATCTCTCCTTTTCTTCTTCTTTTTTTACTTTTTAAGTACACCAAAATCTAGTATATTTTGTAGAGAATGTCATGCCATGTTTGAAATAATAGTAACAATGACCATAATTGATAAAGCTTGAATACCCAAATTTTTTCTTATTTATTACTTGTAATTTGTTTTTCTAAAACGTAGAAAAGTAAAGGTTCTTACCCAATTAAGCAGGAAAGAGAAATAACTGTCCTCATTAAACTAAAATCTGATCTGCTGTAGTTCTGACTTTCATTTGGAAGCATTAATAACTTGTCATTTATGGAAATACTTTGAATAGGGTAAGGCCTTGATTGACTGCAGGGCTGTAACTCAATCACCAGCCTTTCCTGACAACACATCCCTGGGGGTGTGGCTGAGGCCTTAGGAGTGGCAGCAAAGTCCCAAGCCTGAATTACAGCTTTGTTATTCCATCCAAGCCAAGCTTTGTTATTTATAGTACTGAGAAACAGAGTTCNAACTTTCCAAAGGAGGAAAACAATAAATCAAGCTAACAAGATGACCAGCTCTAATATTAAAATATAAAGCTCTATGATGTAGAGGGAGAAAGATTAATGAGGATGTGATGTGAGGTTATTAAAGGTGTGATGGACAGGAGAGGGGGTGGATTATAGGCAAATGAAATGAAGTATTTCACTAGAAGGCAGTCGAGTGCTATGGAAGTTATTAAATGACCAGTCAACAGAGCCAGTCCCGTTACCATAGTAACCTAATGCAACTGGTCCTCCTTTGAATACCCTTCCTTAGAAAGCTCCTGTCTTGCTATGTGGCACACAAAACAATAGGATGCAAACACTGTTGAGTTATCCCATCATCACTGACGTTCCTTGCAGCATTTGCCACCTGGGATGGGTAGTCATGATCCATGGGAAGTCTGAAACCAAGGAACAAAAATGGTTTTGGGAAGAGGTCACCAAATCCTAAATTTGTCAATTCAAAGGTTATAATATGGATGTGAGGAAGACTGTGCTCTGATGGACTGGATTGAGGCCAGGCAGAAATTAAGGTATGGACCAGTGACCATCAGAGGATGTTGGATGACTAGTCTCTCTGACTTGTAACAGAGTTAGCACNAAAACCAATATCTNAGTGTGCAGCCTTTAACCTCTCTGTGTTGTTTCTGCAATCCATCTATGTGCTCTCTTCCCCTCTCTCATCGTCCCTTCAATACTTTAAGCCTCATTTCCTGTCTAGCAGTTAATAAAAGAAAAATGCCACCCTCATAATCTTCCTCAGGCCACCCTCCCATCCCTTTAGATGTGTAAGCCTTTGTCTAAGAGTTAGTTTTCTCACCTTTGTTTAACGTTCATCAACTTGTTAGACCAAGGGGGTTGAAATGTTCGGAAGGCTGCAGTAGACACTCCATATAACAACTGAGGAATCACTTGCTAAAATTCNTACTCCTGAGGCAATGACAGTGGGACCACTAGGAAATAAAGAAAGGAAAGTTATTGAAAAAGCAACTAAATACAGTTTCTATATTATTTCAGGGTATGTGAACTTCACTAGGGCATGTGTAGCACCTGGATTCTTTCTGTTGCTTCAGTTGCTGGCCTGAAATAGAGAGAAACACATTGCTCTGCTAAATTTCACTTCAGAGATGGATTCAAGCAAAGACTCAGACTCTACTACAGTGTGGTTGGCTATGGAGAGCTATTACTAAGTTAGTGCCCTTGAAAGTTGGTCTTAACCTGAACAAATGNAACCTTCAAAAAGAATCTCAGGAAGACTTATTTATAGGTCTTAGTTTGCTAATGTTCTTTGATGATCAATGTGTGATGACACATTTTTAAAAACTCATGTTGTTACACGCACAAAGTATTTTATNTTTTTGTTTCCTTGGAGGGGGAAAGCTGGTCCTCTGCTGACTACACTGAAAGGAGCCTCAGTTAGCATCTGCAACAATTTGCCAAGTGGCTGTCATAAAAATAACACAAACTGCATGGCTTAAACTAGAGACTTATTTTCTCACAGGTCTTGTGGCCAGAAGTTCAAGAGCAAAGTACCGTAGACTTGNTTTTTNCTGATGTTACTCTCCATGGTTTGCTGCTGGCTGTCNACACACAGGGTCTTTATACGCATGAGTCCTCACCTTCTCTTCTTAGAACACTAGNAAGAATGAACCAGGAACCACCTTAAGGGTCTTGTATTATTTAGAAGTTCTGTGTTTAAGTTGTCTCTGAGGTACTGGGAATTAGAACATCAACATCGAAGTTCAAGGCAGTTCTGCCCATGAGATAACCTCTGTGTTTTGAACAGGAAGAAATTAGGACCCAGANAGAAATTAACCACAGTTGCATGCATAATTATTGACATAACTGGTATCAATATTTGAGCTNAGATTTAGTAGTAGGTTAATATTTAAACAAACCCAAATAGAAGTGTAGGAGAGGANAATGTGAAGTAGCAATAGTAGCAGTTTAATTCATTTTTGTTGAATGATTGACAACTTCTACTAATTAGAGATAAGGACTCATTATAATTTTGTACCTTTTAACTATGTGCAGAGAGAGAAATATAACAGAGGAACCAAAGGAAAAAAATGGCCATGAACTCTGGATATGGAATGATCTTGTAAGAAGTACATCCTTTATTTCTAAGGAGTCATTTCTGTTTGTTAGTTTACACACACACACACACACACACAAGCAAGAGTAAGACTTTTCTGATGGCTTTGATGGGGAGAGCGAAGAGCTGGGGGCCACTAGCCTCCAGCTACAGGGAAAGCAGAATGGCAAGGAGGTTCTTGTGAATGAAATCCACTGCTGCACACCTCCCCCAGTCTCCTGGATGCAGCTATCTGAGGAGCTTAATGGAGGCAGAAGCCAAGACCTTGGCATCTGATTCAAACACTAGAACATGGTGGCCATTGGCAAGTGAACAAAAGGNACATATGGATAAATAATTCACTAAATACTGAATGATAGGGTATAAAACTGCAACCTGAAATGTCCCCATTATAGAAGCCCTTGACTGCATTCAAAGCCAATACAAAAATCTAGTCACTCTTTTGCAGTAGTAAAACTACCTCTCTGGTTAGTATACTGTCCAGATTGTGCCTCACTCTTATCCTACACTTAAAATGGCTATTACAGANGTAACTGTTACTCTTCTCACACAATAATGGAAACACTTGTTAGATGAGTTTAATAGGTGTGGGTCAGTGTTTATCTTAATTTTCTTAAGTATGTTTTTCTGTAAGTAGGGATTTCACAACTTTTTAAAATATGGGTTCTAGTACATTGTAACTAGGCACCTTACAGACCTATTTTAAAATTCTGGGAGTCTTCCTAAAGGCTTAGGCCGAGTGCCATTCACTTTCCTCTTCTGGCTCGATCCTTCTCTTTGACCTTTGGTGTTATGGTTTAAATATGAAAGTTCCTTACAGGCTCATGCGTCAGAGGCTTGGCAGCTCATGGGGTTTTAGGAAATGACTTGGTTCTGAGAGTTCTCCTTAATTCCCTGCTGGGTTCGCAATGTAATGCCATTATTGGCAGGTGTGGCAAAGAGGGTAAAACCTACTTGAAACCACTCAGGGAATATCCTGGAGAAAAAAGGTACCTTGTTTCTGGCCTCTTCCCGTCACTCCACTTGCTGGCTGCCATTAGATAGGTGGCTTCCCATCCCACATGCTCCCATGCTCACAATATTCTGCCTCACCTCAAGCTTAGATCTGACTGACCTTGGACTGGTACCTCTCCAACCAGGAGCAAAAGTAAATTCTCTCTCCTAATAGGTTTCTCTCCACTATTTGTGATGGTGACAAAACCTGACTAGCACCAGTTGCTTTCTTTCTGTGTATCATGTATTTAGATTTTGACCACTAAAAATCCAATCTTACCTCTATGTTAGTGTTCAGAAATGCTTAAAGATTGGATATTTTCTTAGAAGGAGTATGAAATATAAGGACATGAATTATGGAAATCAACTTGGCAGTGATGGTTATTATTATACCATTCTCACTGAAAAATTAAGACTTCTATAGTTCCATTGGTCACTTCTCTCCTCAATTTTGCCAGATAACCTTCTTCTTTTCCCTTCCCTTCCCATTTCTTCCTTCTTTCTTGATCATTAGGTTATTACATAACTCTTGGAGTAACTATCCATTTTGTAGCTAAAATGGCAACTAAAGCTATTGCACAGTTTGTAACTGGACTACTGAAGAGTAAGAAATCTCCTCAAAGCAGCTGGAGAGACAGTTCAGGGCTTAGGAACATTTTACACTGAAATCAGGAGGATAAGACAGGTGTCCCACAAATACCTGGTGCTGTCTTTTGTTTCTCAATACATATGTGCATCTCTCTCTCTCTCTCTCTCTCTCTCTCTCTCTCACACACACACACACACACACACAAATAATGACTGAATAATTTTTTTTAATGAAATTTCCACCAAGAACCACAACAACACATTATGAACAAGCCCAAACCGAAGGCTTCCTTGCCCGACTGTAATGATGCCACTTCCTCCTCTTCTCCCTTTAGGTGGCCCCTGCTATTGCTCCAGAGACATAAAGAGGAGCAGTCAGGTGCTTGCCTGGGCTACCAAACGGTGCCCAGTGTGGATTGCGGAAAATTATAATGCACACACAAAGCCATTTGAAGTGGAACTNGAGAGAGGAGTTGTCTACATGTTTATGATGTTTAAAAAACGGTGTTCTGATGTGAGATTAAAACTATCATTGGCTATCTTCAAGTGAATCTGACACTATTTATGCAGTACAGCAGATCCCTTTTGTCTGCTCAGCCTGGCTGATTATGAAGATGGCGGTGAGTGGGAATGCTGAATAGTGTATACAAGTATTTGGGTTGTGCGTATCAATTTTGTTGAGAGCTAAGGCACAACCTTTCTGATTCTCCCTTGTCTCTGAACGTTATCTAGAGCATGTCTGCTCATACTCTCTAAATTTTCATCTCTCAGGACCCAAGTGAAACACATTGCAATCCCACCTTCTGGAACTGCTGACTGCCAGAGCATATCCTGTGAATNGTAGAGACAGTCAGTCTGGAGGGAGGTGACATAAGTAATTTGTTCTTGATGTTTTTTCACCTACAGTTATTTCTGTTCTTTGAACTTCTTTATATTTTCCAATTGACACTAAATAATCCCCTGTGTTGAGCCATAATCTCTGCTTCTTTGGCAGGGTTCTGGACTCTCCCACAGATCCCAAATCCTCTAGCATCAGGTCTAAGTTGCATGACTTTTTCTACTCTCAGAACATCAAGCCTAGTGCTCAGTAAATGTGATTTAATTGGTTGATGAAAGAAAAGATAATGATTTGACAAGAAAGTGATGAGATAGAGTAAAAACAAAGAGATTTCCAACATTTAAGGTCAGTGCTGTCCTGAGTTCATGTTATATGGATGGGGGCTGTTTGTGTCCTGAGTTTATGTTATATGAATGGAGGCTGTTCACATCCTGAGTTCATGTTATATGGATGTGGCTGTTCATGTCCTGAGTTTACGTTATGTGAATGGGGGCTGTTCATGTCCTGAGTTCACATTATATGGAAGGGGCTGTTAATGTCCTGAGTTTATGTTATATGAATGGAGGCTGTCCACGTCCTGAGTTCACGTTATATGGATGTGGCTGTTCATGTCCTGAATTTACGTTATGTAGATGGGGGAGGTTCATGGTCTCAGATTGTCAACAGGAACCCTGAAGACTGCTCCAAATGTTGTTTCTACAGAAGTCATGATATGAGTTGACTGTCCCTAACCAAAAAAAGATCCAAAACATACCCAAATCAGATACTTTTTGAATACCAACACAATGCTCTGAGAAGAAAATTCCCCCTTGAGGTCTCAAGTAACTGGTGGTCATAATCCACATGCAGACAAACCAAGAATGTATAAGACTACCTTCAGGCTATTAATGTATTTTAAAAGGAATTTCATGCTTAACTTTGAGTCCCATCCACCAGACAATCTCATTTTGTATGTATAAATATCCTGAAGTCTGGAAAAAGATATCTAAAACCTGAAATATTTTTAGTCCAATGATTTTGGATAAAGGCTTCTCAACCTATACTCTAGTGTTGATAATGANATTAAAATGATCACATGGCTGTGTCTCCTAGAATTTCTAAGTTTTCCTATGAATGAATTTTATCTACTGGAAATTAAGAGCTAATCATGGCCATTATTGACTAATAGGCAGTTAAATGGATAGGATCACAGATATTTGACACACCTCCTACAGTGATTTTGTGTAGATGGTCCTAAAAGCTCTTCAGAAATATGAAAACATTTGATCCTTATAGAAACTATGTAGCTCACATGTGTTTACATGCCTTGTAAAGTGGTAACATTGATTTGTCTATCTCAAAGGCTTGAAATCCAACCATGCACTCACTATTCCTTGAACTTTTTTTTTGTCNTATTTTCCCTAAGGTAAGATATAAAAGGGAAGATTAAAAGGGAAGAAGACTTACCTCTGAAATATTTGGAAGGATTTATTAAGAAGAAAAGACCTTTTCAAGATATTTATTCACAAAGATATATTCATTTTTTCATGGTTGAAAAGTAAAAAATAATTTAAGGAAAAATATACATTAGAGAGAAAGCTGTTCTATTAGATAGCAAGTGCTTCTATTTCTTTAAAATATATATATCTTAAGTTACCAGAAAAGAATTTGTGAAGGGGTGGTTTTACTTTGCATCTTCAAAGATGAATGATACTAGAGGGTNATATGCTCTACATATTTTATATTCACCAATGTCTGTGTGCATATTCTGGGACAAAGCAGTCATTCTCAGCAATATGAATAATAAGTTACTCCTTACATTGGAAAAAGCTAACTTTGTTGGGAAATTTACTCTGATAATTTTCCTTAATTTTAGTTATTTAATGTGCTATAAAATATGCTTTTCCTTTTTCAAAATTCAATATTTGGATTCAATCTAAATCTGGAGCATTATTAGAATTTATTTATTTCTATATAATATATTTATGTGGCCAAGTGAAAGACATACTTCCTTATTGTCTTAGGAGACCAAATTCACACATAACTGGTGTATTCAGTGGAGAAATTTAGAAGTGTATATGAGAGAGATTAAATTTCCAATGAAAATCTGATTAAACAGATTTCAAGAGCTACTTATTCTGTTTTTTAATAATTATTAATGATATATAGATTACAGAAAATATCAGACTATATAAGGAACCAAAAATCAAATATAGACAACTAAACATGCAATTAACAAATAGGCTAATGAACAAATAGCTCTCAAAAGATGAAGTATAAACAGTCAATAGACAGTTGAAAAATATTCAACTTCTTTAGCCATCATTGAAATGCAATTTAGTATATACTCAGACTCTATGTCATCTCAGCCAAAATGAATACCTTTAAGAAATAAGAAACAACAAATTCTGACAGGATGTGGGGACCAAAGGGATACTTATCTCCTGCTGGTGGGAATGTAAATTGGTCCAGCCATTATGAAAAGTAGCATGGAAGTTCCTCAAAATCCAAGACTAGAGCTACCATATGGTCCAGCTATGCCACTCTCAGGTATATACCCAAATGACTCAATGCCAACATACTACAGAGATACTTGCACATCCATGTTACTGCAGTACTAATCACAAAAGTCTAATTATGGCACCAGATTAGATGTCCATTAACAGATGATTGGGTAAAGAAAAATAGAGTTCATGTACAGAATGGTGTTTTACTCAGTCATCAAGAGGAACAAAATTATGTCATTTGTTGGAAAA
>LZPO01036006.1:9562-29652 GCA_001675575.1 Neotoma lepida | reverse complement strand
CACCATTGATACTTATTGAGGATTTCAATGGACAACTGTTCACCATTGATACTTATTGAGGATTTCAATGGACAACTGTTCTGAGTCCTGAAAAGGCTGATTCTGCAATCATGCACTTGCTAGAAGTTATGGCCATCATGAGTATACCTGTACAAATTAAAACTGACAATGCTCCAGCATATGTCTCTGGGAAAATGAAACAATTTTTTGCTTATTACAATATAAAACATATTACAGGTATACCGCATAATCCTACAGGCCAAACAATTGTGAAAGATCAAATCAAACTCTAAAGGATATGCTAAATAAACAGAAAGGGGTAACAAAACCTTTCAGAAATAGATTACATAATGCTCTACTAACTTTGAATTTTCTCAATGCTAATGAGAAAGGAACAACAGCTGTGGAGAGACATTGGATAATAGAAAAAAAACCTACAGAATTAAATCAGCCTGTATAATTTAAGGATGTGCTGACCTTAGAATGAAAACCAGGATATGTATTACATTGGGGATGAGGTTTTACTTTTGTTTCTACAGGAAAAGAAAAGCTATCATCAAAATTGATAAAGATTTGATTTGAACAAGGGAGATCTCTTAATTAGAAGAGGTGATAGTTCATCAACCAGAATGAGCATTGAATTTAAACTAACTTACACCACTAACAAATGTTTTTCATTTAATCAGATATAAAAAGGGAACCTCCCCAAAGTTAGGGTTGGGGAAGGGTTTTTGTTTTTGTCTTTCAGGATAATGAAGGCTTAGGAATCTGAAGAACACTGGACAAATGAGATATCTGAAGAAAAAGGACAAATCATCTAGAAAAAAATGTCCCAAGAAAAAGAGTAAATTAGCCTTTTGGTATATCATATATCTAACAGGATAAAATTTTATAAATCTCCCTAAATGTTTCTGCTGTTCTGTACAGACACATAACATAAATGGTCTTTATGTAGTAACAGTTCAATTAAAAATTAAAGCTGGCTTTGGACTTGGGAAGTGGCTCTGTCCTTCTCTAAACCCAAGAATGCTTGTTAAAAGAAAATGCAAAATCTCTGTATCATGTCAGAAGAGCCACCTGATATGGGATGGAAGAAAAACCAAAATTAAAGGACTATTCAATTGCTATTAATCTCATAATTCTTTGGTTTTATTTTGACTCTTCTTTTTTTCTTTTTCTTTTTTTTTGGTTTTTTGAGACAGGGTTTCTCTGTGTAGCTTTGCGCCTTTCCTGGAACTCACTTGGTAGCCCAGGTAGCCCAGGCTGGCCTCGAACTCACAGAGATCCGCCTGCCTCTGCCTTCCCAGTGCTGGGATTAAAGGCGTGCGCCACCACCGCCCAGCTTATTTTGACTCTTTAAAACTTTTCTGAAGGTGTAAATTTTATATCAAAATTTATAAGATTAATATATATGGATATACTTTAAACTTTTGTCATGATATTAATAGTCATATAGAGTATAACTGATTCTAGAAAAAAGGCTTCATCTAGCTTCCTGTATATGATTTTGGGTTTGAGTCTTTATTAGTTTTTTGCAGGGAACCATGGCCACACCAAACAGTGACTTTGAAGTCTCCAAAAAGATGATGGAGCCCCACAATGACGATTTCATCAGGGTGATGATAATACCACTAAGAAGACAAACAGCACCCAAAAATTACCTTTGGACTACAAACTGCTCAGGGCAATTTTGAGATGGCTAGCTGAGACGATCTAGCCTCACAGACTATTCAAGCAAGAACTTGAGACAAGCCCTGCACTTTCCCATTATGCAGAGACTGGACAAATAATACAGCTAAGTCTCTCAGGACTTGACAATTAACCTAAAATTTTTTTATTTCAGGATCCCCTAAAAATGTTGTTGCCCTCAGACAACAGGAAGTAATTTTAAGAACACAATGCCTACATTCTCAAGAGGTTGGGTGGGTAGGTTTTGGTTGTTCAATGGGTTACGTACAATTGTCATTGTTTAGGATGGTTTGTTACATGTTGTTAATTGATAATGGTCAGGACAAAAAGCTAAACAAGGAAATTAGATTCAGGGTTCTTGTTTGAAAAAAAGAAAAAGAAAAAAGGGGATATAGATAAGAGGGAGATTTTTGAATCTACTCTTAAAAAAAGAGATATAGACGTAATAGGATAAAAGGGTAGATTATTGAATCTACTCTGAAAAGAAAAAGGGGAGGATATAGATATAAGATAAAAAGGTAGATTATTAAATCTACTTTTAAAAAGCAACTACTAGTTTTAAATATTTTACATTCGATTGGATTTTTGAATATTGTATATAAACTATGTATATTGATACAAATTTGAGATTCATTTTGTTAGAAAATGCTGTACATATATTTCTAATCTTATTCAAGGTATTATACCTATACAGCTCATTTGACAATGTAATGCAATTTTTTATTTGTAAAGTGAATCTTAAACGGTCTTATTAATTGAAAACACCAGGCCAGATATTGGGATAAATTCTGAAAGGTCAGAGAAACAGAACAAGCCACAGCCAACCTCCTCACCTTGCCAACTCCTCAGCTGATCTTGTTTCCTCAGACTGCAGGCTTCTGAGTCTTCACCCAAATGAATCTCAGCTGAACTGCTGCTCAAAGCCTAAAAGCTTAAGAGGCCTCTAGTTCCTGGTTCTCACACCTTATATACCTTTCTGCTTCCTGCCATTACTTCCTGGGATTAAAGGCATGTGTCTTTTCCAAGCAAGACAAGAGATCTTGAGTGCTGGGATTAAAGGTGTGTGTCATCATGCCTAGCTCCGTTTTCATTGTGGCCTTCAATCCACAGAGATCTGGATGGATCTTTGCCTTCGGAATGCTCGGATTAAAGGTGTGTGTGTGTCACCATTTTCTGGCCTCTATGTCTATCTAGTGGCTGTTCTGTTCTCTGACCCCAGACAAGTTTTATTAGGGTACACAATATTTTGAGGGACACAGTATATCACTACATTTATTCCTTGAAAGTTATTATTACCAACTAATTAGGATATAGGAAATGCAAGTTAATAGTCATTATAATCAAACTTATAGTCACATTAGGTATGTTTTCAAGGTTAAACAGAAGTATATTTTAGACAGGTCATCTTGAAACACTTCAGAGATCTACAGAAAATGGCATTTAAGATGTTTTAATAACAAAGTTTCTTTTTTTCTATGACTATGAGATATCTGCTCCTGGCAGTGCCAATCTACTTCAAAGAAGATAATGGGCATTGAAGAAACTCCTTATGGAGTTTACTTTCTTTGTGGCAAGTTAGCCACTGGACAAAAAAGTGCCCTTACATTGACTGCTGACAGTATGCTGTCTAAAATGAACAAGGAGGACACAAAAGAAAGTACTGCTGCACCTTGCCAAGACAAAGTAGGACAACCCTTCAAAAAATCATGCTTCACAGAACAGTGTGTCAAGTATGCTAGGCCTGTAAGCTTAAGATGGAATGTTGCAGGGAACCATGGGTGACTGATGAAGCAGCCAGCTGTTTCTGTCATTTCTTACACTTTTTGGAAGTCACTTGTTTGTACTTTCTGCTTACTCAGTTAATATTATTTCCTTCTTGGGTCTCTGAGGAGCTGAAGATTAGATAGTTATAGTTTTCTTTGTTAACAAATTCAGAAAAGAAACTCACTAAAGAGGTGTAAAGTGTTTAAGTTTGAAAGACATCAAAAGATAGTTTTAGGTTGGTAATACAAATTAGGATAGAAGGTGAATTAGATACAATCCTCTGGATTCACAAAGATTGGATAGATAATGGATTTTCTCTGAATTTGTCAAATGCAAATGGACTAGACTTTGTTGATGCATTTATTGCCTGTACATATTGTATATACTTATTGTACTTATTGTATATGGTTTTTCTTATATTAGTTATAACCTTCTTTTATTATTTTAGACAAAAAAAGGGAAATATGATGACATATTGTGTACCCCAATAAAGCTTACCTGGGGATCAGAGGACAGAGCCAGCCACTACATTAGGAATAGAGGTCAGGCAGTGATGGCACACACCTTTAATCCTACCACTCGGAAGGCCCAGATCCATCTGGATCTCTGTGAGTTCAAGGCCTCATTGCACTACATGAGAGAAATTGAATCAGGTGACACACACCTTTAATCCCAGGAAGTAATATGGCAGGACACAGAAAAGTATATGAGGTGTGAGGAAACAGGAACTCACTCTCTTGAGGCTGAGGATTTTGTAGATATAAGCTAGTGGCTGGCTGTTCTGCTTCTCTGATTTTCAGCTTTCACCCCAATATCTGGCTCTGGGTTTTTTTTTTATTATAAGACATTTTAAGATTCATGTTACAGGGCTACATTGGGAAAATGAACCCTCAGTATAGTTTCAGGCTGGCTAGTAAAGACATTCCATTGGCTGAGATTCATGCCTGAACAGTATTCTCTCATAAATTTCTGGAGATCTTACTGAGTTCACAGAGACCAGACCACAGGACACCAGGTGTTTCAGAGCCCCTTGGATGGAGGAGGAATGCATGGTCAGGTAACTACTGTGGGGTATACAACCTCTAATATTCCAGATCCCAAGGTGTTCTAGTTAGGATTTATTGCTGTGTAGAGACACCACAACTTGGTCAACTCTTATAAAGAAAAACTTTAATTTGGACTGACTTACAGTTCAGAGCTTTAGTCCATTATCATCACAGCAAGAACCATGGTGACACCCAGGTAGACACTGTGCTAGAGAAGAGCTGAGAATTGTATATCTTGATTCACAAGCAGCAGTAGCAGGAGAGTGAGACACATAGATCTCAAAACCCACACCTACAGTCACTCACTTCCTCAACCAAGTTCACATCTACTCCAGTAAGGCCACCCCTCCTAATAGTTCCAGTTCCTATGGGCCAAGCATTCAAACACATGAGTCTATGGGAGCCATTCCTATTCAAACCACCACATTCCATGCTCTGGCCCCCACAGGCTTATAGCCATCCCACAATGCATAAATGCATTTAGTCCACATTCAAAAGTCCCCATAGTCTATAACAGTCTCAAACTTGTTTAAAAGTCCAAAGTTCAAAATCTCTTCTAAGATTCATGTGCTCTCTTAACTGTAATCCCTTGTCAAATCAAAACATAAAAGCATCTTGATTAGCAGGCAGCAGAAGGAGACCAAGACACATTAAACCTAGATTTAGCATTTGAGACTTGAAAGCCTAGTTTACATTGACCCACTTCTTCCAATAAGGCTGAGGATGGTTCTTAAACCTCTGTACAGGAATTGGTAAAAATGGCTTTTAGAGGTTTTTAAAACCTGAAAGGAGGCAGCTGAGTTTTCCCGGTAGGCTCAGCTGTAATAGAAGGCTATGTTCCAAGTTCATGCCCTAGCAGCTGCCCTGAGGCCATTGGCATCCCCTCACAGGGAACAGTGGAAGTCCACAAGGGTCCATCCCATCAGGGTCCAGGCAAAGTCAACTCCAACAAGGGCCTGCTTCAAATGCAGCCAAAAAGGCTATTGGTGCTGATGCTGCCCCGATCCTCAACCACCAACAAGGCCATGCCCTGACTGCCAGTATCCTGGCCACTGGAAGTCGGAATGCCCCCATGCAGGCTCATGCTATATGCCATGCCACAGAGGTCCAGCTCTACAAACACAGGCATCTGAGACTCTTCCAGTCTTTGAGCTCCTCAGCCTCACAGAAGATTGATGGCACCCAGACTCAGAGACTCCTTTGCCAAATCTAGGGTAATGCTACAGGTAACAGGTTAAGTCCATCACCTTCCTGGTGGACATGGAGGCTAATTTTTCTTTTGATCTTGAACTGTCACTCAATCCCACAGTTCCCTTGCCAATTTCTGTCATAGGGGTGGATGGGACCCCCTCCTTTCTGCCTAAGACCCTGCCACTTCCCAGCATTCTTATGGGATGATTCTTCTTGTACTCTTTTCTAGTCATACCCATTTGTCTGATACATTTACTTGGCCGTGATATCCTCAGCCACTTTGGGACCACCTTCTCCTTGGATCTCATATTCTCTTCCAACTACCATCTTCTTTCTTTAATTGCCTCACAGGTCTCTGTAACCCTCCTCCCTATCCCTTCTTCCTCTGATACCCCTTCCCACTCCTGCACAGGGGCTGTGGGGGCCTTACACTCACCCCAGCCTGGTCTCTAATACCAACATCACACAGATCCCCATCTCACCCTCTGTTGGTGGAAGCTCTTTTATAGACAGATCAGGAAACTACCAGGTGGCTTATGCGGTAGTCACTTCGAATATAACAGTTGAAGCAACCCACCTACTGGTGGGGATCTTTTCTCAAAAGGCCAAATTAATTGCCTCGACTAGAGCACTCCAAATAGCTAAGGGTCAATGGGCTAACATCTACACTGACTTTAAATATACCTTTTTTGTAGCATTTACTCATTCTGTCCTTTGGAAGGAAAGAGTCTTTCTCACTACCAACAGCACTCCCATTGTCAACAGATCCCTTATAGCCAAACTCTTGGAGGCTCTCCAGCTCCCTTCAGAGGTAGCCATAATCTACTGCTGGGGACATCAGTGCTCCAAGGACCCATTGGCCTTAGGCAATGCCAGGGCTGACTTGGTAGCCCAGTGACTGGCCTCCAGGTCCACTGGATCAATAGCACGTTTTGTTTTTGACACCCTGCTATCAGCCCTGTTACCAACCAGAGAAGAAAAAACTCCTGAATAAAGGGGCCACACAGACAAGAGATGGATGGTTGTACATAAATAACTGCCTCGTCCTCCCCCAGAATGAGGCACTCTCCATCATTTCAGATATCCACCAAACCTTATATATAGGCCCCAAGGCTTTGTTCCACTTCTTAGAGACCCTTTTTATGCCACCCATCTTTGAGCCCATATTTTACCAGTCTACTCCTCCTGACAGAGGTGTGCCAAGGCCAACCCATAGGGGGGCCTTCAGACACACCAGACCTAGCACCAGTTCCAAGGACACCAACCAAGTAAGGACTGGCAAGTTAACTTTACCCACAGGCCCACTCACAAAAAGCTATGCTATCTCCTAACTCTTGTTGATACCTTTACAGGATGGATACAGGCATTCCCCACCTTCACAAAACAGCAGATGTGGTGGCCCAGGGTCATCAAGATCATGTCTGAAGCCCTCAACATCTCCTGGAAACTCCATATCCCCTACTGTCTACAATCCTCAGGAAAGGTGGAGTTGGCCAATGGACTCATCAAGCAACAACTCACCAAGCTCTCTATTGAACTCAGGTTTTCTTGGTCCTCCCTCCANTCCATTGTCCTTACCTAGATCCAGGCCACCCCACACTCTCTTACAGGCCTATGTCCTTTTGAGCTCCTTTACAGAAGGCCATTCCTCCTTAACCACCACCTCCTGGCCCAGATGCCCCCCCGGCCAAGAATCTACCCTACCTTTCCCTCCTATGATCCCTTCTCCATTCACATGCCGACAGTTATCTCCCAGCCCCCATTCAAACAGAACCAACTGTTCCTGAGCCCACCTCACTCTCCCTAGGGGACCAGGTACTCCTCAAGCACTGATCTCCTAAGTCTCTAGAGCAGGACCCTACACTGTGATCCTCACCATGCCTTCAGGTGCCCAGCTCCTGGAACATCAGTGCTGGTACCACCTCTCCAGGCTCAAACAGGCANCTACCCAAGATGAATGGTTTGTATAGCAACTGGGACATTCCACCCTCCAGTTTTCCAGAATGTCCTAATGAGAGGCCATGATGGTCAAGCCTATCTGNTCTTCTGTCTTGTTCATTTGCCTTTGTCTATTTTTTCTTCTGTGCTATATTTTTCAAAAAAAAAAAAAATCCATGCCTTTTAACCCAAAGCCATAGCCTTTGCTATGACACCAAGGTGTCAATCTGTTCCAGCTATTTTATAGGCATCTGCATATTCCTGGGGAAAGAGTGCTGCTACTGTATCAATGAATATGGCCTGGTGGAAACTATCAATTCACTCCAGAAATTGTCTGAAGAACTTTTCCAATACAACCAGGGCACATCTCCATTTCATTCTTTCTGGCAATCTTCATTCTTCTCATAGCTAGCCTCATTTATAGGGCCAGTGGTAATAATCTATTTTCTTCTCTAAGCAACTTGCCTTCTCTGCTTCCTCTCAGAATGGATTTTTGAGGTCTCCAGAGTGGCAGTTAACCTCCTGCTGAGCACAAGCCTGACTCATGATTCCCTCTCCCCACATCCCATGGCAGCAAGAAGTAGTGAGATTTGAATAAGCACCCATATGCCCAAAAAGGTTGGGATGTTTAGCTGGAACCTCCAGCTCAGTCCTACTTTATCCAGAAAGCACCATTCCTTTGTCTCTAGACTTCACACTCTCAGAGAATCTCCAAGAAAGTAAAGGTGCCAAAAAGCCAAGTTCTGCATTCTTGAAGCCTGCAGAAGCTACCCCCCCTAAGGTTGTCAGAAGCCCAAGTTCCCACCTAACGTGCTCAGCTTTTGACCATACTTGGGCACAAACCCAGTTTATGGCAGACATGTCATCACCTCTCACCTACAGGTTATATAAGCTCCCTGCTTTAGTTTGGGTGTGTCACTTCTCCAGCCCCAATCTCTGGGGCTGGAGGACTCTCCCAGGAGTTGCTTTGCTCAAATATTCCTGTTCTTTTGTTTTTTTTCAATTCTTGATCTGGCTTACTCTGTCAGTGGAGAAACCCATTATTGTGATACAGAAAACCTATTAACCCATATGGTGATGGCTAAAAAGGGCATAGCAGGAAGAGAGGACACTTACTAAGCAGGGGAGGAGAGACGGATGGTTAGGTAAGGTGGATGGAAGATGCCGCTGGAGAGGCAGACTCTAAAGTCAAATTTGATAGGTGGCATGACAGCAGAAGCAAACGATCCATACAGATCTTAGGAGGGTCAGATCAGCAGCCTGGTTCAGAGCCACAGAGTTCCTTGGGGAGGGGATGCATTTAAGTCACTCATGGGTTTTGACACTGGTGCATCTTTTTTTTTTTTCTCTTTTTTCGAGACAGGGTTTCTCTGTGTAGCTTTGGCGACGCCTTTCCTGGAACTCACTCTGTAGCCCAGGCTGCCCTCGAACTCACAGAGATCTGCCTGCCTCTGCCTCCCAAGTGCTGGGATTAAAGGCGTGTGCCACCACTGCCTGGAGACACTGGTATATCTTATCTGTTATGTGCCACAATGAAAGAGAGAGAAAGGCAGGCTCATGAAACAGCAAAGCCTTATGGAATCACCACAAAATCAGAGTTGATGATTGATCAGGGCTGTAGAATAATGATTGGGGAGCTTTGCTTTTCCTGACAGCCCTAAGCAGTTCAGAAACAAGGTTTATAAGCATAAAACCATGACCATTTGTTGCCAAGTTACAGTTACAATTTTTGCCAATCAGGAGTCAAAGATTAGGGAATTTCCTTGTGTGTACCATCATTATCAACTGACACAACATGTAAAATTTTNAGTCTAACCAATCATTCATTTGTTGTTTCTGCTGATAGAAATAGATATAATGTTTTAGAGAACTAAGGGGCATAACAGTTTCTATTATNTAGGGAGGAGTTTTTCAACTATTGTGTAGTTCCCAGCTCCCCTAGGGCTAGGGAACTGAACTTTATTTTACTCTACAGGTAAAATGGAATCTGAAGTCAAAATGGTGGTACTTAGTACAAAGTGGTTTTATCTGCTCCCTGAGCATCAGATGAATGCCAAAAATAAATAAAAGGGAAAGAAAATGACATGACTGCTCCTAGGTGTGTTGGAGGAGAAATTTTATTGTAGATATGTGGGAGAACATAGCTATAGGCAGGAACATCTGGGAGAGTCCAGAGTGGATATGACCAGACTGAGCTGGGCCATGTGTAGAGGGGCAAGGGGAAGAGAGAGAAGACAGAGGGAATCCAGTTGGAGCAGCCAACAGGCCATAGGTCCAAAGGAAAGGTGGGTGACCAAAATGTCCAGATTATATGCAGAAGAACCTCTTAATGAAGGTAAGCTGAACCCCTGAGATGGAGAGTTCAGGGATGGGGGGTGTGGTATGCCAGTTATACCTTNTAACAGGTAGGAANAGAGGGATGCTGGGAGAACCTGGTGGCCAGGTTTAGCTTTGATATGTTAAATAGACACCTCAGATATTTGTCCAGGGTGTGAAACTTAAAAATAGTCATATCTGTTTATTACTATTGACTATTTAAATTTTCTCTTAAAATTCTTTTGGGAAACTCAATTAATTCTATAAAAATGTAACACCTAAAATAGAGAAGGTTATTAGCTTATTAAATAATGTGCCTGCTAAAGCAGTAGCTCATAGAGATGATCTCTTACTGATAAACAGCCCACAGAATTATTGTTTCACTGAGTAAAATGCTGATAAATTGTTTGTTCCACACTGTTAATAACTGGCAGGTCACATTAACATGTTACTAAGGAACTTTTAAAAATTAAAGATCCTTGTTCTAAGACTTTATAAAAATATTTTATGAGTATTGCTTACAGTTACATCTTAAAATCCTAATCCAGGTGTGCTGATACAAGCCTTTTATCACAGCCCTAGGGAGGCATAGGCAGGAAGATCTCTGTGAGTTCAGGCCAGTCTGGTTTACAAAGTGAATTCCAAGACATTCAGGGTTAAACAGAGAAACAGTGCCTTGAAAAACAAACAAACAAAAATCCTATAGTGAATGCTTTTAATGCTTTTATAGATGGCTCTTGAAAANGACAAATAGCAAGTTTACNCCCAAATTCCACATGATCCACAAAAAAAGATTGTACCCACTCTGGGTTATACAGAACAAAAATATAATATTACTGTAATCAATTAGCTTTTATTAGATGTTTTTCAGCCATTGAATATTTTTCTATTTTTTGTTGTTATTGTTATTATTTTGGCTTTTTTGNTTTTAGATATGGGGTTTCTCTGTGTAGCCCTAGTTATCCTGGCATTTGCTCTGTAAACCAGGCCAGCTTGGAATTTACAGAAATCCACTCAGTTCTGCCTCTGTCTCCCGAGTGGTGAAATTAAAGGCATGCACCACTATACCTGGCTGTCATGGACTATTTTTACTGATTTTGCTGTTTATTTAAATTTATATGATAGTTTTTTGGATGAACTGAAAAGAATCAGAGGCTTACAGTCATAATGGATAGTGTTGAAACCCCAGTTTGTACATCCTCATCCAAAATGGGTATCCTTAAAGACTGTGGTTCAGCATTAACTGACCTCACATATAAATTAGCACATAAAGGATAGAGATGCCCTAAGAACAGAAAGTGACCTAACTTGAGAGGAAAAAATACTGCAAATGGATTGTGAATGTAGAAAGAATATAGTAGAAGGAAACATTTGGAATGAGGTACTTGAGAATGGAGTCCAGTTAGCAGAGAGTTGGAATGGATGGAACATGAGTAGTTTGGGGAGAGAAATGGAAAAGAGACAAAAAGTGGAAAAAAGGGCCTAACATGCTCCTTCATTTGTTTCCTTGCTTAAATAATAAATAAATAAATAAATAAATAAATAAATAAATAAATAAATAAATAAATAATAAATAAAATCTTAGTGAAGCATGACAGCTGGCAACTCCATCTCTGTAAAACACTAGCAGGAAAAACTTGCCAAGAAGGAAAGCCAGGATCAGCTATGACCATTATTGTCAAAAGGCAGCATCTATAAAATTTATTAGTCCTAATGAGTCCTTTGCTTATTATTATATCTTCTTTTTAAACTATGGAGACAACAGCAAATCTCCAAAATATTTTAGATTAGAATGGATTTTTGTACAATGATAAATTTCTAAGGTTATAAAGATATATTCAAATTAACAAAAACTAACTCTGGGGGAAGGGAGTTCCTGATTTGGTAAGTTGTATCTTTCCTAGGGCAAAATTGTTTTTGGCAGCATAAAAACTACTATCTTCCAATTAAAAAATAACTTTGTAGTTTTGGAATTAGCTATACCCCTCTCTCTCTCTCTCTCTCTCTCTCTATATATATATATATATATATATATATATGTGTGTGTGTGTGTGTGTGTGTATACATATATATATATATACATATATTCCCTTTTCTCTTCATATATAAATTCAAGTTTTAAGTGTATTTATTTTTAGATCACAAAGGACATTCACTTTGCATTTCCATCTGCCTTTTGCAAGTAGCATTTAAATTTAAATCACTGTAATTCTTATGTGTTTGCCTCTTCCTCTCAAGTGTTGGGATTAAGGGTGTGTGCTTCCCAAGTTCTGTAATTAAAAGTGTGAACTACCACTTGACTACTAATTCCTTATAATTGTTATTCTCATAAGTTTGTCCTAGTTTAATTTGGTTCTCCATTTCCCCTTATTTTTTAGTATTAGGGGTAAACTTCCAAGTTTTTCCAATGTGAATCTATCATTTTTGCTGATTTATTCTGAATTTGTTACCTGGCAATTTTAATATTCTAGTCTTAAACACATCACCAATTTGCCCATTTCATATTTTCAGACATTTTGTCTGTCTTACCTGTATGAGCTACAGAAAATTTGATGTCCTTGCTAAGTCTTGCTAGGTTTTGCCATTTCCATTCATGCCTCCCATGACCAGATATCTTTGCCATTTATCCTTCAGTTAGTGGTTTTCCAATTTGATGACCACATAGCTATACCATTGCACATGCCCCATGAATTGAAGAAGATAGAGATTTTCCTATTGTTTTCCTAGTTGTTTGTCTTATAGCCAATAGTGCTGTGCTGATTTTGTGATTCCTTCCTCAGTAATGGCCATTCCATCCCCAGGTGGCCACTTTCCATTTAGTTTTTGTTCCATCTATGGCTGAAGAATCATCAGTAAAATCTTCATTTTCCAACTGTTGTGACCATTTAGTTGGCCCCCACAGTCCAATATGTGTCTCTCTTGGGGGAGGGGTAACCAGTTTATAGATGGGGATTATGGGCAACTGAGCTAATTCCTCAGTGTGGGAAGGCATGGATCATTTTGCTACCACATCCTGACCACAAAGGAATCCACTGTAATACCTTTCTTTCCATGGCTAAGCCTACAAAGGATTCTGCCTTCAAATGGATCCAATCCACCATTCTAAGCAGCACCCTTATGAGCATATGGTGGTTAGCAATGACTGAGTACAAGGATCTCCATTTCTCATAAAATTTCCAGATATTTCTCAAAGACAGAATATTTATTTTCCCCATATGGAAAGCATTTGTAATAGAAGCCAACAGGCAAATGTTGGTGGCTCCTTTTGGTTTTATAAAGAGTCCCCAGTTGTCAATTCACCAATGATTATGATATCCATAATTAGGGTATCATCTGGTTCAATATTGGTCAGGGTTGCATGCATGGAGAAGTGCCTACTGTCAGTCCCAAAAGCTGTTCATTCTTCCTGTCCCATCCACATTGGAAATTAGCTGCCTTTCTAGTAACACTGTAGAGGGTTTTTAAAAATAATAACCTGTAAAAATGGCATGTGATTTATTTAGTCTAGCATTCTAATATGGAATTAAGAAACGTGGTTTTAAAAAAACATATTTTATATTCTGCCAGTAAGGCAAGTGTGCATTTGGTAAATTATCATTCAAAATTATTATTATAGCTTATTTTTAATTTAATTCTTTCATGTCTGATCCAATGAAAGGCATTTGTTTGCCTTAAGTTATTTTGGTTTGAATGACCTAGCTGTCTGATGAACTATCATCTCTTCTTATTCAGGAGGTCTCTCCTGTTTGAATCTAATCTTTATCAATCTTGATGGTATCCACAGCTTTTCTTATTCTATAGAAACAAGAGCAAAACTGCTTCCCCAATGTAACACATACTGCAGTTTCCATTCTGAGGTCAACACATCTTTAAAACATACAGCCTGTTTTAATTCAGTAGGGTTTTTTAAATATCCAATATCTCTCTGAAGTGTTTGCTTTTACCTCATTAGCATTTTAAAAAATTAAAATTAAAACAGAATTGTATAATCTATCACTGAGTGTCTTTATTACTCCTATCTGTTTGATAAGCATATCTTTTAAAGTGCAATTAGAACTTTCTATAACTTTTTGCCTTGNAGGTTATCTGGTATACTTATAATATGTTTTATGTTGTAGTATTTTCATCTTACTAGATACATATACTGAAACATTGTCGGTCTTAATTTGTAAAGGTATCCCCATAATGGCCATNACTTCTAATAAATGTGTAATTATGGAATCAGCTTTTTCAGAACTTAAAGCCCTCTTGTAGAAAAGGGAACTCTACACAACTTAAAGCCCATTGAAATCCTGCATATGTATTGATGGTATGGTGCACATACTTTATCCAAACTCTGAAGAATGAAACACATCCATTTGCCAAATTCCACTTCTTTGGGCACATTTAGGTTACTTCTTGCAAGTAATGGAGTTTGGATATATAGAGAACAAGTAAGTCATTTCCTTATCATTTCCTTGGCTTGTTACCAAATGATAGAAAATCTTTCTTCAAACCTTTGCTGTTAACNTGGTGTTTCTTACAAAACTCTGATACTTCTAGCACTTTTCTTACTAATAGCTGATCAATTTTATCATTACCTTGTGCTGGAGGGTCTCTAAAACCATATGGGATCTGATATGTGTTATGTACAATGGATGATTTCTAGTTTTGATTACATTTTGCAGTTGAATAACTAGCAAAGTTAATACTGAATCACCTGGAATAAGTTCAGTGGTTCCAATATGTAAAACAACTCTTTCTGAATTTTGAGTGTCAGTAACTATATTAAGAGATTCAGGAAAATATAATAATAATGCCATAGGAATAGCACACAACTGTGGTTTTCTAACTGAATCCTAAGGACATTGAGTCTCATATTTTTCCTGAATTATAACCTGCCTCTCCTAATTTATTTGCATTAGTAGAGATCATAGGTTCTCCAGAAATTGGTGTCCCTTTTACTATACAAGGAAGAGTACAATTAGTTCTTTTTTATAAACTAAAGTCTCTTGTTTAGGGGATATTTGTTGTTAATCTCTCCAAAATCTTATAGCAAACTCTTTGTCAATGTTCATTTTCTGCCCATAATGAGGCAATTTCTGCATGAGTAAAATCTACCACAATTTCTTTTGGGCCTATTCCTGCTAATTGATGAAGTCTCATTTTTCCTTTCAGAATCAATTCAGAAACCTTTTCAACATAGGTCTTTAGGTTTTGGCTCTGTTTGTGTGCTAAAAATATCCTTTCTAAGATATCTTCTCTCTGTGTTATAATTCCTGTGAGAACAAATAAAAGGAAAAATAACTAAAATTCAGTCAAGCTTTGGGGTCATGTGATCCACACGTGCATCCTATAATTTCTTTTCTATAANAGCCAATTCTCTCTCAGCTTCAGCTGTTAATTTTCTCAGACTATTTAAGTCCTTATCACCTTGTAAGATTTGAAATAAATTACTTAGTTCTTGAGTAGCTACTCTAATTGTAGACCATAGACTGTTAATATTTTCCAGTAATTTTTGAAAATATTAAGATTTTATAATTGATCTCTCCAGATTTGTACNTTGTGTAAACTTATCTTACATCCTGGATAATTGATTGGATCTCCTCTTGGTATTTTTCAGGAGCAATTTGGAATCCCCAGCAAGACAAAATTCTGTAGAGTAAGGCATGTATATACAGAATATGGGAAGAGCTCCAGAAATAGGCATTGCGCCAACTATTGAAAGTAAGTTTCCTAGACACCAATCACATAGAATCAATGATAAGATCTAGTATATTCCAAAGGGGGAAATTCAATGTAAAATACTGGATGGCAAGGTCTATCTTTTATAATATATAGGAGCTTATATTGGTGGAAGAAGTATGGTATCATGAGATGAGGAAAGAGTGCCTTATCAAAGTCTGCCTTTTACAGAGAGATTGAGACATGGGGCCCTCTTGTAGAAAAGGGAACTCTACACAACCATATCTTGCAGACATGAAAGAATTGTCTTGGTTTCAAAATTGTTGTCCTTAAAGCATTGTACCCGTGTCTATTACTTTTTAACTTTGTAACTGCAAATATCTGCCAGCTGACATAAATGCAATGAGAGCAGGATGTGTCTGGCTCAATATTTAGTTAAGCCTGCAAGAATGCTGAACTCTGTGTCTAGAATAAGGCTATGTAGGGGGTAGGAAAGTGTATTTGGGAAAGCATAAAGGGGAACAATGGAGGTTTTCATAATAATTATAATGCATTCCTTAAAATACACTATATTTCTCCAAAAGTGAAATATAGGAGGCAATAATAAAACTGTTCATGTAAGCCTGGTAGAAGAAACACTGTTTAAGTATAAATAAAGATGGTCAGAACTATTTGGGGTCACTTGAGTCAATCCACCTTGTGGTCAGAATTTTTCCTTGCACTGATGCCCCATCCCTGCCTCAGGACCTGAAACCGAACCGTAGGTGGACCCTGGCAGATAGGAAATGATTTAATCAAATTTGATATTGGGGACTCCAGGAGACCCATCAGGGCATTTTCCAATGGCAAATAGTTACCTTGACTGTCTCTTGTTGATCTGCATTTATTAGTTCAATGCTGACTTTTGCCATACTTTCTGCATATTCCTCAAGTCTGTCATCTTCCTTGTGGATTATCTCTAGAAAAAGCATTGTTTCTNGGAATGCCTTGCCTACAGTCACTTTTCAAATGACCTTGACATTTTGATTGTTTTTAAACTTTTAGAAATTACTTCTCCTATGAGAGAAGCATCAGAAACACAAGATCCAATATCATCCATGTTTCTAGTTATTCATCTATTGCTGCTGATCTTGCTTGTAAAGGTGTAATGATCCTTTTGCATTCTGAATTGCAATTTTCAAGAGCCAAAAATTTAATAAATATTTGTCTGACTTCTCATTTTCTACTATTTTATTTACAGCTGAAGTCAATCTTTGTAAAAAAAAAAAATTAGTGATGACTTCTATTGGGCCTTGTATAGTTTTAACAAATAACTCAGACCTTTCCCGATTCTTCAACCTTGGTCCAAGTATTTAAAGCTGCTAAACGATGTAACACCAACATGTAATCATCAAATTCAATCTGCCTTTGTAACTCAGCTTATTGACCTTCATCTAACAACTGATCTTGGGAAACATTANTACCTCTTCATCATTCTATGGCCCTAGCTTCCTCTTTCTATTATGTTTATCATTGCAACTGAGGTTCAGCTTNCAATATTGCTTTTGCCAAATCTTTCCATTCTTGGGGGTTAATTCTTTTCTGAGTTCCCATGAATTTATCTCTGCATCACATAGGGTGAATGCATGCCATATGAAATGACTGCTACCTTAAATCTCATCAAATTTAATATTTCTACAGGATTTCATTTAACTTCTTCATAATCTTGGAGTTGCCTATCATCTGCTAGCAGTTCTTGTATAGTAACTAGATGAACCAAGGCTGGTTTTATAACAACTTTGGGCCTCTCCTCCTCAGTTTCCTCAGGCAATGGCATTGTAAATTCTTATCTAAATTTCACTGTCTATGTGAAATTTATGTCTACTAAAGCATGTATCTTATCAATACACTTTTCACTTTTGGCACAAAAACAACTATGGATATTAAAGACACACTATGAATNACCAGACTGATAATTACAGTAATTATACGTGATATTATGTCAATCTCAGTTGTTATTTATCTTTTCATTTTTGGCTTCTATTTTCAAGCNATCTAAATTAACATCATACAGGATCCTAATGCCATGTATTGTGATATTTCTATCTTTACCATGGGAAAGATTTTTCCTTTTAATATTACTTAACTCTCTCCTTGAACACTTCCCAGGTGTCTTACCAAATCTGATGGTATCTCAGTTGGCCCAAAGCTGGAGTGATTTCTCTGTCCCTTTGGTCATTTCACCCATTGGAGTGCCAAATGTTTTTGACTAAATTTCAATCATTCCATTTAAACAATAATGACTCAGGAGCCAGATGCTGGGCCNAAAACCTACTATCTCAGAGAGGCAGAGGAAACAGCAAGCTGACCTTCCTGCTTGGCTGACATCCTCCTAAAAGACTCCCCTTTCTCTTCTGTCATCTCAAACAAAAAAACCTCAAATTGAATGTCCCTCCCCTCTACTTCCTGTGCATCTCTCTATTTGTCCTCCTGACTCCCTCTGTTTCTCTATGTTTTTTTTTTTGTTCACTTCCTGTTAATTGCTTGCGTGCCCCAGTTCTTGACCTATGCTTGAATTTATTTAATCCTGTTTACAATAAGCAGAAAGCTCTTGGATTAAAGGTGTGTGCTAGGGCTAAGCCACATCATAAGTAGAAACAGAATTTTAGTAAATAATACAATCTGGGGATTCACAGTATAATTAAGTATCCTGCAACACAATTAGGGTTCCAAAGGGGGAGGTGTCCAGGGTGATCACCTGTGATGAGAAGATAACGAGAAAATGTTTGGTCTTGCTTAAGCAGATGGCTAATGCTTGTCAGAACATGGTCCAGGCATGGAGTCATGTTAGAATTTTCAAATGTTGGCTACACTGTCCCAGGTCTCACTACCTGTAGAGAGGTTACAGGGCTCCCACCACCAACCATATCCACTGCCCATCACTGAGAGATTTTACACAGGAGCTCCATGTCTAAGCCATGCCCCAAACTCCTCATTGGGGATGCTATGCAGAGGCTTCACCCCTAATAAGTGCCCCCACGATCTTCATTGGGGTTTTCTAGACAGGGACTTTACCACTGAGTCACAGCAACATTTCATGTTTTTTTTTAATATTACACAGCAATCATGTTTATTGCCATAACTGAATTTTGCATCCAGAAGCTCANACTATCATGGGAGCTCACCTGCCTCATCCCTGCCATCACCCAGTATTCCAGACTGGTTATGTTTCCTTTTTACAGTGAGCTTATACTCTTTGCTAGATTCTTCGGATGTAGGTGGCATAATAGAATTTGTAACATGTCAGNTGTAACAGAGTAATGAGAATCAGAGGGACAGAATTTAGGGAACCATGGCATGACAGGGTCAGATAAGCACCATTGGTAAGGTCTCAGGCTGGTCTCCTGATGCATAAGTCCCATTTTTCTTTCTGCTGGCTAGGGAGGGTGCATACTGAGTCCCATTCATCAATATGCTCCATGAGACTTCAGTTTGCAGAGGTGAAGGATGAAAATCAAATGGTTGCACTGTGTCCTCAATAGTCCTGGGTCTGCATCAACTGCATCTCTATCTAGACATAACCACACACCTCTCCACCTGAATCAAGACCTCACCTTCAGTGATCATAGATGGCAGAAGCAGGAACCTGTCCCTTAGGCACCACACCCTGGTTGGATCTAACAAGCTATCTCTGTCTGTATAGGGACTGCTCTCTCCTTATGTCTTACCAACTGACTGTCCTCCATAGAACCAGTGGTACCTCCANCCTCTGCAGCAAGACTGTCATTTGGCCCCTCAGTACCTCCCCCTCCTCAAAGCTAGCCATGAGAGTCTGCTGCACCTTCAATGCCTCCTTTAGCGTGAAGACTTCTTTGGCAAGTTCTGTAATCTGGAGGTGGCAGGGGCTTCATGAGCAGCCACCCTGAGCCATAAAGAACCAGTGACATCTTCACTTGTTAGCTTAGTATAGTCTCATTGATTAAAGACAAGAGCTGAGCCTGCTCAGAACTTGTATTTTTATATCCCAGGTGCTAAAAATGTTCCTCATACTTATGTTTGGGAAGGAAAAAAATCCAAAGAAAGAATTACTTTGTGACCCTTGAAGATATTACAAATCACATTTTTATGTTTATCAGTAAAGTATTAATGACTCATTGTAAGCCCCTTCTGCCAATGAGTGGCCAGGACCCTCCACTGAGGACTTCCAATTGCCATGTTCTACCCGCAGAATATTCTAACTACTCTAACTACTGGAATCTGTCCCCACCCTATAGTGTAAAAATCCCAATTTCTATACATAAAATCTCACCAATCCCTGGGAAAGCTCCAACTTGAAAAGTTCCACCCCCTTCCAAAGAAACTCTATATACGTCCTGTATCATGTTCAGTTTGCTGCCGATTCTTGTCTGAACAGAGGCAGCCAACTTTCTGATTTTTTTCACTCCCAATAAATCAATCTCTCTCTCTCTCTCTCTCTCTCTCTCTCTCTCTCTCTCTCTCTCT
>LZPO01036004.1:19319-29729 GCA_001675575.1 Neotoma lepida | reverse complement strand
AAAAAGATACATCAGGGCTATTGCATGGGTTGGTAGTTTCAAATGTTAGGCATCCAGATTTTAATTGGAGCTTCCAGTGGCCCTCTGAAACAAAAGATGTTCCAAGTCTCTTGGACCAGTTTTTCTCAGGAGGTTGATTACAAAAGCTTCTTAATGGGTTGTCAGTGAGTAACACCTAATTCTTTTGTATTCTTAAGATGTGGAGGAAACAGAAGAAGCATAAACTCAGTAATAGGACATTGTTGGAAGTTATCTGATCGACACAGCTTTGATTTCACATCTGCAGACTTGGTACTGGAGGAAAAGCTTCCCTGCCCCATCCGCTCACCATTATTCTAATGTGGTCTCAATTCAAGATAAAAAGAAAGTTCGAAAATGTAAGATTATTTAGTATCAAAGGGAGGTAACGAAAACCACATTTTCATCAGAAGTATAAGCTTATGCTTTCTTTTAAAATTAAACACATTTGGAGAGTCACTCCCCTAAATTCTCACACAGAAGCTCAGAAGTGGCAAAGGCCATCATTATTTAGCTGGAGACAGTCAGAATCAAGTATTGTGACAATCTGATCTTGTTGGTATCTTAAGTCAAAAGGACGACAAAAGAGAAATACTGTTTTTTAAAGTGTTAAAAATAAAAATAAAGAGGAATCTTTTGATTTTGGTTTTGAGACTCGTAAAGTATGGCGGTGGTGGTGGTGGGGAGAACTGTGAACCAGACACGTATTTCTGAGACCCTTACTCAATGTTTGGTATCTACCACATCACTGCTGTTTTGTTGTACTAGCCTTCAAATTTCCTTGAGTGCATGATTTCCTAAATACTTTTTGGTCTTCAATTCCAAAGACTTAAGTTTTGAGGAAAATTGGTGTGTGATACGAGGAAAGGGGGAATGTCTTTAAAAAGCACATTTCCTGAAAAGTAAACAGGATACCTACTGGAAGAAGGAGCCTGGCACTGGCTNCCAGGTACTCTGCAATACCAGGAGATAGCTTGAGATTCATTATGCACACGTTTCAATAGTTCCTAGATGATCACTTCCACGCCAATGCCTCCAAATGGATCCCTTACTCTGGAGTAGAGATTCTTTCACATTTCCTTTCATCTCTTCATTCCATCCCTTCACAAATCCCTTCCAGCATCTTCTTTGTTAGGTATGGGTAAATAAGTATGTTGAAATACATACATAAATACAACCTGCTGTGTCCATTTTTATGGAAGCAGCAGAGGTGCCACAGTCCTGAAAAGGCAAGCAGAAAGCAAAGAAGGTTGTTCATAGTACTGCAAGGATCAAATCAAGGCCCCATTTCAATGAGGAACATATTGCATTGAACCTCAGTGCTGACATAGATAAATGAAGAAAACAGATGTCAAATTAATCTAACTTACAGGTACTGATATGGAATTTTAGGTAAAAGTAAATGCCATATAACAGACTTCCATTGGTTCTTAAAGAAGTACGAACCAGNGAGGTTTACACCACGAGATGGTTTAGTATTAGGAAAACACAATAAATCCATTATATGAACAAAGCTACAATAAAAGATCTTGGTTTCTTTTCCCATATGCAAAAGTGGCCAAACACAGAATCCAACAACCCTGATGTTGAGAACAGTTCCTAAAATAGAACTGAGGTATTATTCCTCAAATATGGTAGCATATGTCTACAAGATAACTGTTGCTCATATCTATAAACTTCACTCTGGCAAACTCTTACACATGGGCTAAAAAGTGTGCTCTACAGCATTGTTTATGAAAGAACAAAAACTAGAAATAAGCTAAATAATCATTGAGGTATATCAAAGTATTTACTCAATAGAGCATGGTTACTAATTAAGTGGCCTTAAATATATTGTTCATGGACTTACTTGCTCATTTCAATCAACTCTGTGAATCTGATAAATCTACTTAAATCCCATGAGTTTTTTAGTGGTTCTAGCTGTAATTTGGACCTCATGCTATCTAGTCTGTGCTGTGGCAGCAAGAATTAGCATACATGCAAAGCTCTTTGTATGGTATAATGGGGGCCCTTAGAGATGGTCATATCAGAAGTACAGGAAGGAATACTGCCAAGATTGAAAACTAGTTATCACCAGGAAACTAAGCAGAACTTTAGTACTCAGGTGAGAGTGGCTAGCTCCTTTATACCATGTCACCCTTGCTGAGGACCACATGACATGCTTAAATTATTATACCAGCCNATAGCTTATCTTTCTGGACCCAGTCTGTGTCAGTGTGTTACCTATAATACAACTGAGGGATGTTATGAGAAGCTATTGTAACTACTATCCGCATGTCGGGTGCCCACATGTTGGGTGACAAGAACATTTACTCTGGATGGCAAAGTTCGATAGTCTCTGATTGTGGTACCCTACCTTCTCTATGAATAAAATGGAGTGATCTACCAAGACACAAATCTGTTTATTACACTTTCTGATTTCTTCTTTAATGGCTTTCAGTAGCGTTCGTGAAGAAGCGTAACTTCTTTAGCTCATAAGGTTGTGCATGATGTTAAGTTGTCCTCTCATCTGTCTCCCTTCTATGGACCCCAAATTACCCTAGGCTACACCACAGCCACTCACTCTGTGGCTCACTGGGCTAGTTACACTGTTGGCTATGCTGCCCTTGGGCATACAGTCCTGGCAGCAGTTTGTCTAGCAGTGAGTAGTGTCTCCTTTTCATGCTCCAAAATCAGGTTATGTGACCNCTTCCTCTAGGAAGCCTTCTTTGAAACTCTGTTCCTTCAGGGCTTCACAGGTGCCATGCCATTAGTTGTCATGCCTGGTAGAATATAAGTTCCTTGAAAGAGAAGGGTGCTGTGATTTATTTTAAAAACAAACAACTTGCATCAGAGAAACTGGCATATTTCAAAACATTGATATGTATTTATTGATACATTTATATATTTATTAGCTGTGTTTACTTAGGTGGCATATAAAGGTACAAGTATACGTGAAGACATTTTTATATGGTGCTGATGGAAAAGCAGATAAAAATGTAGCCACTTTTGATGTTCTTTTGTATATTAATTTAAACTATAAAACTATACTTAGGAAACTAAGATGCTTAACCAGGGCTTTTAAGTGTTATCTGTCTGTCTGTCTGTCTATCTATATATCTATCTCTATTGATTTTTTTCAAGACAGAGTTTCTCTGTGTCCTGGAACTCACTAGGTAGACCAGGCTGATCTTGAACTCAGAGATCTGCCTGCCTCTGCCTCCCATGTTCTCCTTCATGTAGATGTCTAGACCCATTGTTTGTATATGTGTGTATAAATCATAGTGAGGCAGTGTTGGAAAGCAGATAATAAAGAAGGCACCGGACATGCTAGATGTGGTGGTTTGTGAGAATGTCCTCTGTAGACTCTTGTATTTAAACATTTGGTTCCCAGTTGGTACACTGTTTAGAGAGGTGGTATAGCCTTGCTGGAGGAAGAAAGTCATTTCAGGTGGGCTTTGAGAGTTCACAGCGTCACCATACACCCAGCTTGCTCTCTCTTTCATGCTCTCACTTGAAGATGTAAGCTCTTCAGCTTCCTTCTCTGGGCCCATGCTGCTAAGTCTCTCTTAGACATCACGGACTCTCCCTCTGGAACTGTAAACTCAAATAAACGTTTCCTTCTCTAAGTTGCTTCTGGTCATGATGAATTATCACAGCAACAGAAAAGCACCCAAAACACTGGACAAACACCCTACATCTGAGCTGTATCTGAGTATGAGAGTATGATGAAGATCTTAGGAATGAATTTGTTTTGCTTTTCCTGAGATACAAAATTGACCTCTTATTGATACAGACATTATAATTTTTATGGCATGGCAGAAATAAAGGAGCAGTTGGATCACTCTTAGAAAAGCATATGTAAACGCGACTACTTTTTGATAGTCTTTTGCCTATTAATTTTAACAAGAAAACTGTACTTTCAAAACTAAGCACATAACCAAAGTCTTAAGCATTCTCTCCCTCATGGAGGTGTGTAGATACAGTGTCTGTATATGCGTGTGTATGAACAATGTGTGCTAATGCTGGAAAACTGCTGGAAGAATTATCTTCCAAGCTGCTTTTGTGGCAGGCTGCCCCAGACATTCCTTATTAGGGTGATAAGTCTTTTCAGCTTGGAGATATGTCAGACCATTAGTTTTCAAAGAAGTGACATATTGTGAGTAATGAAGACTCTTCTGAAGGGCTGCATGTGGATCTGATAGAAATCAAATATATTAGTGCTCTTCAAAGATGAGTTTTCTGGTTTTAGGCCACTTTTCTTTCACGATTTCCCTCTCATTTCCTGCCTTCTGATGACTTCTTTATAGTTAACAGCTTTGTAAGACTATAACAGTGGAAAAATCAAACTGCAATGTCAGCTTTGTAATGTCCTTAAAAATGGCAGATAAGTACCATTTGACACTTACTATGTGTTGGGCATTATAAAATACACTGCCGTGTGCACTGTTCAATATCCTTGGAAGTTGGTATACCAAGCCTACAAGCCTCATTTGGGAGAATTAAAGTTAGGCAAAGTAAAGGAAGCTTGCACATTCGTGCAATTTAAGCTGGCTTCTTATATTTCAAATGGTAAAGATATGACCAGAGAGATGACAGAAATGATGGACCAATCTGAGAACTTGAATTTATCATTGCACTTTATTTCTACTCCTGTAAAGTATCACCATCAGTAGGTTATAAACCATTGGTAGATTATAAAGAGCACTTAGGCCATTGGCTATCACACCATGTAGAATTAATGCTGTTGGTGTATTTCACTGAACTATCAAGAAATTAATAAACACTAAGAAACAAATATCATTCACTCATCTATTCAAGGAGCATTGAATTATCTGTTAGCATAAAATAGTCGAAGAGTAAATTCATAGTCAATTAAGCATTTAGGCTTGTAAATAAAAGTTATGCCTTATGGTTGGAGATGCATTATTTATGAACATTTAACAATAAAAGGGAAAGCGATGAACTATATAAGTGCTTGATTCTTCCTGGTGATATCGATGAAGGCCCTATAAAGAGATGGTACTTGAACTGAGTTTTGAAAGATGAGAAGGAGACTAGCAGTTGAATTAGATGTAAGGGCATGTTAGGATGTTTAGAACCCGTGTCAGCCAGCAGTGGTCTCAGAAAACAGCTGCAAACACTGAACATCTAGAAATCAGCAAAAAGCATTAGCAGAGGGATCAGGGTCAGCACTGTGACTTCTAGATGCTTCCCGTTCCCTGGACTTTTAAGTTTACTAAAGGGACCAGAAATGAACTCGCTTTATGAATGGGTGATGGAAGTTTGGTGGTGGAGAATAAAGGGGTCTCATGAATAAAGTTTGGTAACCTCTGTTCTAAGACACTAACCTCGTCATTGTCACTTTTCTCTCTTATTGTTTTCTCCTCTGTTGAGGAGAACATTTCCATTACCCTGAGCATTGACAATTCATTACCAGATCATATGATGAGGATCATCTTCTGGCCTCTACTCCCTGCTCAACTGCTTTTGAGTTCTTGACAATAGCATTAATCAGCAGCCTACAGGGGTATCAGGACTCACCCCTGAACTTCTTGGAAGTACTAATTTGGTAGACTAATTTGAGAGGAAAGCTTAAGGATCTTTCTGGTATTGTTTGGGGATACATGGAGTACTGGAAGAGAGTAAAATCAAGCATAGGGTGTGTTTTAGTTTTCCAGATCTGCTTGGCACAAGTGCAAAGGAAACCACAGATGGGAGCTCAAAGACAGAAAGAAGCCTGTTGCGCATACAGCTGTTTCTTTGTTGGTTCAGAAAACCAAAAGCCGGTGGGAGCAAGGGATGGAGAGACAATATTAGAATGCAATGGCATTTTAATTATACCTNCCGTAATTCTAATGGTCTGTTCTGTGGCGAATTGTTTGGGGAGTTGTCTTGAAATTAGAATCCAATCCTGCAAACTCCAGTCAATTAAAGTAGCACTGTTTGGAAACATACAGAGAAACGGTTTGAAAAAGATTTTCCAGTGATCTTGCTTTGTGATGCTTAGACTGCCTCTGAGGACTCTTGGGCTGGTTAGAAGGATGGGAAAAGGCCAAGAGATTAAGTGCCACATTGCTGTCCCCTGGGGATGCTCCACAGGCAATCAGCCTTAGCTCCTCAAACTATTTAAAGTGCCTCTGGACACTCCCACAGAAGCCAGCTAGACATGAATCCTTACTCGCCTGAAAACTGTAATATGACTCTAAGCTTGTGCTAGCGTCCCTATTTTCCAGGAATGAAAACTTGAGAGTCCACTAAGTAGGTTACTTACTAAAAGTCATACTGAGTTTCTTTTCCTAAGTGTTTATGAGTCTGCTATGTTCTAGGCACAGGAGTCATTGAGAGGGACACTGTTTATGCCTTCCTGGGGATTTTTGTCTGGTAGAAAAAATATATACATTTTATTGAAACTAGTACATCCTGATAAATGTAAAATATGCAAAGTAACCCAAAATGTGAAAGCATGTAAGAGGTGGGACTAGAAATATCTTGTCGACATGGGCTCTGAGCCATGAGCTCATGAGTTCATGAATTAGGAACAGGATTGTGTAGAATAACATGGAAGATAAAAGAGTTCCAAGAAGTGGGGGCAACAGGAGAAGGCTCAGTGACAGAATGGAGTGGTGACTCACTGAGAAACAGAGAGAAAACTAGTGTGACTGCAGTACACGGTGTTAGCATAAGAGGCCACAGGGACTGGACAGAGAGCCATGTGAGCCATCTGAGCAATATTTCAGCTTATTCTTAGATAAATGATAAGTGAATATCTAAAGAGCAGAATGCTGTGATCTGGCATGCGCACTTTCAGATGGTGCATTTGGTAAATGTGTGTTACCATTGTAGAATAGACAGCTCTTCTCACTGCTCTGACAGAATACCTGAGAAAAACAATTGAAGGAAGGAAGGGTTTGTCTTAGTCAGGGTTTCTATTGCTCTGGAGAAACACAGTGATCAAAGCAACTAGGGGAGGAAAGGGTTCATTTGGCTTATACTTCCACATCACTGTTCATTATCAAAGGGAGTCAGGACAGGAACTCAAACANGGCAGGAACCTGGAGGCAGGAGCTGATGATGCAGAGGCCATGGAGGGGAGCTGCTTACTGGCTTTCTCTTCATGCCTTGCTCACTCTGCTTTCTTAGAGACCACAGAACCACCAGTCCTGGGGTGGTATCACCCACAATGGGCTCCTCCATCAATCACTAATTAAGAAAATGCCCTACAGGCTTGCCTANAAGCTTGAACTTAGGGAGACATTTTCTTAATTGAAGTTCCTTTCCCTCAGATGACTTCAGCTTGTGTCATGCTGACATAAAACTATTCAGCATGTGGTTCATTTTGGCTCATGGTTAGAAGGAACAGTACATGATGGCTGGAAATGCACAGCAGCAAGAACATGAAGTGTCAGGTCATTTTGCATCCTCGGTCAGGGAGCAGTTAGAGATGAATGCTGGTGTTCCAGTCACTTTCTTTTTATTCAGTCTGGGACATGAGCTCATGGAATAGTGATGTTTATATTTAGGGTGGGTCTTCCCACCTCAGTTAGTCCCTCTACCAACTTCCCCACAGATATGCCCAGAAATTTGTTTCCATGGTGATCCTNAATTCCATCAAGCTGACAATCAAGATCAAACATCACAAGTTGATTTGGTGGATGACAAATGTGGAAACAGATGCTGTGACCGTGCTGGTGGGGATTTAAGGATCACATAGGTAAGATCTGGGGGCTGATTAGATGCAAATCATGGAAGATGGAGTGGTGTTTAGGGCGATCCATGTTTCATTTCTGTAGCCGTTAAAAATAAATACCCACATTTATATGAGCAGCTCTGATTTGACTCAGGGGTTATTAGTACAAAGCACAAAGAGAACATGAAGTTGAGAGGGAATTGAGGGGGAGGTGGGGCTCTAGGAGGAGTTAGAGAGATGCAGTGGTATATGGACATAATCAGTATGCAATGTATAAATATATGGGACATTCAGATAATTTGATAAATCTGAACAACCATGATTGGTTGGATGGCTTGGCAGTTAAGAATACTGGAAGAAAGCTGAAATGGTTCTATGTTATATTTGTAGAAGCTTTGTACGAATTTATGTTATTACTTGTATACCAGAATATAAAAAATAAATAAAAGCCACCCCATAGATAACTCCCTATGTACATAGCGAGCAGAATATAAATATTAGCATAGAGACTCAGCATTCAGAGACAGGGCTGGAAGCATGTGCTGTAGCTGTCTCTTATACACATCTAGATGTGTATAAGAGACAGGATCTGGAGAGAGAGCGCTGGGGAAGATCTGTTTGTGAGATGAGCTTTCAGTAAGGCCCAGTATTAAAGCTCAAGCAGGGAAGAGTTACTCATTTGAGTCTCTGCTGGGGTGGCAAGGGAGGCACCGCCCATGTGCTCCAGATGAGCCATCTTTGAGGAAGAGGGAAGAGGTGTGGCACGCTGTTGTAAACTCTGAGTGCAGAGCCACAGAGCCAGCTTTGGAAACACAAAGCTGGAGTCTTTAGATAATCAGGCAGTGAGCTCTGGACTCAGTTGTCTCCTTTTTGTTTTCATCAAGTCGTTAGTTTTGTTTTGGAAGCCTGAGCTATGCTGTTGGCCATGCAGAAAGAAAACCCATGCTTATTATGGATTCTCCTTCTGTAGAGAAGGCAATTTAATACTAAGCTGATTTAAACAAAATTGAAAGATATTGCTGATGCCATAAAAGAAACAACAACAAAAAGCTCATCTTGTCCACTTCTTTTCAGTGCTGAGCTATTTAAAACTCTTTAATTTTTTTTCAGTGAAGATATTCCCNCAAATTATCATCTTACAGACAGTCAAGTCTCATCCTCACTTTCCTTTCTTTTTCTAAAAACTTGACACGATTGCTTCCCTTTATTGTTGAAAACCTTATGGCTTGTGACCCTCATATAAAAGAGATGATTCTTGTTTATAGTTTTGCAATGAAATGTAAAGAGATACTTCGTAGGCAAGGCATTGGATTTGAGGTGTCCAAGGAAAAGTGCAGTGGTATCACAGGAGTTGTGTCTCCTCATGAACATAGATTTAGAGCTAAATATCCTCTGCAGTTGTTGCTCTCACTATATCAGAAACTAGAGTACTAGGATACATTCCCAACTGCCAACAATTATACTAATAAAGGATCTGCATCTTCAAAAGACCCTAGCTTTATTATACTATCACTCATGCTGTGGGCTGACCACTCCTTTTTGTGGCCTTCCCTAAAAGATCATGGAAAGAAATACCGTAAATGGGAGTTCAGGCCCACCATGATTTTAGAAGGAGAAAGGGTCATGTTGCCCTACAAATATGCCACCCACTTCATAAGTATTTATCAAAATGTCTTTAAAATTTACCATGTAGAATCTAGACTCTTCCCCCTCTAGAGCAGCCCACTCCCATCTCTCTTTGGTGTCTACACTTTGTATTGCTCAATCAACTTCTGCTTAAACTATCTCTCCACTAAATTCTTTCTCTTGAGAAGACAGGAATCAAGAATTTCCCCCATTAAAAAATGTATTTCATTTCATATTATTAGAAAACTCTCAAAAGCAGAGAGGGTGTTTGATCTGAACTCTGTTTTTTCAGTTACATAGCATTTTACTTGAATTCCATCAAAAATGCTAGATTGTATTAAGAAATAAAATAATCAACTCTAATCAAACCACAGGGAGACTTGAGAATGAAAGAAATGATGATGTCCATGGTCCATGCTACCACCAAAGGTCATGTTGATGTCCATGGTTGATGTCCTGTGCTGTCACCAGAGACCACGCTGAGGTCCCTGGTCTGTGCTGATGCCTGAGGCCACAGTGGATATCAGTGGTTTGTGCTGTCACCAGAAACCATGTGGAAGTCCATGATCCACACTGCTGCTGACTGTAAGGGCAAGGAAGCTTCTTTTGCAGTGGTGTCGATGACTGCAGACTCAGAGTTGAGAATAAGAGACATAGAAGGCTTTTGTAGGGACCTCTCTCCCTTCCCCCACTCCCCCACCCCCCTCACCCTCCCCAGACCTCCACCAAACAAAACAAAACAACCTTGACAGGAAGCCACTGAAAAGAACTAAAAACTATGATTAGGGATCCTGAAGTGTGGTTGATGGCTTCAGTTTTCTTTGATGGGCTGGCCACTGAGGGGTTGACCATGCTCCAGTGAGTATATGGAGTAAATTGAACTTGATACTGTTTTCCTTTTTTCATCTTTGGGGAGATGTCACAAGGGTGGAGGGGGGGAGTAGGCTTGGGATGACTGGGAAGTGAATATAATTGAGGTGTATTATGTGAAACTCCCAAATAATCAATAAAAATATTATGTTGAGGGAAAAAGAAAGTAAGAAAGAAAAGAAAGAAAGAAAAAAAGAAAGAAAGAAAGAAAGAAAGAAAGAAAGAAA
>LZPO01036002.1:0-12680 GCA_001675575.1 Neotoma lepida | reverse complement strand
ACCTTGTGTGGGAGGAGGTGGGATTAGGGGTGGGTGGGTTGAGGGGCAAGGCTGGGGGGCGGGAGGAGGGAGGAGGTAAGAGAGGGGTTTCTGTGGTTGGTATGTAAAATAAGAAAATCTTTTAATAAAAAAAATATTGTGAAAAAAAAAAGATATGAGCCTGAGCCTTTAACAACTATCTCTTCAGCCCCACCCCCCAATACAGAAGTCGTAAAACTATATCTGCAGGAATTCAGTAGACCTGCCAGCAGTAGGTTGATCTTCCCTGACTCCTTCTCACCACCATGCACTGAGCAGTGCATTCTTGTTTTTAATGATTCTGAGCCACTAGCTCCCCAATGATACTTCAGCAATCCCGTTCCTATTAAAGTAACCACCACATTCTTTAACTGAGACAGATAATTTTCACAGTGTCATTGAGCTTCCTTCTATTATCACGTCTTCTCACAGGGCAGAGGCTGCCAGAAATACACTCCAATGTCCTCCNCACCAATCACTTCAAAACAAAATATCATTCCACTCCTAACACAGTGAGCATAGTGGCTTTTCAGTGAGCATCATTGTCTTTTCTTACTAACTAACCTCCTTGGAAAAGGAACCACCCAGATGTCACCTAGTTCCTCCAAAGAGAGTTAAATNTGCACCATGTGAAGTAGCCCTGTGGGTTGACCTATTTTCTGAATTCTGATTGCTGCTTTCTTCTCAGTTTCCATGGTTCCTTTAGCTCTTTATTTGAGTTCCAAAGTTTTGAAAGTACCATGTGTTCAGAGACTGGGATAGGCTTTCTATCTGTCATTAACAAAAAAAAAAATCCACACTGAAAGAAAGCTCTCTCAGGTGAACATCTGACAAGCAATTGTAGAATCACATTTTATGGTGAGATCTGCCAGTGAACTATGGAGTTCTTAAGTATGATGAACAGTAAATGATTAGTTCAAACTTCACAAAGCTGTATGAAGAATATTCTACTCTTTTTTAAAAAGTAAAAAAAAATTAAGTTGTGTGACATGTTTTGATATATACATGTAATAATGAAGAGATGGCTGCAGTTATACAAATCAACATGCCCATCATGTCTCAAACTTTTCTGGTTTTGTTTTATGTTAGTTTGTTTGTGGTGGGAACATCTAAAATGTATTGATCTAGCAAATTTCCANCAGACAATGACATGCTATTACTGCAGTCCCTATGTTGCATCCTACATCATTAGAGTCATCCTACAAAATTCAACTTGATATCCTTTGGTCATCTTCCCAGTCCCCACTCCTATGTCCCTATACCAATCATTCTACTTTTTTCTTCTACAAATCAATGTTTTTAGATTTCAGTTATAAATAAAAATTTACAGTTTTTAATTTTGGGGCATTTGNTTTACTTCCTCTAGCATAATANCCTTGGTCCATCTGTCTATGTTGTTAAAGCAACAACATTAATTTTTATTAATTTTTATTAATTTTTAAGACTGAATAATATTCTATTATATACATTTTCCATATTATCTTTACCCTTTTTGCTGTTTTGGTTTGGTTTGCTTCTCTTTCTTGAGGTAGGCTCTTGTTCTATAGCACAGGCTAACCTCAAACTTACCATTCTCCTTGCCTCAACCTTCTGAGTGGTTGGATTATGTGTGTGCCACCACTCATAGCCTGTTATTCATTTCTTGAACACTTAGATTGTGTCTATATCTTGGTTATCACANTAATGCTATGTTGTATGTAGAAGTGAAGATTCTGGTTCCATTTACTTGTGTATTAGCCCAGATGAGAGACTGTTGAATTATATGATAATTCTATTTTAAATTTGTGAGGAACCCTATCCTGTTTTCCAAATGGCTCTACAAAGTATATATTCACCAAGAGTTGTGAAGTATTCTTTATTTTTTGTTCCATATTTTCTTTCTAGTAACAGCTACTGTAACATATATTTGGTGATGTCTCACTATATTTTCTCATATATATCTCATATATATCTATTGGACATTTGTTTGATTTTAAAATAATGCATTAAATACTTTGTACATTTGAAAACTAGTGTATTTAGGCTTGTTGCTATTGAGTTGTGTGGATTCCTTGGGTATTTTGGAGAGTCACCTCTTAGCAGGTATAAGATTTGAAAATACAGATTGTCTATTCTGTAGACCATTTTCTCTGCTGTACAGATCCTGTTACAACTNATACAATACCATCTGTCTTTTTTCTTGGTTGCTTTCCTTTTGGGTTCATATAAAANACATCACTGCTTACCTCAACATTATGGAAGATATTCCCTGTGCTCTTCTTAAATAATTGCATGACTTAAAGTCTGGCACTTCCATTTTTAGCTCACTTTGAGTTCATTTTTTTANATATAAGATAAAAATTCTAGCTTCATTCTCTTGCATATGCTTCCCCATTTTCCTAAAACAACTACATTTATTAAATATAATTCTCACTGTGTTTTCTTGGTGTTCTTTCAAAAATTACCTGGCTGTATTTGAAGAGTTTATTTTGGGGCCATCTATTCTATTTCTTGGTCTGTGTATGTGTTTTTATTCTAATGCCATAATGCTTTTATTACATATACTTGNAATTTAAATCAGGAAGCATAATGATTCCAACTTTGCCTTTTGTTACTGGAATTATGTTACCAGTCTGCTAGCCAATTGAGAGAAGTGTTTTGGCCCAAGAGGCATAGTTTTATTTTTGTTTTGGTTTATTTTTAATTTTTTTATTCATTTTACATACCAACCACAGATCCCCCTCCCATCCTTCCTCCTGCTTCTCCCAGCCTCCCCCCACCAAACCCCTCTATCCTCTCCTCCAAAAGGGTAAGACCTCCCATGGGGGGTCAGAGTTCTCTTGGGGGATGAAGGAGACCCAGAGAAAAGGTGGAGCTGAGGAGTGAGCGGCCCTTTGCAGTGAGGAAGCTAGGGACAGAGGCTTTTAGCTGTGGCTTGTGATTCCGCTCAGGTTCCCCTTTTGTTCTTTAATATTTGTGCAGGGGGTTTGCATTTTAATAAACCTTAAAGAAATCTTTATNATGCTATGAATCAAGAACACTGATAGAAAGATTATTATGTAGTCTTATTTGATTGGAATTTTTATCATTAAGAATCACTCTTTTTATTCCCAGGAATGTTCCATGCTTAAATGTGTATTTTGACTGATAATATTATACTAAATTCATCTTCTTGTATTTTATGCAAGCTTCAGGCTATCCACAGGGAAAATCCTGTAATCAATACATAAAAAATTAAAAGATATGATATATTTCACTATGGAAAACCATCAAACTATGAAAGAATAGAGGAAGGGGGCAGAAGATTTATCTCACAACCAGGAAACAATTAAAATGTCACTAGTATTCCTTATGTGTCAATAACTACTTTGAATGTCAAAGTATTTAAATTCTCCAACCAAAAGATATAGATTGATCTGTTTNAATTAAGAAGAAAGAAGGTCCAATAGTTTGTTGCCTATAAGATATTCCCCGCCTCAGAGGATATTCACAAACTGAAAGTGTAAGTGCAGAAAAAAGACATCCTGTGCATATGAAAGAAAGGGGATCCAATGGAGCCAGTTTTATTGCCCATAAGATGGACCTATTAAATATTGATTTGAGATAATTTTTTGACAAAATAAAATATAATAAGGTGAGGGGGAAACTATTATATCGAAGTTGGACATGGTAACCCAAAGGAAGAAGAGTCCCAAGAGCAGGCACAAGAGTCAAAGACCCAATTGTTCTTATAGTCAGGAGTCCCACAAAAATACTAAGCTAATAGCTATAATGCATACACAGAGGACCTATTGCAGACCCCTATAGGCCCTACACTTGCTGCTTCAGTCTCTGTGAGCTCATATGTATCTTGCTTAGTTGATTCAGAGGGCCTTGTTTTCCTGGGTCCTCCATCCCCTCTGGTTCTTACAATCTCCATCAAATCCCTCCCCTCTGAGNTCAAAGAATCCTGTGGAAGAGGAAGAAAAAAAATTTAAGATAATTTTTGTTTGTTTCTAGAAAGACTATTTTGGTCTCTTAAAGATTTGTTGATCACTTACAAAAATCTCTTATTTTGTACNTTCATTTTTCCTTCATTTGATTTTGTCCTTAAATGTATTAAGCATTCTAATTTACATACTGTACAATCTTACAATGTCAACATGTAAACTCTTTATCAATTTCATTTTGCTTCCTGTTGCTTTTGATTTTCTCCCATTCTACCCTAATTGGGTCTTTTGTAATTTGCTACTGAGAATGTGTATTTTCTGTAATTTCATCTATGGAGAACTTATTAATTTACGTAATTACAACAGTGTCACTATGTAACCCAAGGTAGCCTGAGACTCACAACCTCCTACTTTCCCATCCTTAGTTCTATGATAACAGATCTGTGACATTATGCCTGGCTAAGGGGATGATTTAAAGACTGTGCTGAAAATAGATTATTCTGGGAGTAGTTGTGTGTTTGCCTTTGCCAGTTTCTGGGACAACCAGCTCAGAGTACTCTTAAAATAATGATTTGTTCTTCAGACCATATAAGTAACATCAACCCACACCATAAAAGTCCTCTGAGCTGTCTTTCAGCTATGAATTCTCAGAAATATATTTTACATCCGCCAAGAATATACATTCGTTATTTTCTGTAAGTATGAGATAAGTTTGCATATTTCACCNTTTCATGGAAAGTGTATGTTTTGGTATTCCATCTTGGTGTGGGTTTCATGTTGACTGCAGAGAGAAGTCCTGTTTACATCTATTATTGAGCACTGTCTCTTGTTACTGCTGCACCCTGTTCATTGGGTCTGGCAAGCGCCCTTACAGGGAAGATCTTCACATACTCACTAAAATATATGAACTTTCCAGTTTATCAGTTCATTTTAAATGTTTTTTCTATATTTTTCAAAGAATTTTTAGGTGGCAGCCCTCAAGCAGCCAACACTGCTATTAGGTATGTTTGTGCATATTATTGCATAAGTATACCAGACCTACCACACTCACTACATGCATAAATTAAGTTAATAACAGTAAACTTCTGTAGCCTGGAAGAGAGACAGGTAAAGGAGGCATGCTGAAAATAAGAATGAGAAAAATAAACTAGATAATTCACTGTAGGTTTGGGCTTCATTCAGGAGACNGAGTCTACATTTCAGCCATAACTACACAGATGCAAAGGCACTCAGCAATGCTTTATCAGCAATTCTCCCTCAGTCTTGGGAATGTGTGCATGGGTTTGAAATGAGAGCTGACTGCACAAACAGACCCACTTGAATTTAAAAATTTTAACATAAAATACAACTCTAATGAATTCCTTAAATTTTTAATATTTATTGGCAATAATTAGTGATGATTGTGCCTCAGACAGATTCCATTAGCTATGATGCTGCCTCTGAGCAAAGCTCAATTTTTAACATTTAACCCATTTCAACTAATGGGTGTTGTTTCCACTTAGGTTCCTGTATTGTTATATTAATATGGACCCTTTGACTTGCTTGTAGCTGGAAGGAAGTTGAAAATCTAAACAAAGAGCTCAATTCTGCTAGTAATGAAAACTTTTANTAAGAGCACAGCATGGCGTTTCAACTTTTTTGTTATTTCCAGTAAATCGGAGGTTTGTCCACAATTCTTTAGAATACTAATAATGGTTTTTAAATCAAACTAGAAAAACAGAAAAAGATGCACTCCCATTTCAGCCTGATTAATTCAGAAAAGACTGGTTAGAATTCATAATGCAATTTTTAAAACTCTTAGAACTCTTCTAAACAACTAGAATTCCAAAGAGCCAAAATTATTTCCCTGTACTTTCCTCAAGAGAGAAATAGACAAAGCAAGGTGGGGTAGGTTGTAAAATAGGAGTTCAATTTAGCTTGTATGATACTTGAATTCTGATATGAGTTCCTTGTGGTTTAGTTTTACATAATGTCTAGCTGCAGAAATTGACAACATAGAATCCTTTTCTGTAAAGGCTATTTGAAGGCCTGAAAGTTCTCCCACTTACAAAGACTATTTCATCTGGTTCTATAGACACCAAACATTGTGGAAGACTGCAGGCTGAGAAGAAAAGCTGTNAGGGTAATAACTGTAAGATGAATTGCTAAACGGTCTTATTAATAAAAAAAAAAAAAACTGGAGCCAGATATTGGGGTGAAGGCAGAGAGATCAGAGGAATAGAACAAGCCACAGCCAACCTCACCTTACCAACTCCTCAGCCTCCAGAAAGAGCTACTTCCTGTATACCCACACCTATATGCCTTTCTGTGCTCTGCCATCTTACTTCCTCTCTCCACCCAGCTATATCACCTCCTCTTTCCACCCTGTCTGTCTGTACAGACCTCCAGACCTCTGTAGTTAACTAGCACAGATTAAAGGCCTGTGCCACCATACCTGACTCTGTTCCCAGTGTGGCCTTGAACTCACAGATGAATCTCTGCCTTTGGAATGCTAGGATTAAAAGCGTGTGCTACCACTGCCTAACCTTTCTGTTTAATGCAGTGGCTGACTTTTTTCTCTGCTCTCCATGCAAGCTTTATTTATTAGAGCACAAATAAAATATCACCACAGGTAACTATGTTCTTTTCTTGTCTAGCACTTTAACTGAGGTCCTAATGCTAGTTACTGATTCCTAGAACCCAAGTGGAAACTGAGGCTTCACCNGCTTAAATAAGAATCTAGAAGAACTGGGACCTCAACACCGATTTCCCTCCATGAGCACAGGTAATTTTTAAAATTAGTTTTATAACTACTTCTTTCATGTGCATGCAGACAAACAATAAATGTAAATGCTTGCCAATGAAAATATAAACATATTCAGGTAGCTNTGACATTGAGAGACAATAATGCTCTCCCATTTGTAAAATCCTGAAAACTGAAAAATTAGACTTTTGTGATTTACACTGAAAATCAACTGAAGACTTTCCACTCTTTAATCACATGCTGTGGAGTCTTCCTGCTGCTAANGCCTCTCTTGGGCTNAGGAATACTGTGAATACTAATGGACACACAGAACAACGGACTAAGGAGAGGTACAGCTCTTCATACCTANACTTAGGAGAGTTAACTGNTTTTCTGTCACTTGCAGGGAATATGTCAGCATGAAATTCTGAAGATACTAGAAAACAACACAGTGGCATGATTAAAGAAACAGATTTGCTGGAAGTGTCTAGAGATTTTTATTCAGATTGCCTACTTCATTTTTGATGATGGATGAGACTTGACAGTATCATCTAGGTGTTTTCTTGTATCACTAATCAAAATGAGAAATCGCAGTAATAAGAAAAGCATTTATTAAAGCAGTAAAGTCCTATCTAAAATACTTATTTCAAAGGTTCTTATCATATTAGCATCTAGGGGCTCATAGTAATGTCAGAATTAAAAACAAGATGAACNCTTCCCATACTGGGAGTCTTGCAGTTTCAGAGATCAGTTTTAAAGGGCAGAAAATGTCTGCATTTCAGGAGCTACCTTTCAGAATTCTTACAAATAAATAAAAAGACTAAAGAAATAGTCAAAGTTCATTCAGTTTACATGCTTATGTTCTGTCATTTCATTCAGATGAGAAAAACCAAGCTGGGCTCATAGGGACTCACAGACTAAAACAACATGGACCTTGTATGAGTCTGAGCTAGCTAGATTTGCTGTATATACCTTATGGTTGTGTAGCTTTGTGTTCTTGTGGCACTCCCAACAATGGGAGTGGGGAGGGTGTCTGACTCTTTTGCCTGTGCTTTGAGGCCCATTTCCTCCTCCAGAGTTGCTTCATCCAGCCCTGATATGAGGGTTTGTACCAAGTCTTATTGCATCCTGTTAAGCCGTGTTTGCTGGATATACCTGTGAGACCTGCTCTTCTTTGTTTTTTAAGGGAAATGGAGGAGGAGTGATCTGAGGGATAGGGCATGTGGAAGAAGAATTGTAAGGAGTGGAGGAAGGGGAAACTGCAGTCAGGACATAACTAACATATAAAGAAGAATAAAAGTTAAAAAAATGAAATCATAAATGTTATTAAATATTAAAAAAAATCTGAAGCACTTACTAAATACTAGGTGGTAAGAATGAAAATGACCATATACTTTCATCTGGTCCTCATGATTTTCTATGGTAGGTACTATGACAAATATTTCTATAGATTTAAATCATAAGACATAAAATGTCAAGGAATTGTTCAACATCATAGCTGACAAGGAAGAAGCTCTTTCAGCTTTTTTTTTATTGAATGTTTTATTCATTCCACATACCAACTACATATTCCTCCCTCCCATCTTTCCTACCCCCCCAGCCTTCACCTCCAGCCCACCCCCAAAACCCTCGTTGGGAAAGGTATGGCCTCTCATGGGGAGTCAGGAGAGCCTGGTCCATTCAGCTGAGGCAGGTCCAAGCCCCTCCCCCTGCATCAAGGCTGTACAAGGTATCCCAACATAGGCAATGGGCTCCAAAAAGCCAGTTCATATACCAGGGATAGATCCTATTCCCACTGCCAGGGGCCCCTCAACAGACCAAGCTACACAACTGTCTCACCCATGCAGAGGGCCCAGTCCAATCCCATGCAGGCTCCACAGCTGTCAGTCCAAAGTTCATGAGTTCCCACTGGCTTGGTTCGGTTGTATCTGTAAGTTTCCCCATCATGGTATTGATGCCCCTTGCTCACAGAATTCCTCTTCCCTCTCTTCAACTGCACTTCTGGAGCTCGGACTGATGTTTGGCCATGGATCTCTACATCTGTTTCCATCAATTACTGGATGAAGGCTCTATGATGACAGTTAGGGCATTCACCAATCTGATCATTGGGGTGGGCCAGCTCAGGCACCCCCTCTACCCCTTCTAGTAGTCAAAGCTGGGATCATCCCTGTGGATTCCTTTGAATCCACACTTTTAAGTGCAAAGCTCAGGGTCTGGTGAGTCTCCCTTTGGCTTTCCTATTAGCATTCTTCAGCCATGGTGAATAAAGCTGAAGGAAAATGTGACTGTGGAGAAATGTTCATTTCAGATAGAACATCAATTTGCAATTGGTTTGGACAATTATATAACCTTTCTTAGCTATCTTTTCCTTATCTACTTTTCAAAAGAAAAAGGCAGAATTATAGCATTGTTATTGCCTTCAATTGGAAATAAAGTATGGCATCAGATGAGTCAAACTGACAAACGGTGGACTTGTGATAGTTAATCTTGACTGTCAACTTTACTGGATCTGGAATCAACTAAGGGACATGTCTCTGGGCCACTCTGTCAGGACATTTTGCAAAAAGGATTAACTAAGGGATAAAAAGCTTCCAAAGAATCTGTGGCACCTACTGGGGTAGCCAAGGTACAAAGCAGTGCTGTCTGCCTGCCTTCTCTTCTTGTTGGTCAGTGTATCTATCACTGCTCACGGATGTTGATGCCTCTGCTGCTAACACCATTTACCAATGTCATTAAACTCCAGCTTCTTCAGACTTCCAAGCAAACTCTCCAAGCATCTTCCAAGCCTTCAACACCAGCATGGGACCACTAAGGCATGCCGCTTTCTGAACCAAAAAGTTACTGGGTTCTCAGCCTCTTCAAGAAGCAAATGGCCATTGTCACTCAGGCCCTATCATGTAAACCAATCTAATAAATTTCCTTTTATAATAAAATGTCATGTTTTATATATTGTTGTGAATGTTAAATCTACACAATTATGGTTAAATCAATAGGAACNACAGGGGAAAGGCATCTTCTAATGTTTTCAGTTTTTATTATGACTTTAGAAAAAAATCAANATCAAAATTCTCATTTTTCTCACTATATCTTCTTTCAATTTTTTTAGTTATTTAAATTGTTTCATATATTTTGACCATATCCTTTNTCTTCTNCCAGATTCTTCCATGTCCTCCTTACCTCCTTTCCCAGTCAACCTCATAAGCACTTTTTCTCAAAACAGAAAATAAAAAAACAAGATGAAAAATGCCAAAAAAATAAAACTAAAAACTCACAAAAAAGCATGGAATTGGTTTTGTATGAACCAACTGTTTATGGATATTTTTGCCTGTCCTGAAATGTGGCTGATACACCCACTGACACACCATTGGAGAAAACTAATTTTCCCTTTTCTAGCAGATGTCAGTCNCAAATACTTTCTTGGTTAGGGGTAGGACTTTATGTCCACTTCCACTTCTCAGTCCTGGGTTTTTGTATGGTTTGAACCTGTTCAGGTGCTGTCAGAGTCTCTGTGAGTTCATATGTGCATCAGTCCTGTTTTGTCTCTAAGAGACTGTTACCTTGAGGACATCTACTATCTCTGGCTCTTACCATCTTTATTCTCTTCCACATAGAGTCCTGAGCCTTGAGGTGAGGAGTTTGATAAGGACATCCCATTTAGAACTGAGTGCCTCAAAGACTGTCACTCTCTGATAGTGTCCAGTTGTGGTTCTCTGTATTAGTTCCGATCGACTGCAAGAAGAAGCTTCTCTGATGAGACTGAGAGATGCACTGATCTACAGTAATAGCAACATGTGATTAGGAGTCATTTTCTTGTAGTTTTCCATTAGTAGAAGGTTTCCCCCTGTGCCTAAGACCTATCTAGTCACAGGTTCTTGGCCACTTCAGTAGTGTCAGCTATTGGTTCCATCTCATGAAGTGGACCTTAAATCTAATTGGTGATGCTCTTATTGTTCATGTTTATTTTCAAATTTCTGCTTCTAAATCTGATTTTTTTCTCTCTATTCTCTTCTGGTTTAGTTTGATAGTCTTTCTTCATTCATATCATGAATATATATTTATTAGCTGTCACAATACTTTTTAAATTTTTCTAATACACTTAAAAAGGATGACAAATTTCTCTCTAAGTATGGCTCTACTGATAATCCACAATTTTTGCTAGTTCTATTTTATTTGTCATTTTATTCAAGTTATTTTCTGATTGCCATTATGAATTATTTTTACCTATGAGTTCCTTACTTATTCACATTTTTTTTATTTCAGATGTATTAGTGCTGTTCTAGTTATCCTTATAGTATTTATTTCTGGTACAAATCCATTACAATAAAGCACCACACTATGCATGCCTTCAATCCTTTCAATTGCTTTGAGAGTTGTTTTATGGCCCATCACGTACATGTTCAACATGTACTGGAAAAGCATGTGTATTCTACAGCTGGGGAGAAACATTGTTGTAAATATGTGCTGTAAGAAAAGGTTTTCTGTGTCCCGCTCAGGCTCCCATGGCCACTCAGACCCAAGTAAACACACAGAGGCTTATATCATTTACAAACTTATGGCCTAATGGCTCAGGCTTCCCATTAACTAGCTCTTATATCTTAAATTAACCCATTTCTATAAACCTGTACTTTGCCATGTGGCTTGTGGCTTACTGGTACCTTACATCTTGTTTATCCTGGCGGGGCTAGCAGTTTCTGCTCTGCTCTGCCTTCTTCTTCCTCTCTCTCTAGTCAGAATGTCCCGCCTAACCTTATTCTGCTTCACCATTGGCCACACAGCTTTATTTATCAACAACCAATCAGAACAACACATTTTCACAGCATATAGAACATCACTCATCAATGTGCTATCGTGGTTAGCATTGGCCTTATTTGACTGTTTTTTATCTANCCCTTGTACCTCTAGTCTGTGAACGTATTAAAATCTCTATTCTCAGCCACCTGTCTAGAATCAGTAAGTGTCCACACACAAGGAAAGTGAGGAGGAAAGAGTGACCTTAAATATGAAGCCACTACTAAGAAATTTACACTTCACTCTAACCCCATGCTTTTCACTGGTTTATTAGTACCCCAATACCTTCTAGGAGGTGTGTGTGTGTGTGTGTAAATGTGTCCACACTGCCAAGATAAACTCAGTAGGATATTTTCTCCCAACACTATCCTTCCTAGTCCAGAACACTGCAGGTTTGTTTTATCTCCTGCCAACACAACTCTGTAAGTATCACAACTGTGTCACTTTTTCATCTCAAATGCTTAGAAAAATATAAATATTAAGTGTAGAACTAATATTTGTGGAGTGAATGATTAAATATGAGTCCTGGTNCAATACTATAAATGATTCCTCTTGACTCAGCAACTTTGTAAATGCATTTCCAAAAGACAAGCTTTTGTTGAGGCCTAACTTTCATACTATCTACTTCATATCTCTTGAGTCTAGATCTAGAATAATTGGATAATTATCCTTTCTACTAGTGTCTGTAAAAGTCCTGGGAGTGCTTAATTCAATGACCATTATAAAATGCTTTATCTTCTTCAAATTTGAGGTTATAAAATGCCAAGCTTTATGCTTAATTAAAATATCTTTAATTCCATGTGGACTTAAGATTAATGTTGCTTCACAAAACAGTAGACGCTTTAGGGACTCTCCATGAGAAGAAAAAAAACAATATTAACTATTTTGTTTGGGGTTGACAAGTCTTTTGTTTGATAAATTCTTAGAAGGTGAAGACATTTCAAATGGCCATTTATTCCCAGCCAATTCCTAAAGTAATTTAAAATGTTTGTAGCAAGGAAGATAACTCGGCACTTTCTCTAAAACACAGAAAGAAATGGCATTAGTATGTCCAAAGTAGAAGATATTAATGACCAGTGTCCAAATGCATGGGTCCATCTCTTGAGTGAATTCTGGGCCAGCGTATAAAAAGTAGAATTTTGCCAGGCGGTGGTGGCACATGCCTTTAATCCTAGCACTTGGGAGGCAGAGGCACTGGGCTACTCACTGGGCTACCGAGTGAGTTCCAGGAAAGGCGCCAAAGC
>LZPO01036001.1:0-29830 GCA_001675575.1 Neotoma lepida | reverse complement strand
CTGAGTTTAAGTGTAAGAGTTAGTCAGTGATAAGCCTGAGCTAATGGCCAAGCAGTTATAATTAATATAAGCCTCTGAGTAATTATTTTATAAGCAGCTGTGGGAGACTGTGGGTCCTAGCGGGACCTGGACAAAACTTTCCCCTACAAGGACCAGAGAAATTTCCGGCTACACTGGTACACTTGGGCATTCCTGCCAAGTCCATGAGGCTCTGCTGGGAATCATCTATACTCTGAAAAAAGCTTACAGGTCCCATATCCATAGTAAGGAAGAGTTAAAACCGGAGGTTCGGAGGGAAATGGCAGACGCTTGATTCACAATAGATGTATGTGTTCTTCACTCTGACTTGGCTACAATGTGTACTTTCATTAAATACTTTTGTCTTTCTTGTGTTTCATTTTATACTTTTCAAAGTATGATCATCAGGCTAGCTCCTCTACATGAGACAAGGAAGGAGAAATTTAGAAAGTTTCTGAGAGGCCCAGGGAATGAGAGCAATACCGCGGCTTCCCATCGGGTTGGATCCCCTGTAACTGGAAGCCAGATGAAATCCTTTCTCCCTTAAGTTGCTTCTGTCAGGGTATTTTACTAAGATAGAGGGCATCCCATAGCAAGAGGTAAGAAGCATGTGCGTGTATGTGTCTCTTCTAGTCTGTGTTTTACATAAAAGGATTCAATAATGAGGCTCTACTTCAACCCGCTGACCTAATCCTACGCACCTCGCAGAGATCCTAAAAGGATTAAGTCTCCAAGCTTTTAATACCTTACCCTATAGATTAAATTTTAATATGTAATATCCTGGGGAACACACTCAAATCATATTCAAAGCATAGTTCTCAGTGACAGTAACAATTGATAACATAGTAATACATTTTAATTACCCTTCATTGTATTTACAAGCTGGACTTTTCAATCAAATATTTTTAAAGTCATATTTTAATGTTCTCAAATCTTATTAGAGTAATTTTATATTTATTTTCCTAAACATGATAAAACAGGCTTACCATGGAGCATACTAAGTTGGCTTAAGTGTGACCCAGTTTGCACCAAAATAAAGTTAGTGTATATTTCCACTATGTACAATATATATTATAGTCATATACCATAATATAACTAACATTATTTATTATACTTGTAATGCATTAAATTTATTTTCACAGTCTGCCAGTATCAGGACTTATCAGTGTCCTGAAGTAATTGTGGCCTATATTTAAGTAACACCACTTCATACAAAGCCATCCTATTGTAGGCAGAAGAGTGTTCAATGAGTAAATAAATACACAGTAAAAGTAATTGTCTGGGGGCCAGCTGTGATTTCTTTAGTGTTATATCTTTCTAAAAAAAAATCTCATGGGCACATTTTCCCTTCCATGTGTTAGGGGAACTTACTGAAGCCAGGGCTGTTGTAGCAAGCCATCATCTGGTTGGAGAGTGAGTACGTTTTTTATGGAGATAAATTTTAGTGCCACATCACAGAACGAGAGTAGCTTGTAGTGGGTTTTAGCTCGAAAGCGGCCGTCCCCTACTCAAGCCTTCATTCCCATTGGAGTTTAGCTAAAGAGCCACAGAGGATGCCCTTTGCCCAGAAGGCTCTTCCATCCCAGAGAAGTGACCTGTTTAACCAGAAAGCCATGGAACACTAGCCACAAGTCACCACTTAGAAGCTTTCTAGTAACCTCCAGGTTAAGAGAAAGGTCCCTGAGTTCCCCAGGCATGTAGGGCTCTGTGAGGACCAGTTGGCTCATCAGTACCCTGGAAAAGCACCTTGGAAAGCCACTAAGAATTGAGAAGGCAATAATGAATGATCTTCTTTTGGTCATTTTTCTAAACAGCAAATGTAGGTGTAGAGAAATAACAAGCGCTCACATGCAAGGCATTAGTCACCATGACAAAATGCCCGAGAAAACGGTCCAGGGAGGGAAGATTTATTTTGGCCCACTGTTTCTGTATTTTCAGTCCATGGTCTCCCATCCTCTTGCTTTCAGGTCTGTGGTGGGGCAACACTTCATAGGAAGGGGAACATGCAGCAGAAAAATGTCACACACCTTACAGATGTTGACTGGGGCCCAGAGAGACGAAAAAAGTAAAACCATCTGCGTTATGGGTGTTCACCTAGTCACCTCATTTCATTCCGCCTAGTCTCAACCCCTCAAAATCCCAAGCCTTATGTCACTGGTGTGTGACCAAGCCTCTGTTGATGACTATTGGGGAATGTTTCCTGTCTAACCCACAACAAGCCAACAGCCCAACTGGATGAAGCTCCTCATCAGGGAAGCCTCCTGGGAGCCCCAAAAAGGTGTAGAAAACTACCCTCACATCAATTTTGACATTCATTTATTTGTGTATATATTTTGAATGTTTGAGAAGACAAAGGACAACATACAGGATTGGTTTCTCTCCTTCCACAGTGTGAATCCTGGACATGAGTGCAGGCCTTTATGTGAGGCTGCAAGCACCTTTCCCCATTGAGAAATCTCCTAGGCCCTAATCACAGTTTAGAAAAACAGAAACCAATAGCTTAATAATAATCCTTTGACCCTGGAAGCCTCACAACTTACAGGTTGTTTCTATGCAGTAAGGCAACAGCAGCCACCACCTCCCACATTTTCTGTTAAGGACTGAGGCTGGCCTTGGAGAGAGAGACTGTGGCACAGGGATGATGGGCTCCCTGACAACTGACAATGAGTCACAGAAATGGTTTTGTTTTTCCAGGAGGGAAACTAGAGTGAGCAAACCTGGGAATTAACAGTTTTATTTACTTTAAACTTTCATGAAGAAATCTGGAAAATGAATAATTCATAAGTCTTAAGGGGCTAAGCATACAGACATGAACACCCAGTTTTTCCCCTTATCTTACACAGAACACAGACACATACATTCATATGGGGCCTTAGTTGGTCCCTACTTTAACCAATGCCTATTTATGTGTTTACAATTAAACAAGCACCCCAGGGGCCCAATTTCCACAGGGAAACCAGCCAAGAAATCTTTTTTTTTAAGCATCCAGAGAGATGGAGAAAGCACATATAAGATACATGAATGTTCCCATTTGGTTTGTCTGGAATTCCTGAGATTTTTTTTTGGGAGGGGAGGGTCTGGAATTTGATGAACCAAAACAAGAAAGACATGAGGCTGATGAGATAGCTCAGTGGTTAAGAATAATTACTGTTCTTGAAGAGGACCCATGTCCAGTTCCCAGCACCTACATGGTGGCCCACAGCTGTCTGCATCTCCAGTTCCAGGATATGGATCTGTTGCCCTCTTCTGGCCCCCACAGGCACGGCACACACCTGATGTACATATATACATGCAGGCAAACAATCATATACATACAATAAAAATAAATGTGAAAAAAACAAAATAAAAAAATAGATACCTACTCCAACTTACCAAAATATAATTTATGGCTGTTTAAGGGTGAACTTTTGCTCTTTTTCATTCCTGAGACTGAGTGCAAAAGGTTCTGCAGATCACTTTGGAGGCAACTCACAGCTCCCAACTTCATGAAAAACAAAGTGCTACTCCCTCTAGCCTGTATGAGCCAAGTATCACACCAAAAGAGGGTAAAGGAGAAGGAAGCCGCAAGGGATGATATGATGCAGGCTTCTAATATCATGGTTTTGATTAATTCTCATATAGATGAAGATTAAGTTTGCAGGCAAACACAGATATGGGTGCAAGTAGAGAGTGAGATAAAATATTGAATAATAAGAATTCAAACTGCAGGGATAGCATAGGAGTTGATCTTCTCTCCTTCAATGAGCGTCACTAAATTTAAGAGATTGAAAATGACATAGGCACACAATTAATTATGAATGGGAACAAGGATAACCAGCCACATGAGGAAAGCCTCCTAGAAGGAAATCCATGATGAGGGTCAATGAAACCAATCCTAAAAACAACATCTCAGGAGTAGTGGGGAAAGTACACCAGATTCCTTGAGAAAAAGCCTCACAGATGAAGCTCCAGCTGAGCCCTTTGCCCCTTTCACCCCATTTGTGTCACTGAATCCCCAAATGTCTGTGGCAGTCAAAGGGGTGCACTTGATCCTAAATTCTGCACCTATCCTATTCATTGAACACTTCCAAAAGGTCAAGGACTCAGAGAACTTGACAACCCAATAAAAGACTGTCTGAAACAATTCAAAATGCAGCACAGCAAAGCATGTTGATTTCTGATCGACCATACGAGTAGAGTTGTTTTTCAATCTTCATACAACCTCACTACAATTAAGATATCAAAAATCATAAAACTCATGACAATTAAAAGGAAAATGTACTTGCATGCGCGCGCGCACACACACACACACACACACACACACACACACACACACACACACACATACACACACCAAGAACCCATGCAAGGGTACCTGAGGAGGTCTAAACACATTTCTTTTCTCCAAGTCAAAGAGAAAATGAAAGGGCAGCAGTCAATGAAACAGGATATTTTCCCAGGTCTATACCTAAAGCTAGGTAAGTACAGTAGCAGGGGATGCGGGGACTCCCAGGATAGTTTGGGGGCTACAGTGGAGCGAAGAAGGACATTTCCACAGGGACTGATAAGCCAGTTTGAGAGAGAAGAGTTTGGGAAGGAGATCGAGGGTGAACCCGATGTAGATAGGTATCAGAATTTGAAGGTGAAGAGGGCAGGCAACAGAAAGGTGGGAAATCCATAAAGATAGAAAATTATACAACCTGAATTTTGGCTATAGCAATCACTGGCTATACTGCAAACAAGTCAAAGTAATATTGATCTTTCAAGTTTTAGAATCCACCTTTTGACAGATTAAAACAAGATGCCATAAGCCTCATTATAGAAAAAGCAAAAAGAGATGGTGCACATGGCAGTACCCAAAACCTAATTTTAAAAGGTCAGAACTCTAAAAGGTAGTGCTTGAATGAAAATGCATTCCCACAACTTAGAAAAGACAATGAAAATTTACTTGGATGTGAAGGAAGGATCCAGAAGAAACAGCAAAAGGATAGAGAAGCAATTGCTTTTAAAAAGGGGATCTTAGAAGTGTTGATTGATATTTGGTGCTTTCAAAGTATTCCAATATTATTTCCTTTAAAATTAATAAAAATGCAAATAAAATAACATTTTAAATGTATAATTTTTTCTTTAGCAACTTCCCAGATAAATTAGTGTCTGTGGAGTGATTTGGGAAGTGATTGTTTATAACTAGGCAGGGTGACTGACAGCCTCATTCCCTGCTAGTTTGGAAAATAAAGATTTATTTGAACATGGTCATGCTTGTTTTTGCTGGGTGCAAGGCTGGTTCTATTGTAGAAAACCACACAGCCTGCAGAGGGTAAGCTGTTCAGTACCTTTGCAGGAAAGGTTATGGATCCCTGATTTGTAACACTGATAGTCTAAAAAACTGTTATCTGTTGTCAAGTTGACTCTCAGAGAGTCCCTTTCCAAGTGAGACTTCCCCCACCCCCAACACTGGGCTCCCTTACTAAAAATAGGTGTGACATGCCTCAGGACTTAGTGTCTACTATTGGCTTCTTTGGAGTGTATCAGCGGTGTTCATGGGAGGTCTCTCTGTACATGGCAATCTCTTGGCCATTTATAAAACAGCCAGTCCTTAGCCCTCATGTGTCCACATACTGGGGGATTTCCTACGAATATAAGAGCATCCTTTACATGTTCACATCAGAGTGAATGTTGCCTGGATCTCAGCGTGGATCATATAGCATGAGAATTCAACAATTCCAAACAAAAGACTACTCAGATGAGAGTAAAGATACCCCACAGATAGTTTTTAAACAAAAACAGATATGCCAGCCTGAATGCCATGTCCTTCATCTTTTTCGTCACAGTCCTTTGGATATGAAGGACAGTCCTTTAAATTTCCTGAAGGAGGCTCTTGAAGTGACTCAAGGTAAAGGCACCTCCTATGACCTGAGTTTACCCTCCAGAACCCACAAGGTAGAAGGAGAGAACTGACTCCTACAAGTTGTTTTCTGACCTCCACATACACTACCCTACATACACAAAATAAAATGAGCACAATTGTCTTAAAAATTAAAAATAAATAAGTAAATTGCATCGTGGTAAACTTGATTTATGGAAAGAGCAGATATGGAGGAAACTGACTGGTGACAGGCCCAGGAAGCCGTTTTTTCAAATAGCAGTGTTCCTCTTCAAACTGTGTTCAGAGTGAAGGTCAAATGCAATCCCACCCTCAGCTTGCCTTCTCTGTATGAGAGACCTTCCAGCAGTACTTCCTGCTTTCTAGTATTTGGAGGAAGTTTCCAGGAAACGTCTAGGGAAAAGGCCACAGCCCTGGTGTGAACAAATCTTGGAAGTGGAATCTCAATCTGGTTTTAAAGAAACTCTTATCTATGAAGATGTTTTCGTAGGAGGTCCTTTCTAGATCTGTAGCTTGCTTTCTCACTTACTTATGACCAGGTTTTCTGTAGTCACAAATATGACATTCTATGCCCTGTCCATGTCTTCAATGATGGTCCTTAGATGCCAGGGAGGCATTTGAGTTGTTTCTATGACTAGAACTCCTAGATTACAGAAGTGGTAGTTTTTGGAGTTGTGGTTAACAGACCTCTTAATTGACCTCCCAAGAGTGACAGCAATTTGCCCTATTCCTGACAGCATTGTGCCATGTGTGGTATCCTGGCTCACCCTAGCTAAGTAGCATTCATTTCCAGTACCATTGTTCTAGGACTCTCTAAGTGGCTCCTAGTCTCTTGAGTGCTTTGCTGGATGCTCTGTCTAAGGTCACTGTTGAGAGCACTTGACGTGTGACAACAGCAAGAAAGACATTTAGGACCGGAATCACATGTTCTAATCGTCTCACACATTGTCTCATTTAATCAGCACAACAGCCATACAAGGTTTTGTTTTGTAAATTAACCCCTCTAGCTTACAGATGAGAGAGCTGAAGTACTGTGAGTTATGTACACTGTCCAAGCCTACCAAAATAATCAAGGATAAAGTGGGGTCCAAATCCAGGCAGTCGGGGTCAGTAGTCCTTCAGAATCTCTTATCTCCTGTCTTAGTCACCATTCTATTGCTATCATGACCAAGGCAACTTACAAGAGAAAGCATTTAATTGGGGGCTTACAGTTATAGTTACCGACATGGCATGGAGTGTGGTGGCAGGCAGGCAGGCAGGCAGGCACGGCAAGGGAGCAGTAGCTAAGACCTTATATTCTGATCTGCAGGCAGGAGTCCAAGAGAGAATGACCAGGTCTGGGCTGGGTTTTTGAAACCTCAAAACCCATCCCCAGTGACACACCTCCTACAACAAGGCCACACCTCCTAATCCTTCCTAAACAGTCCACCAATGTTTGGTGGGAACCAAACATTCAAATACTTGAGGCTATGGTAGTCATTCTTATTCAAACCACCATACATCACAAGACACGATACAACCTGGTAACCACCCACATACTGTAATGAGTAAGATCCACCTTGAAACCAGACAGAACACCATCTATTGCTGACCTCAGGAAAGGGTGTGAAATTCCACAGAGCTGAGCTTACATGACTACAATTAGCCAGGAATGTTCCGGAATCTGTTCTGTTTCCAATCAAAAGCTATGTCTGCTCATCTCTTCCTGTACATGTGGTGTTCATGAACGAAAAGGTATCACTTCCCTGTATCACACCAAGCTATCACTGCCCACAGCCTGTTCATGTGAGCTTTGGCAGTTAACACAGCTGAAGTCACTGCAGATGAGACATCTGGTCCAGCGTCATGGAATCTCAAGTCCTAAGAGATAAGTGAGCAACACATACAAAGTCCTGGTTCCTGGGGTACATTACTTAGCAATTGTGGGCCCTTGGGTCAGATGTTTAATCTCCATGAACTTCAGTGTTTTTATCTGTGAGGCTGAAGTTAAAAAATCTTTTTGACTATTCCTAAAAAATCTACAGGGCCACTATAAGGGTCTGGGCTAACAGGCTCAGAAGAGGGCAGGGCACATGGTAAATCTTTGCAAAACTGAAGTTATTATTTTCAGATGTGGAAAATGTTATTCCCATCTGACAGCATCTTGAAAATCAATATGATTTGCAGTCTAAACTCTTTAAAAAATTACTTTAGAAAGCATAATACAAAGATGTACCCAAAGATTAAATTAAACACATTCATCCCTTTAAATAAAACCAATGCTAATACAGGACAGTATATAAAATTTTCTTAATATCACATCTGTAGACCTTAGGGAAATGTAGTTACTATGAAAAAGAACTAATGCTTCATTATTTGTCACCCAAACACATCAATTATCAGTATGAATGTATATCTAAATATTGATCCAGGTATTAATAATCATAGTTTATGTGTATTTCAACAATAATTCCTGAGTTAAACTAAAGAAATAGACATCTCTCTTGTTATATGGTGTGAGGATGCTGTTATGTTACTATAATGTTAATTGTGGGTCTACAGAAGAACCTAACAACATCTAAAATAGCCAGGAAATGGTGTGAACGCAAAGCCTTGAGTAGAGCAGGATAGCCAGAAAATGATGTGAACGCAAAGCCCTGAGTAGAGTAGGCTAGCCTTCCATGTACGGTCCATCTGAAAAACCCAAAGCTGGTGAGGCAGAACAGGAACCGCCATCACATGGCCTACAGGCCACAGTTCTGACTACATTATATTGCAGATTCAGTCAGAAGTTCCTTAGGCTATGAAGTGTAAGAACTTTGCTTGTACATCAGACGGACATGGGTTCAAATCTGATACTAGTTACCAGCCACGAAATAATGAGCCAGGCATTTAAACCCTTCTAAGTCCCAGTTTTCTAGTCTGTCAGTGGAGAACTCATGTCATTGGGCTGCTACAAGGATGAAATTACCTTGGGTAAGTATAGTGCTTAATAGCAACACATCTGGAATATTATTGATATCATCTATATTCCCCAAGTTAATATGAGAACTGTACCAAGTATACACTATTTTGTTCTCTCTCACATGCAAACACAATTTGTAGGCATCTCAGATGGTTCTCTTACTGTCCCCAGCCCATGGGCCAATAAGAGATCACTGCCAAAGCACGACAACTTCCGACCAATGGTTACATGAGTTCTCCTCTCCCCTACTCAGCATAGATCTGCTGGAGAATAAGTTGTAGGGCTAGAAGGAATCCTCCAGTCTATAATCAGCATCTTCATTTCTGGTACAGAATAAAGCCTTTGGCTAATATCAAAATAACATTTTCTTTGAGGCATTAGTCCAAGATCTCCATAACAGAGATTCACAAGCAGGAGAAACAGAGCCAGCGTACATATTTATAGGTCACTGCCTTGGTACACGGCCAAATGGATTTTTGTAGCCAAGATCTCTGCCAAAGGGACTATCTGTGGGTTTTCTTAATGCTATCTCAAAACCTTTTAAAATAATAAATAGAAATGAAAAAGAAAACTAGAGGCATCAGAATGGTGATTTGGAACTATCCTCTGAAGCTCGTGAACCAGTGCTGCTCAGCCCAAGAGTTCAAGAGACAATTTTCTTTCCTGCAGAGAAAAGTTAGAGCATGAAACTCGGGGTGAGTGAGGGGAGAGGGTGGTGGCTCTGGGGCACCAGCACGGTTACCTGGAGCACTGTTCTCATGGACACCAGCAGAGTGATCCAGGCTGGCTCCCCCAAGGCTGGGCCGCCCTGCGTCCGGTCAACGGAACAAACACACTGAGAGACCTCTTTCTCCAACACCTTCCTGCTAAATACTAGCAAATCAAGAAAAACAAACAAATAGGGCTGACGCTCAGAAAATGTGTTCTTTTGCCTGCAGAGATGGCTCATCACTTAAGAACACTTCCTGCTCTTGCAGAGGACCCTGGTTCATTTCCCAGCACCCACAGGGCAGCTCACAGCCCTCTGTAACACCAGTTCAGGGGATCTCACACCCTTTCCTGGCTTCTGAATTTACCAGGCACACATGTGACATGAGCACATCCACTTAGACAAAACCCTCATTACCTACAGAATAAAAATAAATAAATCTTTAATAAAAATAAATGATTTTAATAAAACCATTACTTCCTAAATCGTGAAAACAGGATATTTTTCATGGTTTGTTAAAGCATAGGGACAGAGAAGCTGAAGTTTATACTGACTCATGAAATGTTAGCAACTGGCCAATGTGTCCTTGAATTTCCTGGGACTGAAGCACAGAGTCCCCTGAATGTTCCCTGCATTCTCATTATTTTCCACAGAAAGAGACTTTCCTTCCTTTGTGCTGTTTCACTGGGGAATGGGGGTTATACAGACTTTGTAACTAGCAGAGATATGTGAGAGAACCAAAGGATAGACACTTAGCCTCACCCAGGAGAACTTCAAATGTGAGAGCTTCCACACAGCCACCACCACAAAATGCCCCATCTCTCCAAATCCAGGACTTCTATCTTGGGAACAACCAGGTCAGGAGAAAAACAACAGAAACAAAAACAAACAAACAGGGAGACACACCTCCTGCAAACGGAAGGAAAGAGGAGGTAAGAGTCCAGGCAGGTTGAAAGAAATCCTATAGAAGAGCAGATGAGGTGCTGGAATCCCCAACATCCCACTGCCAGCTGTACCCCGTCACTAGAGCTGGTTCCCAGAGAGCTGTGTGAAGCCTTGGAACTCCACTGGGCAGGCAAGGTGGGGCCTGGGAATGCAGGAACAACTCACCAGAAGACTGTGGGGGCAACTGGGCACAGCTCTGCCACTCTTTGGAAGTATCCCATGTCCTCTAGACTGGTATCATTGGAGTGCGGATGAGAGGAGTTACAGCAGGGCATTATCCAGGCAGGCTGAATGGGAGGCACATTCCACAAACCAAATTTTGCTGAATTCTGTCACCAGCATGTCTGTTGTCTAGAGGATGTGATTAGCTTCACCTGGGAATTTGATCATGAACTCACCTTCTCAGCCACACTCTACTCTATGTTCTGAACTGTGGGGAAGAGCCCCAGACTTAGCGACTCCAACTAGGGAGTCTGATCCACCCTTCTGCTTGAAAGCCAGTCTTGAAAAACTGGTCTGCAAACCCCTGTTTGGCAACAGACAGGTGCCTAAAGAAAGACACCCTCTCCTCTCCTCAAAGATGTTCACATCAAGTAATTTCACTTAACATTAATCCTTTGTTTGAAAAGTCCCCTTGCCTTCGGCCTCTGTAAAGAAGCCCTCTACAGCCTTTGTAGCTTCATCCAGTCACATGCTGTTCAAAGGCCTGACTTTTCTACCTTTGGGGCATGCAAAGGACCCCACAGACAGTCCTCAGGCTCTAGTCTATGTAGACACTCAGGATTCTGGGAGCAGGCACTCAAACCAGTCAAGTCCAGTTTCCTGCAGATCGAGGGGGGAGGGGCCAGAAAAAACATACTTTGAGAGAGACACACACCACACCAAGCCACAGAACACTGGCCCTGAACAGATGCCAGGACTCAGCCTCGTGTAGGGTAAGAGAAGTGCAGGGCAGAGAAGATCTTCAAAACCTTCTTTCCTTGAAATCTGAGAGCATGACAGCCTGCTATAAAATATAAGGTCCAAACCTCATGAATGAAAAACCTAGGCCACGGCAGAATGGTAGCACGAAGTATTCCTTTAATAAACTAAAGGGTACAGGCTCTACCTTCCCATCCTTAGTCATAAAGTTCAAGCAAAACGTTAAATTATTTATTTATTGTTTTGTTACTCTGTATGTCCACAAAGTGTGTGAGTATGCACATGTACATGGCATGACACCCGTATGTGGAAGTTTGAGAACAACTCTAGGAATCAGTTCTTCCTGTCCATGTTTCCCCGGGTTCTGGAGACCCAGCTCGGGTTGTCATGCTTGCATAGTGTGTGCTCTCACCTGTTGAGACATCTTACCATTACAGAAGAAGAGAAGTTTTTGGCAATTTTTTTAAGATTTATTTCATACTCATGTGTCTGGGTGTGAGTTCATATATGTATAGGTGCCCATGGAGGCCAGAAAGAGGCACCGGGTACCCTGGAGCTGGAGTTACAGATGACTGTGGGTGCAGGAAACTGAACTCTGGTCCTCTGAAGGAGCATCAAGTGCTTTTAACTTCTGAGCTGTCTCTCCATTCCCTAAAATAAATGTATTTGATAGTGTGCTATTTTTACCCAAGAGAATCACAGAGTGACTGAAACGCCTGAGCAAGGCTCGGACCACTGAGCTTGTCAACAGCACTAATACATGTTAGCCTGCTTGACTCCAGCCATATCAACACAAAGAAAAGAGGCTGAGAATATAGGAATGCAGAGGCATTGTGGGGAGTAAAAGAGATGAACTCTTTTAGGAAAAGAGACGGATTTAAAGGTTTGCAGCTACAGCATCATGACTGAGCCCCCTTGACACCCAGGGCTGTTTCTTCCTTTCTAAAATGTAGGCTGAGGTGCTGTGCAATGGGCTCATGTGTGCACAACATGTGTGACGATGGACACCAAACAATCATCAGTTACCAAGGAACACAACTTTCCTTTCTAGTCTTTTAGATGTTAATAAAACAGTCTTTTCTTTCTTCATTATTTGGCAGACAGTAAGATTCTATCATAGTAGTTCTAAACCCTGGCTTTACATTAGAATGTTCTAGAGAGTTTTCTTTTCTTTTTTTCCTTTTTTCTTAACTGTCACCTAGTCCCCAAACTACTGGATCCTAGTGTCTTGGGATGGGCCTCACATTAGCTGGGTCTGGTGCAGTGTGAGCTCTGAGAAACAGTATTTCAGGTGGTTTTGTGCTTTCTGGAAACTGAGGTGGAGCAAACTGGTTTTATTAGGGAATGGACATTTAGGGCTGCCCCGATGTGCCCTTCAACTTCACCAGTAGGAGGACACTGCCTTAGCCTGTCCGACCGTTCCTGGAGATATTTGGTGTTGTTTGTGGTTACAAAGGACAAATAAACCACTTGATATTTCTTCACTCTCTTTTCTAAGAAGTGACAGGAAACACATCCAGTGATGACCCAGTGACACAGCACTTGGACACTGCCGTGGACGTCAGGGACACTGAGGCACAGATAGCAGGATCATAATGGTTCTCCTAAGCCTCCTCTCTCTGTGCTCCGTCCACTACAGTAACCGCAAGAGTCCATGTGACAGTACTTAGAACACAAACCGGGAATAGAGGAACATCTTAAAAGCCTTTGCTTGTTACATGAAAGCCCCTGAGGACTTGGTGTGACAGAGGTGTGGATGGGATTAGTCAGCTATCTCTGGAAAAAGCCTCGGTCTTCTCACACTTCACAGTTTAAGCCATTCTTCTATTGTCTACAAGACAAGAATATATAATTAATAGAAACATGAAGTTTTAGAGGCATAAATATCACTGTGGAGAGAAAGTAATTGCTTGACATTTGTCCTGGATCCATTGATATCACCTGGTTGCAAAGATAAATTAGAGCCATGAAAAGCCCTTCCTCCACACAGTAGTGTGGGGATGCAGAGCTGTACTGAAGAGCTCGGGGGAGTGCTTCCTTGTCATGGGGAGCACTGGCAAAGAGAGAAGTGTCAGGACGCTAGAATTTTACCACATGCATTCAGACCTATGCATGGTTGCTGCTATTGAGATCACGTGGTGACTAGTCACAGGCCAGAAAAGCTGCTACACATCACAACATTGTTCTCATAGAGAAAATATGCCTAGGATGCAGCCAAGTGCCTGGAGGACCCAACTAGCATCTATGAAGCCCTGGGTTCCAGCTCTAGCAAAGTAGAGACCAGTTATGGTGGTGCATGCCTTCTATCCCAGCCCTGAGGGATTACAGGCAGGGGATCAAAAGGTCAAAGCCATCCTCAGCTACCTAGCAATTTGAGGATAGCCTTGTACACATGAGACCGTGTCTCAAAGAAGAAACAAGCAAACAAATAAATCCATATCTATTTTATAATAAATCTCTTTGTGGTATTTTTCCAAGAATATGCTGAAGCAGAAAGTAGTCTCTCCCCCGTATCCCACAAGATGGTTGGGACGACACTGGCTATCATATGCAGTTGAAAATCTTTTTAATTTCCTCTTCCATCTCAAGACCTGAGCATAGTTTCCCTTTGTGGAGAAATGTCTCAACTCTGTTAGGTTAAAATAGGATATTAAATTCTATTACCCATGATCCTTTTCAAATACACTATATCTATAATTCAATGTGTCTAAAACATGGCCTTACATCCATCCAATCAATTACTTTTCCAGTTGTTCTTCGGTTTTTAATTCAGAGTCTAGAATAAGAATTTGTAATGTCACTCGTACTGTAGAGGACTCAAATTCGGTAGTATTCTTGGCCTTGTTGATTGTAACATGGAGTGTCATCTTTAACTTAGAATAATTGCATTGATCTCCCCTAAAAATGTATGCTAGGCCATGTTTTGATATATGGCTTAGAACCTGACTAGGAATTATACCATATTACATGATACTATGGCTTTTAAAAGATTTTGCCTTTTGACTCTAATTATATCTAATAATCAGCAGGTCAAATGGGGTCCGGGATTAGTGTGAGGTTCAGTCACTATTCACTGTACTAACACTATTTTACAAGATCAAAGTCACCCAATTTTTTTCCTTTATGTTTCTTCTCTTCAAGTTCATTAATAGTCTTCTTAAGATAACTTTCTCCAAGATGGGGCAGCAACTTCAATTACAACATGCATTTTTTTCATCTATAGCACCTCTTAGGAAGCACAGGTCAAGAGACATAAAAGAAATACTCAGACAGAGCTCATAGGGGAAAAGTGAGAGGCTAAAATGTGCTGAAGTATGCCCCCAAACAGGAATTCGGGTCCAGGGTTCTGAACTGGTTTCCTGAGGCTCTCCATTGGAGTATACATTAAGTCCTCTCGGCTTTAAAAGACCTGTAAAAAGATGACCTGAGATTAATGCACTTAAATTCCTTCACATCTTTATAGGACAGTGATGGTAGAGTCTGATGTGATGGGACACATATAATGCCAGCATTTGGGAAACTGAGGCAGGAAGAGCATGAGTTTGGGGCCAGACTGGGCTATAGCAAGTTTGGTCCAGTTTAAGCTGAAGAGATAGATCTTGTCTTGTAAGGTGGGGGTGGGAGAAGGAAGGAAGGCGGAGAAGAAAGGGAAAAGGCTGAGGCATAAACTTGAGAATTTGGTTTCAGTAAGGTCTTAAAAACTCTCCATTTCTCCAGGTAAAATGTTTGGTCCCTGTAAATGTCACTACCCGTGTGATTTCCTGCCATGACATTCTAGATGTGGCTGGCTGGTGAGATTCTATTCGCATCCTCTCACTAGCCTGACTTTGCCAGGAGCCAGTCTAGTCCTGGAACATTTCAAAAACGTGCCTTTGCCAGCAAATTTCTAGAGGAGAGGCTCAAATTTAAAGTGTAAGGGAAGGCCCCAATGTTTGAGAAGTAGCTTCATATCCAGCGTTCAATTGAGCCCAAGGTTATTCTTCTACATAGTGGAAAAATCACCAACCATGCTGGCACGAGCTGTCAGATCGTGGGCTGATGCTTTTCAGACAAAAGCAGAGGAGGATGGGGGAAGAGCTTCTCTCACATTGGGCTCTTGCAAAGACGTGCACTACCCTCACCATTTACACTGGATCCTGTATTCTGGAGCAACTTGCTGCACTGTTGGTACTCAAAAGATATGTACGGATGAAGGGCAATTATGAGGGAATTTTATGTTGAAATCTGATCAGTTCTGAACGGGAAAAGACATGACATATGGGAAGGGACTCAAATCTAAGCAAATTTGGATCCAAATCCCCTTACCATCACTTAGCTACCTTGTTACCTGACAAATTCTTTTATATTACCTGAGTATTAAGTGGTACACAGCATGTATGGGCCTGTTAGTACTGGCCCATATGGTACATGAGAAGTCCTGGGGACTATTATGAATCAAATATGGCTTTTACTCTGAAGACTTAGACTCTAATAATAGCTAGTAGACCTCCAGAAGTGATCTCTGCTTTTAATGTTCAGAGCCTTATAAATACAAAAAGCCAATCTCTACCAGAGACACGGCTAAGTATTTTTCTGCATCTGAAACTTCCAAACCCTCATCTTCATCCCTGTTGGAGGAATCATACTATAATGTGAAATACATGTACTTTTAGGCAAGAAAGGAAAACATTGTTAGTAACATCTAGGAGGTACTATAAAACCAGTCAATTCAGTAAAAACATCTAGAGAAGAGAGAAGGCAGTACAACTTGCATGGCAAATTCCAAGGCCCAAACACCCTGCTTGTTAGTCTATCTGTGCCCAAGAGCACTTAGATTTGCTTTTGTTTATGCTTTACGCAGTACTTGAGACTGAACCCAGGGCCTTGTACATGCTAGGCAAGCACTCTATCTCTGAGCCATACTTCAGTCCAGTTCTTACAGATTCTATTCAGATTTACACACTGTCCTTTATAAGCCTCTTGCTACCTGCTCCCTCGGTACTGCCCTAAAGATGGTGATATGCACCCTTAACACTTCATACCTAAGAGACACACTGTTCCACTTCATGGAAAACTGTACAAGCAGATTCTTCATTTAGCATGCTTATCACCATCCTGGTATTGTACTTCATACTACAATTAGTAACACACTCATTACATCTACCTACATGATAAACTACACAAGATACTGCTGTGTTTTTTTCCTATAAAGCCTCATACGTATTTAAAATAACCCAAGAGAATGCATAATTTTTATTTACACAGTTCTCTATGTTTCTTCCTCCCCCAACTCTGTGTGTATATGTGTGTGTGACAGAGAGGGAGAGAGAGACACACACATACATACAGAGACAGAGAGAAAGAGACAGAGAGTAGGAAGGAAACAGACTGAGACAGGGAGGAAGGATGAGAAAGGGAGAGAAACAGAGAAAGAGAGAAAGAGATAGAGAGAGGGAGGGACACAGAGAATGAGAGAGAGCGGGAGGAAGAGAAAGGGAGAGACAGCAACAGAGAAAGTAGGGGAGAACCTGTGAGTGCGGTGGGTGTTCCTACTTGTGAGTGTGTGGAGGCAGAGGTCAACAGCAAGTACCTGTGTCTAACCTGCTGCTATGTGTTTGTGTGAGACAGGGTCCTTCACTGAAGCTGGAGCTCACTGATGCATTAGGATGACTGACCAGTGAGGACCTGGGATCTTCCCAACCCCACCTCTCAGCTCTGGTATTATGGGGACACACCACCGTGCCTGGCTTTTTGTGGGTGCTGGGAGCCAAATTCAGGACTTCATACTTGTGCTCTACCCACTGAACAATGTTCTAATGTTCTCAGTACCTCCTGAAAAGTCCAGGCTTCCCTTATGCTATTTCCCCACTGTTCAAAGAAACCTCTTTAGTCATTCCGTAGGGAAGACCAACTGGTGTTTCTTACTCTTCCTTCTCTCTGTTCTCAGAGGGAATTATCTCTAGATTTAGATTTTCAGGATGACATCACATGGTTTCTCTCCCCTTACGACCATTAGAGACACACTTTACTCTGTTCTGGTCTTCATAACTTCCCAAGGGAAGTTCATGATCATCTCAAGTCAGTTACCATCAGTAGAACATGCCATTTCCCCCTTTTCTTCCAAAGGTTTTCTATTCGTCTTTAGGTTTTGGTGATTTAATTATATGATGTGCTTCCACGTGCCTTTGCCTGTTTGCATTTCATTCAGCATTATCAATCTGTAAATTTATGTTCTTCATGAAGTTTGGAAAAATTTTGGTCATAATTTCAACATTATTTTCTTCTACCTCATTCCCTTTCTCCATTCCTTCTGAAAAATTAAATGTACATCAGAATTTAACTTTTTTCCTGAGACTCTGTTCACTTTTTAGAATCTCTTCCCTTTTTACATCAGAAATAATTTTGATTTATTTCTTGGTAGGAATCCTGAATCTTTTTCCTGCTACTTCTATTATTGTACTATTTAAATTTAGTTCTTATACTCCAGATACAATTTTTCTAGTTAAAAATTCTCCTTTTTTCCTTTCTTTTTCTTTTTCATGTTTTTTTTTGTTTGTTTGTTTTTGGAGACAGGGTTTCTCTCTGTAATTGCCTTGGCTGTCCTAGAACTCAGCAGGCTGGCCTTAAACTCAGAGATCCGCCTGCCTCTGAGTTCTGGGATCAAAGTTGTTTGACACCACTGCCTAGCTAGAAATTCTCCATTTTTTTCTAATATTTTCTGTTTTCCTACCCAAATCTTCTATGTTTTCATGCATCTGCACAAGAATATTCCTTTGAACTCACTTATGCTCATTGTTTGAGAGCCATGGTAAATAGTTTACCATTTGGATGAAGTAAGCTTTTATTTTTATCTTCTCTTGCCAATGGGTCATAGTTTTCCAGATTTTTTTTTAAAGTAAAGTGATTGTAGATTATGTTCTGAACATAGTGAGAACTGGTATGGAGACCAGATTCTGTCATATTCCTTAGAACATCATTGACATCTATTTTTAATAGGCAATTTACAATGTATTGTAGCAAATGTCATCTTGGTTTACTGTAAACAACAAGTCAGATTGTTGGTTACTTTTTTGTTGTTGTGATAAAATACCATGACTAAAAGCAACTTACTGAAGAGTTCATTTTGGCTGCTTAGAGTTCCAGAGGAATATATAGCCCACTGTGGTACAGAAGGCATGGCAAGTGAAGGCAAGATGGCAGGCATGAACAGGAAGCTGAAAGATCACACTTCAACTGCATACAGGGAGCTAAGAGAGCAAGCAGAAAGTAGTGAGGTATGCTATAAACCCTCAAAACCACACCCTCGTGATGGACTTCCTCTAGCAATGCTGTACCTCTGAAAGGTTCTATAACGTCCTCTACTATGACATCTCACTCAAACCACAAGAGCATCTAGTCTAGTCCTTTAGTGACTATCTGTGTGCTTTGACTCTGTCTAGTCCACACACCCTCCCAGTGTCACCAAAGACGAGTAAAACCTAGGAACAGAGAATTCCCTTTCTTCTTTTTTGATACTGTCTCTTCATTCTCAACTGACTATAGCCATTTGACTCTGTCTTCTTATTACTTGAGAAATAAAGACAACCATGTTTTATCACAATTTTAGCTACATTGTGCCAGGCTACAACTTCAGCCTCAAAGCTGCAAAAACAGACTGTTCTTGTCTTCTACATTGTCATGTATCAACAAAACATGCTACCTTGTTTTTACTCTTGGAAACAAGTTAGCTGTGACTTCTTTGGTCTTTTGTCTATGGAAGCTTTATATGCTCAGAGTGAACCTATCATATTAGAAATAGAAATACAAACTACAGGGGTCATAAAGACAGATGATGATGATGATAGATAGACAGACAGACAGGTGGATGGACGTTAGATAGATAAATGATAGGTAGATAGATGATAGATAGATAGATAGATAGATAGATAGATAGATAGATAGATAGATGATAGGTAGATAGATAGGTAGATAGATAGATAGATCGATAGATAGATAGATAGATAGATAGACAGACAGACAGACAGGTGGTTAGATAAATGGATGGGAAGAATGGATGGCTAGATAGATGGATGATAGAAATATATATACAAAGAATCAAGTTTCTACAGGTTACCATCTTTCTGAACTTACAGAGACTTTCTTTATCCACCTCTACCAGAGACACAGCTGTTTACTTCCTCTGGCAAACAGACATCTTCTATGGCGCATCTCAACTCATTTTCATTCTTAGTTACTCTTTAAAAAGTCTCCATTCCCAAGTGTAGGTATCATACTACTGATAAAAACAGATGACTTCAGATGGCTGAGACACCACATTAAACACCACCAAATCACACTAAAGTATTTTCTACTCTTCTGATTCTGTCAAGGAATAAATCTCAGCTTGGTGCTAATATGCCTTTAACACCTTTTAATAGTGCCTAATTTTCTCCTTTCCTACAGCAGTGCTCATGTGAAGAAACTTCTTCGGGCAGTAATATCTAGATAGAAAGGAATAACATCATTGGCTTTCATCTACTTTTAGTTGTCTTCTATTTGTAATGTTACTGCTCTCCATTCATCGTAAAGATAGGTTGCTTTCTTTAAAAAATTGCAAAAAGTGAATTGATTTAAGAAAAATTCAAAGTGACAGTATAGGTAAAATGTAGATAAGAATAGAGAAAATATTGTAGTATTATGGATAATTCTAGTTGCTGGAAACCCAAATCTTAGTACCATAACAGAATTTATTTCTTGCTCATAACAACCCTTATAGCACAATTTGGACGTGTCCAGGCTGCAGTAAGTTGCCTGTGTTCATTCGGGAACTAAGCATGGCAAGGCCCCCTTCTCTAACATGGCTGTCATGTGTGAGCAGTGGACATGGGAGAAAGGGAAGTGAACAGGAGAAGGTGTGGGAGGATCGTAGGAGGCTCGGAAGAAATTTCATCCTTTTGTTTATGCTCTATTGGCTGCAACTCGGCTTTTGGCCACATTTCATTGTGAGGTCAGGCAGGAAATGAGTCGACTTCTAACAGTAGGAGGAAAAAAGTTGTGGGTTTGGGTGAGCTCAACATTTGAGAAACCATGCACTGGTGTATTGGTACTGTCGGTGCTGTGACAAAATACTTCATACAGACAACTAATGAAAGAAGAATATATTTTGACTCACAGTGTGAGGGCATGGTCTCCCAAGGCAGATAAGTCACGGCAGCAGAGTGTGAGGTGGCTGATCCTGTCTCACCACAGGCATGCAGCAGAGCGTGAGAGAAGCTATGGTGCGTGTCTTACTCTCCTTTCTACTTAGTCTGTGACCCCAGCCCACGGAAGGGGGCTGCCTACGTAGCGCGGGTTATTCCACCTCCATTAATTCAGTCCATAAACTCCCTCACAGATATGCCCAGAGGTTTAGCTGCCAAGCTGAGAGGCAATCTGAATTATTACGTGGGTTATATCACTTCAGGGCAGGGGGAAAGAGGCAGCTACCAGCCCTCAGAAACTTCCCTTCCTTTGGCAGTAATGCTTGTGGATATTAACATCTTTCTTTCTGGTTTGCCTCCAAGGCCCCATGATCAGGCTTCTACCCAAATAACACAAGGGTTAGGCAGGCATCCTTCAGACTTGCTGTCTTAGTTATCGTTTCTATTATTGTGATGAAACACCAGGACCAAAAAACAAGTTGGGGAGGAAAGGGTTTATTTGGCTTATATTTCCACAGCACTGTTCATTATCAAAGGAAGTCAGGACAGGAACTCAAACAGGGCAGGAACATGGAAGCAGGAGCTGATGCAGAGGCCATGGAGGGGTGCTGCTTACTGGCTTGCTCATCATGGCTTACTCAGCCTGCTTTCTTACAGAACCCAGGACCACCATCCCAGAGATGGCTCCACCCACAATAGACTGGGCCCTCCCTCAAACACTAATTAAGAAAATGTCCTAGAGGTTTGTGTACAGCCCCATCTTGTGGAGGCATTTTCTTAATTGAGGGTCTCTCCTCTCAGATGACATTAGCTTGCATCAAGCTGACATAAAATTAGCCAGCATACATGCTCTGTCCAGTTCAGCCCCCCCCACCTCTGACCCCATAAAGCCAGAGTGCAGATGCAAGCTAGGCATGTCTCCTGGTCCCTCTCTGCTCTAACCTTCCTGGCAGCTTCATAATAACAATGTAATCCTGCTTCTCACCTTCCCCTCAAAACCTTGCTCTGTGAGTTCAATTAGCTCCTTGAAAGAGTACTTGTGTGAATATTAATTCAAAGATCTCCTCCCTTCCTTCCCTCGAGGAAATTAAAGAATATCTTATACAGAGGTTTAGTAAGTTGTGCTATTGTTCTGACCATGGCTTAGCCAGATGAGGCTGGGCCACCAATGACCAGGAAGGTGTCCCTCCATGAGTGCACAGTCTTTTTTGTGTGAGCACAGCCATTGCACGAATCCACTTCTAAAATATTTTGGCCACATCCCCACCCAGAACCCAAGAGAGAGAGTGCCAGCCCTTTGAAAGTAGAATACCCCCTGACATCAATCTTCAGTCTCCATAGGTCACAGAAATCTAGCACAGGGTCTCAGCCCCACGTAAAGACTTTAATGAATTCAGAATATTGTCCATACCACCCCAACATGAACAGGCAACTCAAAATGTGTTATATTGATGTTTTTAAGAAGTATAATTTTAAACAACACAAACCAGCAAGTGTCAATTCTTTAGTTATTTCCAAAACATTTCCAAAACACTGTAACGTGAGGTAACTCTTTGCACTGTCAGAGCAGACTGAAGAAACAAGCCCACAACTTAAGCCTTCACTCAGCTATGACCTGAGCTTGACCCCACTATTTTAAGCTCCTGTGAACTGCTGGCAGAGCGTGTGTGCAGACGTTCATTTCTATAAATATGTTTGGGAGAGAGGCAGCCTTCACAGCACACTGGCGTCTCACGAGTGTATCAGTAAGGTGCCATACTAGCAGAGATGACCTCTGCAAACAGACACTCTCATTCTTTTGAAAAATATCTGCAGCTCCTGGATTTAAAGGAGAGGGGAACCCTTGGGAAGAGCTTGTCATCTTGCTGGCTACAAGAATGTTGAGTCCAATAGCATCTTCATAGTCTTCTCCAGTACCAGGTCTTACGTCCACATGAGTGGATTCTGGGGCCTGACTACCGTCTTGACTTTCTACTTCCTATCTACAAGGCTTGGAGCAAGTTACTTCCCATGGAGCTTAAGCCTTGATTCCAAGCTCTCCAATCAACACACAAAGAGGGAGGTGACAGCCACTGCAGGAAGATGGGCAAAGCAGCATGAATGCTGAGAACTGGCTAAGCAGAAGTCAGTTCATTCCACCCCTTCAGGCTAGTTTGAACTTTTCCATAATGAGTTCCTAAAGTAAGTGGGTTTTCTAGGTCCTTTCACAGCACAACTTTCTCCTCTAGGGCAGGAAATATGTTGGCAATTCCTGTTTGCCACAATGTGAAACACTTTCCTTTAGGTTTGCCTGCTTGCTTATGTTCATGACACGACAGTGTGACCTTACTTCTCTACGCTTCTGTCTTCAGCTGTTCAAACTGAGTGAGAAATCAAGTTTCTGATGTGTATTGGATTGCTCCTTCTCCTCCCCCTCCCCCTTTTTCATGTGTATGTGGCATGAACACAGGCTTGCATGCGTGTGGGTCTGTATGTACGTGCATGCATGCGAGGGCCTAAAGCTAACGTCAGGGGTCTTCCTCATAGCTCTCTCCTTTATCTATTGAGGCAGGGTATGCTGATTTACTTCTGTTGGTGTGATACAACAGGAACCAAAACCAACCTGGGGGGAGGGGTTATTTCATGTTACAGGTTACAGTCCATCGTCTAGGGAAGCCACAGCAGGAATTCAAGGCAGGAGCTTGAAGCAGAGACCAGGAGAGAGTGCTGCTTACTGGCTTCCTTCCTTGGCTTGCTCAGGTACCATTTGTCCAGGGCTGATAATGCACACAGTAGGCCAGACCCACCTGCCTAGGGCTGATACTGCACACAGTAGACCAGACCCACCTGCCCAGGGCTGATACTGCACTCGGTAGGCCAGGCTCATCTGCCCAGGACTGATACTGCACACAGGAGGCCAGACTCTCCTACATCAATTAGCAATGAAGGAAGTGTCTCACAGACATGGCCAGAGGCCAGTCTGATCTGGTCAATTCTTTAGTTGTAGTTTTCTCTTAACATGTGATTCTAGGTTCTTCTCAAAGTGACAAGTGAAGCTAACTGTGACCTCTGCCTGATCCCACAGTTTGCAAACATGGGTAACCTGGCTAGCCTGCTTGCTCTGGAAGTACTTTGTATCCCCCTTCTGAGTACTAGAAGGACAGGTAGGCTACCACATCCAGCCCACACTTATGTGTTCTCAGGGTCCTCACTCTTGCTCTTGGGTGCAGTAGCAAGCACTGTAACTGCCAAGCCATCTCCCCAACCCTGTCTTTGCCTCTCCTAGTCCAGATGTAATCCTGAGAATCCAGACATAATGTAATTTGGTGTCCTTCAAAGATCATTGTGAAATACCACAGCTAGCTCCCTTTTCCCAAAGGGGAGAGATGGTGCTGGAAGAGACAGAAGAAAGGATTTCTTCTAGGGTAGCAGCCAGACTTTGTCCTCACACTATTGGCTCTCCAAACACATATAGACAGGGGACACACACAATAGGGTGACCTGTTGAGCTCCTGTCACCTTGCTTTTGCACACATGCCCTCTCAACATGTAGCAATGAGGAAAAGGGATGGCTTGCTGCAGCAGCTTGAACAGCGGAGCATGAGCATGTTTCTCTCAAATTTTATTCAATAGAATACTTGATGGTAATTGATCTCAGGACTTCAAGTGATGTATGGATTGGGAAGAAGTAGTTTTAAAAGTCTTCCCTTAAATAGTCTATTTTAATCAGAGCCTAATAAACTATTAGGATACCTTTTATTATGAGAGTATCTCAGAAAACTCACAAATTATCTCTGCCATGTCTTTGAGAAAAAATTCAACTCTAAAGATAATTTTATTACTTAGGGCCTTTGTCTTCATCATGGAGTAGACCTCGACCTGTTATTTTAAGGCATTCTAGATACAAAAAACAACAAGAAGAAAAGAAATAAGTTTGGGTTTTGTGCTAAAAATTTAATAGTCATACCAAAGTAAAGGGCAAAAATATATTTAAAGCTAGTTAATATTATCATCAGAGTCAGAGAAAGTGCATAATGACAGTTCTAATTGCTACATTCTCTTGTTTTGTACTTCAGAGGAGCAGCAATTACACCTCCATGACAGTTGTACTTTCTCACCTCCAACCACACAGGGTGGATCTAAAGCTTTCAGAACATTACTGTGTCCCTGATGGCTTGAGATTTGCTTCCAACCATCACTTGTTTTCTGCACTCAGTACAAACAAGCGCAGCCAGGTCTGGTGGTCCAGGTCCATAGGCTCATATGTAAGAGACTAGGGCAAGGGGATTGTTAAGTTCAAAGCTTTCCTGGGCTTGGTTTCGAGTTCAGAGATAGCCTGGGCAACTTAATGATCCTATTTCTCAAAACAAATGTGGTAGGGGTAGCTGGGGACACAGCTTAGTGGCTCAGTATTTGTCTAGCATGAGCCAGGCTCTAGGGTTAATTACCAGAACCATAACCAAAAGAGAAAACAAGTAAAACAAGATTTGCCTAACCTCTGTCAAAATCTCTCAAGGTTAAATCAAGTCTTGGTTTCTAAGCACTGCTGCATAGACTGTCTACGACTGTTGACACCTGCAACATAACCTGCCTGGTCCTATCTTGCCTTTGGGCAAGTTTTATCCTCTGCATCTCCAACTCTTTGCACCCTTTCTGGACAGTTCCTAGAAAATTATTTTGTAAAATGTATTTACAAAGACAATGTTTTAAGGTCAGTTGTCACTTGCAAAGATACTAACTCAAGGGTCAGTGAGACAGTTCAACAGATATATGTGCCTGCTGTCAAGCCTGCCAGCCTGAGTTTGAACCCCAGGACCCTTGTGGTAAAGAGAGAGAACTGGCAACCACAGTTGTCTTCTGACCTCCCATGTATGTGCCACGGGTCAGAGCATGTTTGTGGAACTGGTGGAGCATCTCTTGGCTGTCTTTTCTTGCCAAGGGCAGTGAAGGAGGACGTAAGATAGAGGCATTGTAGCTACAAGATGGTTCAGTTCCTGCCAGCTCTCTGGCTGAGGTCCAGGACTACCCTAAACTCTTGTTGGATACATATGATGAAAAAGAAACCACCCCTTCAATGGGAAGCCACCAAAAGGCAGTGATACTTGCTCCTGCTGAACATCTATCCTATCCTGAGAAACTCAGGGTTAAGGTTAGCTGTCTGAAGTCCAACCCTGCAGTCCTTACCCCACCAGTTTCACACAGGTTTAGGTGCTTTGTTTCTGGAAACTTCCTTCTATGCCAATAGATGAGAAGTGTAATATGCAGGGAATTGCTGTATCAAGGCACCGTGGATATTTCCATATGGACCATGTAGCTTAACTGCCAAGATCCCATTTTGATCATGGAAGGACATCATGAAATTTGTCCTGAAATGAAAGGATAGCACCAGACTGTGGTGGGCAGGCTTTTCCACCCATCTTTCCCTTTTTGATGAATGGATCTTGAGCCCCATTCCCTTAAGGGCACAGCTGCAGGTGTCTTATCTATAAAACTATTCACCTATAACTTAGCATTGGCCACCTGTCACCTGGCTTCGCATTTGCTGTCACTATGTGTGAGATATCACAGTCAGAGGGTTGGTGCCATGTTGACAGGCTCTTGCTGCCTGTACAAAGAATATATGTCTGAATTCTCCTGGGATTACCATTGCCTTGCTGGCTAAAGCTCTGACAATGAAGACAGCTAGCGTTGAAGATGCCCTACAACCCCCACACTGATGCTTAGAGACCAATCCACCACTAGATACCCGACCAAGAGACTCAGGAATATAATTGGTTGCTCAGCTTTAGAGGACCTAGTATTGAGCTGTCCTCCTGATGCAGAAAGAAAGCAATGGGACTCCAGCAGGGCTGGGGCTCTCTAATCTGAAGGTAATCTTAATCAATTCCTTGATTAAGACTTTCAAACAAGCCAGTCAGTCTCCAAGCACAACTTTAACGCTCTGGAAAACTGGTCCCCAAGTTAGCAAATACTGGTGGCTCCAACCAGTAAGGATTCATCTCTGGCACTTGGTAGAACCATCTGGTGAAATCAGAAATGTAGCAAAGTAGTGACCACAGCCTTTGGCATAACCCATAGAGACAATCAATACACCCCGACACACCATATAATGTGTGTGGCATTTTGTATCTTTGCTAAACCAGTGAGTTAGAGGCATATTACTCCCATGATGAATACTTTCCCACAAGTTAAATAAGCAACATGGTGATGTTTAGCTTACCAAATATTAATAAACATACATGTAAATGGGAATTGTATATAGATATGTTTATTAACTACTGGAATTGTGTGAAAAAGGGGGGTTTACACAGACAAATGAAATTACACCTTTAAACACAAACCAAGAGTTTTCTAAGATGCTCAGTGTTTCTGGCTTGGAAATTGTTGTACTTTCATTTCTGTTGCTGTAATAAAATACCCAGATGAGAAACATCTTAGGAGAGAAAGAAAGGGTTTATTTGGCTTATAATTCCTGATTACATTCCATCATGGCAGAGAAATCACAGTGGCAGGGAAGCAAAGCAGCAGCTCACATCATATCCACAATCAAGAGCAGAAATAAACACATGCAGGCCTGCTTGCTTGCTTTCTCTAATTTTTACACCGTTCAGGAACCCCAAGCCCACCTCCACCTAGGGAATGTTGCTGCCCACAATGGGTTGGGTCTTCCCATATCAGTTGATAATCAAGACAATCCCCCCACAGACAGGCTCACAGGCAAATCTGAGCTAGACAATTCCTTGATTAAGACTCTTCCCAGGTGACTCTAGGTTGTGTCAAGTTGACAGTTAAAAACTAACTCTACATCTCAGTCTCATGAACTATGGATATGAGCCAATTTATAGATAATTTTATGAATTTATTGGACTTTTTAAATGGAACACCACCACAGAGCTCCTCCTTTGGCAGTTATACAGTATTCCATGGTACACGGAGAATGGTGGCATAGTTCTGCTTCCGTATATTCTCACTAGAGTGAAAGCTACCGGAATATATTTTGATGGATGTAAGAAAAAGGTTTTCTGAGAAAGAGAGTGAGAGAAGGGCACTACACCTGACATTATTTCTGGAACGAAGAATGCCACTTCCTTATGTCTGGAATACGTTACTTTAAAGATGATTCTTTGTAAGAAGGAAATCCGTGATTACAATATAAATGATGATGAAGAGAGAAATGCTGCATGCTTGCAAAACCCACAGCTCACGTTAATGAAGCACTCGAACAGCCAGGCTATTCTTGGGGAAATGGCCTCATGTTCTAAGCAGAAACTGTTAGAACTAATTAAAACAAAATTATGAAGCATTCATTTTCTTATTCTCCCAACCACAATGTTTACCCAGGCCGTTCTCTGCTCCAGGCATGATACAGATAGAAATAGCGCAAAGATGAATAGGATGCATGTTTGGTCAGTTGGCATCCTGCTGCTATTTCTGCCCTGGAACACCATGTTCATGTGCTTCCTTGCTTCCTGTAGTAACCAATGGTGTTAACACAAAAGGACTAGGTTTCAGAAACTACCAAAATAATAATAAGCCAGGTAAAGAATCCCAAAAGACATTGAAACGTTGGATCCAGCATTTACAGATGAAAAAATCGTATGGTTTTTAAAAACTTACTCCACAGATTACATCATTTTCTTTAAAGGGGGAGGGGCTGCGGAAACAACTCAGAGCCTGCCTTGCGAGCGTAAGACATGTGTTCAATCCACAGAACCAAGTTTTCAAAAATGTGCTGGATATGGTGGCACACATTTGTGTTCATAGTGTCACATATTTGTGATCCCAACACTAGCAGGATGGAGGCAAGTGGATCCATGGAGTTTGCTGGCCAGCAGGCTTAGGCTATTTGGTGAGCTCCTGGTTCAGTGAGAGACCCTGTCTCAAAACAACAACAACCCATAAAAAAAAAAAAAAGAAAAAAGAAACAAACAGCAGCAATGAAAAGAGGCCTCATGGTGCTTCTTCAATCCTACACAGAGAACTGGAAGCAAGCAAGGAAAGCCAGGGGGGAGAGGTGGTCCTCCCCAGGGAAGAGGAACCAACTGGTTTTCCAGGGCCAAATGATCAGTCCTGAAAACATACATACTAATAACATCATGTGGACTGAGAAGGTCACATTCCTTATGAATATATGTGTATGCATATACATATATGTGTGCAATAACAGTGAAAAAAGAGGCTATGAATTTGAAGGAGAGTGAGAAGGGGTATATGGGAGGGTTTGGTGGGAGAGAGGGGAAGGTTGAAATGTTTTCATTAAAATACAATGTCAAAATAAACACACACACACAAAAGGAAGAGTAGCCACAACCTGAGGAGTGACACCTGAGTTTGCTCTCTAGCCTTCACTTTGTGTGTATACGTACATGCACACACATGAACACAGACACAAACACACAGACACTCAGATACACACACTAATTTTTTTAATGGAAAAGGAGAAATACACATGGTGGAGAAACATAGAGCGGTAGCACTTTAATCAGGAATTAAACTGTTTGCCACCGCAGTGGAGCAGAAGCATGTTCTGTGGTTCCTGATATAAGGAATCCAGTGAGAGACAAGCCCCACCTACGTGATCCTCTGCAGAAAAGAATGAATGAATACAGCCATGAGGAAGTGAGCAGACAAATCCACACTGGGCTGCTGAACGGAACAAATGACCTGGACTTTCCAACAACACCCTGCACTCTCACACAAGACAGAATAGAAGGAACGTATCTAAATTGAAAACAATCAAATAAACAAAAGAATGAAAGGAAATGTGTACTTACAGATGAAAGCATGTCGCTTTAAAGATAATCACTTGAACTGCTAGGAAAACCTCAGCATGGACTGTATGTCCGTGGTATGTCATGATGGTGTCCAATGCCCTGATGCTTAATGACGCTACGATGGTGAAGGGGTAAGTTTCTGCTCTTACATGAGTAGGTTGAAGAATATAGGGGTGAAATAGCATGATACTGGCAACTTCCTTTTAAACGGCTTTAAAAAAGTGTTTCAACATATCCAAATAGGATACGGAGGAGAAACAGCCCAAAGCAGTAAAGTGTTCACAAGAGGCCAATGTAGTTGGGAGGCGTATGGGTGTATAATGTGCTTCTCCACAACTCCTCTGCTTAATTTGAAGCTTTACATTGAACACAAGCTAGGGAAGCATGCAAGAAAACAATGGCGCCGGGCGGTGGTGGCGCACGCCTTTAATCCCAGCACTCAGGAGGCAGAGGCAGGTGGATCTCTGTGAGTTCGAGGCCAGCCTGGGCTACCGAGTGAGTTCCAGGAAAGGCGCAAAG
>LZPO01035994.1:14355-30055 GCA_001675575.1 Neotoma lepida | reverse complement strand
TCTTCAACAACAGAGCAGCTATAGCTGAAATTAGGGCAAATATACCTCCCTCTTTCCCACCACCCAGTAGATAGTCCTTCCTGGTGGTTTCTTTTCAGAGGACAAATTTAACCATCTGTCAGTATTCTGGACAGTGTTAACGAAAGCAGATTGTGAGTATTAATAGTGTGCAACTTGCAGTCAACTGACATGAAGGCAATTGAAGGGTAATCCAAAAGTTCAAAGTTTCACAAGGCTAATGAAAAACAGCAATAGGATTTTTCAAACTGGACTTGCAGTATGTAGCTAGGAATAGGCTAAAGCCAAGACTCTGACAGCTACTGAATCTCAACCACAGTCTGCCGTGGTGACAGCAGAGTTCAGTAGAAAGCCAAATCTGTATTTTAAAAATATGAATTGAAATTATTTGAAAAATTCTGGAAGATTTTTCAGATAGTCTTTAAAAGTAATATTTTTAGAAAATTTCCTTGAATATNCTATTTTTTTTTTCAAAAGTCAGTCTAAGATTCCACTGACCTCATTCTCTGTCCAATGGCCATCTTTAGATCAATTTCTGTTCAGGGAACACACAGATTGACTAAACATAATAAAAACAATTGACTGCATATCATTCTGTGAGGGAAANTGAAATGCAGAGTGGACAAAATGNCTTGCCAAGGTCACTGGCTTCAGGGTCAGAGAAGCAGAGATGGACATGTACCCAAACTATGACCTGTAGGTTTAGACTCCACACTCTAGCTTTACCTGAGGCTGAGTTCTCTTCTGTATGCTTTAAAATCATTGTTCTTTGTTCCTTTTTGTAGTTTAGTGTGNTTAGAAAGTGCATCAGTTTCTGGGAGGCTGGTGATTTCTCATCTCAGAAATAGCATTTTGTTGGCACCATCTTATCAGCCACCAAGTCAGTTCAGCTCCGTGAGGAGGGAAGCGAGGCTGTTTCATCTGTACAGACGCTGCTTCCTTAAAAGCAGTGGATGGGGGCTGNAAAGATGGCTCATGATTAAGAGCACATGCTGCTCTTGCAGAGGACTCCAGTTCAATCCCCTCACTCACACCAGGCATCTGGAACTGCATTAAACTCCAGCCCCAGAGGGCCTGACCCCTCTGATGGCCTCGNTGAGCACATGCCCTCATGTGTACATATTCCTATACAGACACAGTACATGCATCCAATTAAAAAATTTAAAAATTTTTAAGTCATATATTTGAAGGATACTTTTCACTAGAATCTGAAAGGTGTACACAAAAGCAGGGTTTTGTTATTGTTTGGTTTTGTTTCAAAGAAAGGAAAAACCTGAAGAATCAGTTTTGGAAAAGAAAAAAGCTTTGTCTGACCATAATTTTCCAACAACGTGCATGTTAAACAAGTAAAACTTTAAGCTTGTTTTGGCCAATTTATAACTGGTTTCTATTTTTTAAAAAATGTTCTAACTCTGAAGCTCTATATTTCTCATTTGATTAATATCATTTCAGAGGTATTAGTATCTTTGGAATCACTTGTACTTGAAACAAATAATAATGTGGAAANGATAAAGGCATTTGATTGTGCTGGATTATCTGTCTTTGTCTCCTGTATCCTGGGAGACTGATGGACACCTGCTTCGTGCTCAGGACTCCCTGTTCCTCAAGCTTTGTACTGGGTTTGGCTAACAGGAAATGCCCATGGAAGCTTAGAGAGGGAGAAGGGAGGACTGAGAATCCCTGTCCTCTGAGCTTTNGCCCTGACCTGTGTAGTTTGGTGNAGGCTGTACTTCACCTCAGTACAGACTGGGGTGTGCAGCACCTAGTGAGTTTCAGCATGGGCAACTCTGGGCACAGTGGTGGTACCTCCTGTGTTCTTAGTCCTGATAACTCAGTCCCCCTTGCTTCCTGTTCCCAATCTTGGTACCATCACATAAATAGTTCTCTGATCAGCTCCGTACTCACTCTGTGCCTGTCTATCATGTGCTTCCTGCCTGATGCCACACTGAAACCTGACCCCGACATTTCCCCTCTCCTTGTTCTCCTTCACCATCTATGAAAGCCAGGACATATCATCATAAGGTTGATAAATAATCAAAACCAGGGCTCTGTTTGGCTCCAAGAGTTCAGTTTTATCTACAGAGTATTGCCTTATTTGCCAATTGTAAGAAACGNTGTATCATTTGACAAAAGGTAGAAAACTACATGTTTATTTTGTAAAAAATGGATTTTTAGGTGTGCTTAAAGAACAAAACAAAACAAAGCAAAGCGGAAAATCGAAACAAAATAGGCAAATTCTGATCCTGAATTTCTTCTTGGTGTTAGTGAGTGCTGAGAGAGCTTCACTGTCTTACCTTTTCATTCCTCCACCACCTGCTACTCCACATGCCAATTTCCTTTCCTTTTCTTTTTAAATATCAATGCAGGTGTTTTCCTTTTGAAACATTCAGGAAGAATTGTCACATGATTTTTTGTTGCCTGTACTCCAAGGTCTCCCATTGCCTTCAATTGTCTTCCATGTATTGCACACTCCTGCCAGTCTTCCTGACCTCACTTCCTGCCAATCTTGCTCTCTTCTGCCCTTCCAGCCACACTTATTTCTCTGGCTCCTTAAATCTCAAACTCTCCCCTGCTTCAGCCTTTCTGCTTGTGATGTTTCTGTTTAGACAAGAACAACAGAAATGGTGGCTACCCTTACTTNCTAGAGAATTGCCAGGTGGTATCTTTACAAAAGGGTGGTCCTTGCTACTCTGATGTTCTCTATTAGGAGAGAAGAATCTCACCTGTGTGCATACAACTCCTATATCTTGTCCTGGTCTTAATTTCTACTGACCTGTCTATCTTCCAAATCTCTATCTCCCACATCTCTACCTTCCAAAATCATCNAGCAAATCCTTAAATTGTATCACCAAGTGAACTAATATGCATGACCTCTAAATGGTCCAGATTGTGATTGCTCCTTCTGCCCTGGGATTAGGGGGTATAAGAGTTATTGTGCACTATGGAAACCTAAGGATGTTATTATAATTAGAGTAAAGATGCTTTGTAACCAGAAAAATACAATAATAGAGCAAAGGTATTTCATCATGACCATTAAAAAATGTCTAAGAATTGGAAAGCCATTGCATTTGACTATCCTTGAATTTTTTTGTGCTATTAATGCTCATTTCCATTAATGTACTTGTGAGTCCTTCCCTTTCATAATTTTTTATTTTTCTAGTTCTTTTAATGAGGAGGCAGAGAAGTATAAATGTCTTAAAAAGCACATAGACATANTTTTGAATACTTGTTGTTGGGATTTATANCTTTGTATGTGTGTGTGAAAGACTCAGCGTGTTTCCTATGTTCATAATGTATTTTTTTATAAAAATGAAATAAATAAAACAAAAGACAAATCCTCCCTCTGGAACATGACTCTCAAAAGACTCCCCCTGAGGAAAGTGAGACTTAATTTGGGAGGGATGAATGAAGCAAGTTGGTCCCATAAGTAGTGCACAGTACTTAGCTTCACTCCAGTCACTGTAATAACCCACACCCTCCCATTATACTTCTCATTTCCCTGCATTTTAGCACTTCCATGTCCCTCTCTGGAGACCGAGCATTCTTTCCATGTTTCTGACACTCGTGCATATATAAGTTGGGGCTGATCCTCCCCCATCCATTACATTTTAAATTTATGGTCCACCAAGAACTTTATAACTTCCCACTCCACTTAGTAGCCCCGAAGATGAAGACTTAACTCCCCTGCAAACTCTTCCAAGCTGACCCCAGCCAGCCTTTTCTGCATTCATATTCTATTTCTCACTGCAGCACACTCCACAGCTCTTGACATAATGATGTTTGCTGAGCACTTGTTCTATAACACACTTTGTGTGTGTGTGTGCATTCATTTAACTCTCACAATAACTACGTGTGTGACATTCCTGACAGTTCAATTAATAAGATTTAAATATNTGCTGAANCAACATTAGTAAATGAGGGCACCCACTTAAGTTTCTGAATTTGNAGAATTTCTTCCCTTCAGAGGATTGCTTTGGTCACATTGTCCTTGATCTAACTACTGTTCAGTAACTATTGTTCAATTTAATCTATTTCTGTTTAACCAAGGTATGAAAGCAACCCAAATTCAGAAGAAATCCTCCTTTGAACTTTGAACCTTTCTCCAGTACAAAATGAAGTTTTGATATAATATCCACAGTTCACAGGTTTCATAAATATGTAAGTCCATTGCAAATCAAGTATAGACAATAGTTACTGTAGGCGAAAGTTTGTCTGGTTCCGATCCTGATCCCNCCCGNCTCCCANGGCGCTTAGACCCAAATAAGGCTTATATCATTTTTAAACTATGGCCCTGGCAGGCTTCTCGCTAGCTAGCTTTTACATTTTAAATTAACCCATTTTATAAATCTATGTCGCCACGTGTTCCACGTGGCTTTACCTGTGTGCTGTTACATGCTGCTTTCTAGATGGCAGAATGGCGTCTGCTCCCCCCACCCCGCCCCACTCTGCTTTCTGCTACTCTCCCCCTAGTTCAAATGTCCAGCCTAACCTTATTCTGCCTCACCATTGGCCAAACGGCTTTATTTGTCAACCAATCAGAGCAACACATTTTTAGAAAGCCATTTCCATCAAGTTACTTTCATCTTGATGTCTTATAAATCTATTGAGTCTCTAACTAGTGTATCCTACATTCAACCCCCACAGGGTCCAGGTCTATACTCTAGAAAACAATAAATCTACTTTAGCGACTTCAGAAGCCACAGTTGGTACTTAACAGCTTTCATAAGCATCTCTTCTGCTGCACACCAGTTCACCAAACTGAAAGGAGCCATGTTTTTCCACTCTATGAAGCTTTTGCATTTCTATTTTGATATCATGGGATTATTGCAAGCAAGGATCCAATAAAAAAAAAAAANAAAACTGAACCTGCCAAGCTTCTACAGGTGAGGGTAACTGGAAGCATCACTTACTTCTGCCACAGAANAACTAACTGGCAGTGTAACATGAAATGCTTTACCTTAATTCATGCCAAGAGAGGCAGCAAGAAAGGAGTTTTGTTGGTGCTTTAAACTTAATTTTTTTTACATGTTTGTGTGTGTGCCTGAGTATGTATATGAATGCATACTATGGACATGCAGGGGTTCATGGAGGCCAGAAGATGGCCTTGGAACCCTTGGAAATGGAGTTAGAGATGGTTGTGAGCCAACATTTGGATGCTGGAAACCAAACTCAGGCCTCTGCAAAGGCACAGACTGCTAGTAGCCATTGAGTCATCTCGCNAGGCTCCTATGGTGTTTTAAACTTTATTTTATATTATTTATTTTTAAATTGAAAAATAGGTTTTTTTCATATAATATATTTTTATTATGTTTTCCCCTTCTCCAACTCCTTCCTAGCTCCTCACTCACCCCCCAAAATCCATAACTATCTATTCTATTTCCTCTTCCTAAGGAGCTCCTTCTCTCCCACCTAGTCCCTCACTCTATATGCTAACCACTGTGGTTATTTAAAATGATAGGCATACCAAAGTAGATGGAGGAAAGAAAGCCTAAGAGGCCTCAAGCCNACACAAAATNCTACAGACAACTAAGGGATGCTGAGAATCTTCCCCAATGAGGAGCACACCAACTTGTTGTCTAATACCAAAAGTCAGCCCTGAGTGTGGACATACAAGTAATATTATATAGATCTAGCACATTATATTCAAGAATATACATGTGTATGCCTATCTATATATGCATGTAATAACAATTACCAGGAAAAAAAGGCCATGTGAAAGAAAGGAGAGGAATATGGGAGGCTTTGGAGGAAAGAAGAGGAAGGGAGAAACGATATAATTACATTATTGATGTAGGATAATCTTTTTGTACACTGTGAAGATNTGTCTTTGNCAAGGTGCCCTCTGATTAGTTTAATAAAGAGCTGAATGGCCAATAGCTAGGCAGGAGAGAATAGGCAGGACTTATGGGGAGATAGAGAACTCTGGGAAGAAGAGAGGCAGGGAGATGCCAGCGAGACACAGAGGAAGGCGGGTATACAGCATGAAAGAGAGGAAAAAAGCCAAGTGGCAGAATGCAGATTAATAAAAGCAGGTTAATAATGCAAGACACTGAAATATAGGGCCAGATAAGGTTTATTAAAGAATGAAATTGATAAGGTACATCATGACACAGAACAGAGCTGAGACACCACAGCTGCTGGTGCCCTGGCAGGTCCATGCCAAGGGAGACGGAAGCAAAACTGCAAGCCACGCTTCTCCGCCTCTNTCTCAATATCAAAAAAATAAAGCAATTAAAAACTGAGTTTTCATATAATTTAAGCAAATGTTTCTTGGGACCAGGATATCCATTTAATTTTATTTTTCTTGTGGAAGAGGTCTCAGAACTCTGATGTGAACAAACAGACCCTACAGTGTTTAAAGCCTTATGGAATTCTTCTCAAGGTTCTGTGTTCTTTGTTAAACCTAATATTCAACCTCTGTGAAAGCAATGCTTCAGGTTTTTCTGTCAAGAAAGTGAAAGTAAGCAAAATGTTCATACATTTGGAAAGGACCCTTTTATACTTAAAAAATGATTGGGGGACTGGAGAGATGCTTAGTGGGTAAAGCCTTTGCCATACAAGATCATTAACCCAAGTTTGATTCCAGAGTCTGCAGTAGAAGGAGGGAACCAACTCCAGAGTTGTCTTCTGACCTCCACACACATCTTTATACACAAATGATAGTAATTTGTTTAATTTAAAAAATGATTGTAATCTTCAAATGCTTTTATTTGTATTGGCTACATTTCTTGATGCTTACTATACTGAAAACTGAAACAGGAAAATTGTAAAGGAAAGGAAATTACATACCAGCACATACTCCATGGACATATAGACTTATGGCACTACCAAATGCCCTGTGTCTCCAGGANAGCTTCACCATGCAGTCATGAGGGAATGAGAATTCAATGATAATCATGGTTTTGTCCTATTTCAATAANTTGTTTCTCCTTTATAGCTCCTGGAGGACCAAGTAATGTCATGTATTCTCAGGAGTACCTTGAAAATCTTAAAGAATATGAAATCAGACTAGAGAGACAGCTAAGAGCACATCCTACTCTTGTAGAGGACCAATATTTTGTTTCCAGCATGTCCGTGGCAACTCAGAAATATCTGTAATTCCAGTTTTAGGGGATCTGGTGTTCTCATGTGGTACACATACATGCATTTTGAGAAGCACTCATACACATAAATAAAAATAAATAAACATTTTGTTTAAATGAAGAAATGAAATTTTGTCATTGATACCGGTTTCTCATTTGTTTCTGGCTCTGGGGAAGATGAGATTCAAATGTGAGACNCATTTCTGTAAAGCAGAGTCATCCTCACAGGAGTGTCCATCAATCATGAGACCCTCACTAATTCCAGTCCCTATTTTCTCCTCTCTTTTATGTTTATTTCATCTGACTATATGGTATACATACTTACAAATCCACTTATATTCATTTTAGAATAAGATGGAATTTAGGATTTAAAGAAAAAGCAAAAACAAGGTCTGTGGAAATAACCCTGCCTATGAAGTGTTTGCTATGCAAGATGAGGGGCTGAGTTTGGATTCCTGGCATTCCACCCATATCAGCAAGCTGAGTGGTCTAACACCCGTGGGTAATCCCAGAGCTGGGGAACAGAGACTGAACTCTGGGCTTGCTGGCCAGCCAGTCTAGCCAGGCTGTGAGCTCCAAGATTAATAACAGACTCTAACTCAAAAAAAATAAGGCAAAGAACCAGGAAGACACCCAACATTGACCTCTAGGCATTGTACACAAGTACAATGACACCTGCATACATATTCAGGGATGCACACACATACACTCCATATACATTCATTCCAAAAAATAAGAGGAAATAATAATAATAATAATAATAATAATAATAATAATAATAATAATTACAGAATCATCAACAGATGATGAAATGGGGGCAATGACTTCCCAAGGTAATTTGTTCTGAAACCACTAAGTCTAATGTCTTGATATTATTAAAAATTTGTAACTTTTAATAGTGAAAAACCTATGTAACGCAATACTTTTAAAGCTAGAAAGAGTTCTGATGTTTTAGCCAAATGAAGTTTTACTGAGAAGGAAGGTAAAATAACATTATCTTTGTTGCAATTTTCTTAATTATTACATATGGCTTTTACAAATTGTACCTCTAAGTTCTTTACACAGAATTTTGTTGACATTTAATTACAATTTTGCCATTCATTGTGATAAACATTTTTATAATTTTTTTTTTTTTTGGTTTTTCGAGACAGGGTTTCTCTGTGTAGCTTTGGCGCCTTTCCTGGAACTCACTCGATAGCCCAGGCTGGCCTCGAACTCACAGAGATCCGCCTGCCTCTGCCTTGTGAGTGCTGGGATTAAAGGCATGAGCCACCACTGCCTGACACATTTTTATAATTATCCTACCAAAATGAGCTATAACACTACTTACCTTATGATTCAGATGTAATAGCTAACTATGTACATCACAGGAGTGGATTCCACAGAAGTAGCCAGCACCTGTGTCTGTGCACAGTCTATCATTGACAACACAATACATACTTTTATGTGTGACTGGTAGCTTTCCTTCCTGCCAGTAGCCCATTGTTAAAGACAAATGTTTGAAAACACAAGATTTCTCCCATGAAAGCATAAATCTGTGTTTGTGGTGTGGTCTAATCTCTGTTGTGGGAATGGATGTGACATCACCATCTGAAAATTATGGCTTCTCTCAACCCAGAACCAGGATGCAGATGATGATGAAGAAGAATTTCCTCTTTCAACTCCAGCAAATGTTGCATTTGTGTATAATTCTGCTGCCCATGCTGAGAAGCAAATGTACTTAGGGTTTACGATCCTTTAATCAGAATTATCTTTCAGGAGATGTCATGGTTTATGCATTCACTAAAGCAATTCAACTGAGCCCTCCTTCCCCTCCAGATAATCTTGGGCTGGAGAATGCAAATGTCATCACTGTAATGTTACAAGTCATGGAAATGGCCCAGAAAGGAGAATTTTCATCCAAGGGTTCAAATCAAGTCCATATTTCCAGGTCCCCAATCACTTCCCCATGTTTTCATCAAACATTTCCAATGCACATCACACCTTACTAGAAGTAGTTTTTAAATTCCTCTTTGTCAGAATGACATGATGCTAAAGTTGTNTTTTATGGTAGGAAAACAGCCTGCCACCTACTTAACTGCTCACTCCTTCTTCAATACCAGACAATGCCCTCCCAGGAAGTACTGGTGTTTAGTTAGCCTCCTTTTTCTGCCATTTGATCTATGATAGAAGCAAAGACATCATGTGCTGACCTTCCTCTCTTCAAGAGCTTACACATTTCAGGCAAGATGTTTGTATATGTCTTATCTCTTTTCTGCTTTTGGTCGGCATTGTCCACAGTGCCACAGAGAAGTTGAATTATGTAAGGTGACTCTGACGACGCAGCTGGAAATAGAAGCCAGAGAACCCATCTCTTGCTAATGTGTCCTAGCTAGAAAACACTCAGATTGTTTCTCCAGGGAAGGAAGCATTCTTTGAGAAGAGATGAGAGATTTTCCTGAGGGGAGCACAGTCAGGTTTCATTGGCTCTGCATTAGCCCCCCTCCCATTCAGACATCCACACAAAAGTTCATAGTTGGGTCTGACTTTGCCAAGAGCTTTTTCTGTCAGGACAAGGACAATACTCCTCAGTGTTTGAGAATAGAAATATGAAGGCAAGATTCATACCACAAAAAAGGATAACAACAGCTGGAGAAAGTGCCACCCTGTCTAGAAGATTCCAGACACACTCCCTCACCTCCAAAATAAAAAGAACAAATCAACAAAGAGGGTAGAAGAGCACTGGCTGCTCTTGCAGAGGACCAAGGGTAAGTTCCCAGTACTCACAGGGCAGATCACAANGATCAGTAACTTCAGCTTTGGGCTATTTCATGCCCTCTTCTGACTTTCTCAGGTACNAGGCACACATGAGACACACAAATCTACATGCAGAACAAACACTCATAGACATAAAGTAAATAAATCTAGTATTTTGAGCTTTCAGGTATTNATTTTATTGAAATAGTTTTATCTGACTTTCTTGATTATTGAAATATTACTTACCTATTTTATCTTTTAAAGTATTTATTTTGATTTTTCTTTTTNAATTAAAATATATTTATATCCCTTTNCTCNTCCCCTTTGTCCTCCCTCAATCCCACCCATAACCTTCCCCTCACTCCCTCTCAAACTGATGGCCTCATTTTTGTTATTTTTTTACATGTATAAATGCATAAATATATAACTATGTATGCATAAATATACAAATACAATCTCTGAGTCTGTTTGGTGCAGCTTGTGNATACATAATTTCAGGGATGGCTACTTTATATTGAATGACCAGTTGTGGGGCTCATCCCTGGGAGAGGACAGTTTCCACATCTCAGAAGTCATTAGTCGCCTGTACTTCCTTCTTCAGGGATTTAACTCTCTGAGATTTCTCTCCTTCCTCTTTAGCATCTCTATTGATGTTATCATTATTCGTGTCCTGTTTAGGAAGCCATAAGCTTGAGATATCATAAGTGTAGCTTCCTTGTCATTTCCAGGAGACATATTCTCACATTATTTGTTTTTCATCTGTATTTACAGTCAAGATATAGGTTGTCAATAAATATTTGTGGACTATTATAATAAAAATTATTATTGAAGTCCATGCCTATGGAGGATGTTCTTTTCCTGCACTTATTTTATAGGAAAATCACATTGTACGTGGCACTAAAGAATTATTTGATAGCAACGCAAAATATTTTGAGATGTGTTAATACTCATACAGATGCAGATGCCATTATTGACTTTAGAGCAATGGTTCTTATCATGTTGGTCATGGCCCCTTTGGAAAACCTCTNTCTCCAAAAATATTTACATTACAATTCATAACAGTAGAAAAATTGCAGTTATGAAACAGCAATGAAAATAATTTTATGGCTGGGGGTCCCTACAGCATGAGGAACTGTATTAAAGGGTCACAGCATTAGGAAGGCTGAGGACCACTGCTTTGGAGTGTCATTAAACTCAATTAGACAGTTTCATCCCATTAGTATTACTGAAATCAGCTAAAGTAATGAAGCCACTATGTCTATTTTGTTTTCCAGAAAGGCAANATTCAATAGAGTAAAACATGAGAGTTATATTTTAAAGTTACTTTTTAATTCTAATTTGAAAGTGTCCCATAAAATANGCCCTCTTAAATAAGACTGTAAGAATTCAAGTTAAATAGCCATATGGAGCTGAGCAGCCATTTGTCAACCAGTAGCCTGAAATTCAGCACAGAGTGACATAAACTTGTATTAAGGAGTGATAAACACAATTTAATTACTGGAACAATGGGAAGTAGATGGAGGGAAGTGGGGGGGTGGGGAGCAAGGCAATCTTGAAGTTGGTAACCTTTCACCTGACTCACGCTGGTCAGAATCCAATGTTGGCCAGAGGGACTGGAGCTCATTCTGATGATGTGATGGTAAAACCCTGTGAGCTCGGTGCGTCTGGTGGTCTTGGCACTATTCCCGGAGAACTGAAGCTCCCGGTGTATTAGCAAAGACCTCAGCTTTGGCCCAAATGGCAGTCTTTGTTCTGTCAAAAAAGACTCAGCCTGCAAACGGGCTATGGGGACACAATTTTTCCTTCTTACTGACAGGGCCCATCTCCAGATGAGTGAAGGGGACTCTGGTGGTCACTTCTGGAGAAGTGGTGGCCAGGACCCTAGTCTCACTCTGACCCAGGTTGTGGCGGACTTGACTTTGAAGAAGTCCTTCACAAGGCCTAGTGCTATCTTTGGGGAGCANAATGAAATAGAAAATTTATCACTTGGAAAGATAGAATGATTACAAGTGCAGCCTTCATATCAGAGTCCTCAAGGAGATATGATGGATAAGCTGAGAAATTTTATTCAGCAGAACTATCCCCTTGGGTATGGGGGAGAGGGAGCCATACTCATCTTTATTAGAAACTATGCACCTGAAATCTCCCAGACAGAGTGAGAGGGTATGCATGACTCCACTTTAAAACACTTCCAGAGAATCTTTCAAATGCATTAGTGCATTAATACACAGGGGTTTAGCTTTGATTGCCTGATATGGAAATTCCAGCTGCTCATCTTTAAAAAGTAACACTTTCCACTTACAGTGTCCCCTGACCTGCAGGGGTTTTCTTTTCTTTTAATTCATGGATTTCATCTATAGAATCCTTGTGTGGTTACTATGGTTATTAAAATTCTAAAAGAAGACACTCTTCCCTGGAGTCTTTGAAAGTGGATGGTGTGAATGAAACCCATTCATTGACAGTCTCTCCTCCCCACTCTTCTGCCTCTAATATATTACAAGCCAGGTTATGGTGAAGTGGTAATAGTCTCTTTCATTCCATTAATGTGCCCAACCCAAACATATTATATAAAAAGGATAATAAAAATATCAAAGGTTNCTTCAAGGGGTTCATTACCAGTGTGGAAGGGTGCAGATAATCAGAAAACAAATCACAAATTATATATGNAATGGAGAGGAATAACGGCCCCTAAACAATTTTTATAAAAGAAAAAAATTGCATGGGGGACAAGAAATTATGAACTGGAAGTTCAGTCACATCTGTAAATATATCTTATATGACTTCTTGGGACGGATTGGAGTGATTTTGAGTGTCTTGTCTTAGAGTATTCCCTTCTCCTGAATGCTTGGCCTCCTATCCAAGCTTCTATTCTGCCTGCAAACTCTGAACTATTTCAAGNACCCNTGGATTTATTCTTCCCACTTTGAAGACTGAGGGAATCCTGTCCTGTTGTTTNGCCTTATGTTCCATTTGTTTGATGAAAAGTTATTGCCTTGTCAGTAATATGTAAAATGCTAATAACACCAATTCAAATTAAAGCAAATCAATTTTAAAATCAGATATCACCAGGAGGAAAAAAAAACCCCTAGCTTTAGGCACCTTAAGGTTCTCATCCATTTATTTAACAGTTTTTATTTTAAAGAAGGCTTATTTACACAAGGACTATTNTAAAACTGAGGATGAAAAAGAAAACTGATAAACAATTCCTCATGCCATTACATAAGTAGTTTACAATAAAATACATACATGAAACTTAAGTATGCAAATAAAATGTATGTTAGATTATGGTAGGTTATAGGGAGACAAATAGAGCAAAAAAAAAAGAGAAGACAGTGGGTGGGCGGGGATAGGTGAATGTTACTAATTTTAAAAGATAAGAACATACCTCCTTGAGCATATTTGAGTCAAAGGGTTAAGGGGATGCAGNAGAGCCATGGGACTGCCACAAAAGGAGTTTATGAGCAAAAGAAACATCAAAGACAAATGCTGAGCCTAAGATAAGCTAAGAAAATGCCAAAGGATCCAGCGCCATTTCAGAAAACGACTAGTGGGAGTAACAGATGCTAACAGTGAGGTACCTGGCAGCATTCGCTATGGGCTTTTATAAGAACACTGCTTTTATTTTGGATGAAATTAAAGTTGTATCTATGTTTGGTAGGAAAAGTGTTATATCCTAACATATTTTGATGTATTCTAGTGNCTAAAATAAGTAAAGTTAGAATTAGGAAGACTAGTAATAGATATATTACCTCAAAATTTGAGATCTTAAAACTAAATACATTAACTCACANACAGGTACTTTCAGGTCATCCAGCTGCCTTTGTTCCCTCACCTTGGCCAAGTCCTCTTCTTTGTGTGGTTGGCTGAAACGTTCTGTTGATTGNATCCTTTGTCCAAATTTGGAAGATTGATAAGCCATAAACTGGGCTTGAATGGTCAGCCCTGAGACAACTGAGAACTCATTTCTGTTTTCTTATTGTCTTGCAGATGGGTATGAGATTTCCACNTGTTAGGAAGGTTTCAGTAGACAGAGTACTATACCCAAAGTCTCTGCATTCTAACCACACATGGGACAGCCACCACTTTCACATTCTGGTAGGCAGAGTAAGTTACACAACTAACAAGAACCCCAAGTAGAGGAAGATTTTGTCTGTCTGCTAATGGGAAAAGCAGCAGAGTAACACTGTAAAGGGTAGAAAGGGATAGATGGGGACCAGTTAACAGCAATAAAGTGTTTTCTTTAAATAAATAACTTAAATTGCTACATTTGAATGTTTTTAAATTTCTTTTTTAATTGGTTCTTTGAGAATGTCAAAGGTATCTTTTGATTATATTCACCCTCTTCCCTCAACTCTTCTCAGATCCTCCCTCTTCCCTACCGACTTCGTGTCCCCATCCCCCATTTAATCCTTCAAGAACAGCGTGTGCACTCAAATATTCTTGGATATTGAGTCTTCCACTAGAGATTGTTCAAGTTACCAGGAGTTATACTCTTAGAGAAAACTAACCAGCCCTTCCTCAGCAGCCAACAGTTACCAATAGCTCCATAGCTAGAGTTAAGATTGTGCACCCAACACCCTTCTCCATACAATGGTATTCGGTCTGGCTTGAGCTTGCATAGATCTTGTACATTCTTTCCCAACTACTGTGAGTTCATAAGTGCAGCTTCCCTGTTGTGTTCAGAAGACACTGTTTCTTTGTAGTCAGCCATTGCCTCTGCCTCTGCTCCCTCTTCTACAATGATCCCTGAGCCTAAGTGGGGGTACAGGGTATAAGTGTTCCTTTAGGGCTGAACATTTTGCAGTCTCATATTCTCTGNACCTTAACCAACTNTGGATCACTGTGTTAATCACCATATACTGTAAACAGAAGCCTCTCCAATGAGTGTTGAGAGATGCATTGATCTATGGGAATAACAATAAGTCATTAGGAGCCAGTTTGATACCATACCCATTAAGCAGAATAATAGTAATAGGTTTCTCCTAGGGCCTGTGACCTGTCTAGCCATGAGTTTGTAGCTTGATAATGGTGCCAAGCNTTGGTTTCATCTTGTGGAGCTAGACTTAAATACCACCNAAAAGTGGTTGGTTGTTCCCATATGCTCANGCCACTATTGCACTAGTGGATATGTCTTGCCAGGCCAGTCATTATTGTAGCTCACAGAGCTCATAGCTTGGNNTGGCTGATGATTACTTGTCTCCTACAGTATCTTGCATAGCANCTTCCAATANTCTGAAAGCTAGNCTGTAAGGATGAAGTCNAGGTCCATATCAGCTTGATTTCACTGTGNTCTATAGCTCAAGTATGTGGTGTTTTATCAATAGNGTCTTACTGNTAAGTACTAGAAGATAACCAAGAGTCCTGGNAATAGCCTCTAATATCTGTAGGTTTATGGGACCCCACTGGCCANCAACCTCACAACAAGTAACCATTCCTGNCACTGGGCATTTTATTTGTTACCCTTTGCTGTCTAACAAGGGCATTGTTGTTATAGTGTCTTAGTTAGAGTTTTTATTGTTGTGAAGAGACACCATGGCCATGATAACTCTTATAAAGGAAAAACATTTAATGGAGTGGCTTACATTTTCAAAAATTTAGTTCATGATCATCATGGTGTGACATGGTGGCGTGCAGGCAGACATGGTTCTGGAGAAGTTGCTNGGTGTTCTATATCTTGACTTGCAGGCAACANGAAGTGGTCTGTAACACTGGGCACTATCAAGCATAGAAGATGTCAAAGCCTGCTTTTGAGGTGATACACAGAAACACACTTCCTCCAACAAGGCCATACCCACTCCAACAAAACCACACCTCCTAACAGTGCCACTCTCTTCGGGGGACATTTTCTTTCAAACCACATATAG